>JANSJP010000011.1:600000-926809 GCA_024734325.1 Lactarius hatsudake | reverse complement strand
TTGTTGCCTCTGGAGAATTACTCTGTAATGGGCCGACAAGGTCACTATGAACAACCTCTAGGGGTTCTTGTGCGCGTTTTGTGGAAGGTGGGAAAGGTAAGCGTGTAGATTTGCCTAGTTCGCATCCAAGGCAAAGTCCATCTTCCACAGTGGTATCATTGATATGGAGTCCTTTTACTGACTCCGGAGCATATCTCTTTAAGGCGTCTTTGGACATATGTCCCATGCACCTATGCCAGACATCAAGGCTAGCAGATGCAGGTGCTCGGACAGCGTTCATAGCATGTCCGTCGAGCCAATATAGCCCGAGAGCCTTGTGTCCTTCCGCAATGGTCTCTCCATTGTGCCTGATGGCAAAGGATGTAGCGTCAAAGCTAACTATGGCACCCTTGGATGTGAGGCAGGGTGTTGATAGGATTTGGGAATGAGTGTTGGGGAGGTGAAGCACATCTGAATTTTGAGGTCGAAGCCTCGATTGGTGCGGATTGTAATTGAACCCGTTCCAGCACTTCGTAGTGTAGTACTGTCACCAAGAAGAACTTCAACACCTTTGTGTGGGGTGTAGGTGTCATAGTCTTCAATGTGTGGTGTGAAGTGTGCTGATGGGGGCTGTCTTATTAAAAGACGCCGGGGGACCAGCGATACGGGATTCCTCATTAATGAACCTGTTGATGAGGTCCTGAGGTACAAGATTTGCAGGGGGGCCAGAGGCGAGGATGGTGCCTGCTATGGTGCTGTAGGAGGGGGGTAGCGCGTCTAGGAGTATAAAAGACATTTGCATGTCTGAGACAGGCATCCCCTGCTCCACTAGGGTGCTCCTCAAGTCCAACATTTTCTGGAGTTGAGGTAGGAAGGGACTACCTTCCTGGAGCTTGGTGTTTGCCAGCCGACCCAAATATTGAAGGTGGCCATAGAGCCAACCTGACCATAGAGCGTTTCAAGCTGCTGGTACTTGTCATGGACGCTTGGATACAGCGCCATGGATTGAATACTTGATAGTACCTCCGTTGTTACTGACAGATATAGGAGGCCAGTAATGACCTCCTCCTGCTTGTTCCACAGGGCTATCATCGCCAGACCTTCTGCATTTGGACCAGTGGGTCCTGCAGGTACTGCAGGGTGCTGCGGTACAGCTCCAACATCTGAGTGGGTGAGGTGGCGCCTGCACCCATTCATGAGCATGAGGGAGGAAAAGGTCTGGCTCCAGGTCTGCCAGTTTGTCCCATCAAGCTTGGCGAGGACAAGGGTAGGAGGGAAGGTGATGTGGAAAGACATTTGAGATGGTTTATAAAATCTGGTTCCGAGGAGCAGTCAGAACCAGCCCAGATCTTGTGAGGGAAGGTAGAGGTCCAGCCATAGGAGCGCTATAACTCCGTAACACATATGGTGTCACGCCTCAAGTATGTGCGACTTGGATATAACTATTATAGTGGAATCATGATAGTGATGGCTGCCTTATACTAGAGTTTCTCCTAGGCCCAAATGTTACTAAGGGCTAGTAGTCATGTTCATCCTGCTGATAGAGGGATCAAGCAAGATCAGATCAGAGTGCAGTGACGGCGAAGTTTGCACAAGTCTGTCTCTACCCTTACAGTGTGGAAAACTGGGGCTACTAAAGATTCTGAAGTAAAGGGTAGTACCCTAGAGAGGAGCCAACAGCAAGTTCCAGAAGCAATGAAAGGGATCAACTCCCGTAACAATTGCAACTGCCGTCTGTGGAGTCTCTAGAACAGACCATTAAGGGTCTTGGTACTAAGCAACTAGACTAGTGATACGTGCCATGCAGCGAATCCTGCACAAAGGGAGCGAATACTTCTCCTGGCAGAGGTCTAGTCATAGTGCTATGTAAATACTATTATGATATAGTAGCGTCTCCTAGTTGTGTCTGAGGGAAGGACTTCTGGGTTTGACTATTAACCAGGCCTTCACACCCCATAAAGTGACCCAGGTATTAACCGAGTATCACCCAACCATTAGAGAGGCCTATAGCCACGAGGGTCTTCCCCTCTTGGCCTATGAAAGCACTTCTGGACGAAAACCGGGTATAGAAATATCGTAGGATAGTGCGCACAGAGGAATTTGAGGTCACATAGGACCTCTCATGAGAACCTCCTTAGGAGGCTAGCCAAAATGGCGCATGACAGAGTCATGTTGGACAAGAACGAAGTGTGTCGAATAAATGATAGAGGATGCTCACTGATGATGAAGACGACAAGGAAGATGTGGTCGGCTGAGAGAGCAGGTGACACAAGTAGATCTGGTAAAAATAATTGCAAGTTAGTTATTAGGCGTCAGGGCCCATAACCTGTTGAGCGCAGAACTAACGAGCGAGGAGTGCAGTAGCAAGAAGCTAGACAGACAAGTTACTTCAGAGGGTGAAGGAACTCTTGTATATTACTACTACACACCTAGACAGACAAGTTCTATAGAGAGAACGTCTATAAGTAAAAGGTGAGAGGAGTAAGGTAAAGAAGGAACTTACACTTCAGAGGGTGAAGGAACTCTGAAGTGTAGAGGCGTAAACAGCGGTCCTTATATACAGGACGCTTAGATAATAATGGTCTGTGCGCACAGGTGATCCAAACACAATACACATGGTCTGTGCGCCAGAGGGAGAAATGCCATTGGAGGGCAGAGAACAATAGCTGCCTAAAGCAGACAATACCGGTATCTTAACAATAAAGAACAATAAGAGCCATATATGACTCTGACAATAAAGATAAACAAAAGCGGTCCGTACAAGTCCAGCCATAGTCCAAATCAGTCCATAAGGGACAGATACCGTATTTAGTATGTGGGCTGACACAATCAGATCCCACGAGACATGTGACTTATGCAGTCGTGTCTCAACACCTTTATACGTCGGGCTCTCCTCCAGGATCAGTTGCATGTGACAGAGTGCCAGGTTTGGGTGAGCGAGGGATGACAACATAGATGACGAGCGATGGTAAGTAAAACGCTCAACGATCGGCATGATCGGAGCGGCTCGACGGTCGGCATGATCGGAGCGGCTCGACGGTCGGCATGACCGGAGCGTGGAAGGAAGTGTAGCATACTTACATCAAGTTAAGCTTGAGTATAGCCACAGAATAATTCATATTATACTACATAGTATTTATTTTCTTGTTTCTCGGATCCTTCGATGGATGGCAGACATTTTTCCACAACCTTGCACTCTTTTGTCATACAATCGTCAGTGGCAGCATTCTCGGTAAGCGGGCGTGTAGGACCTGCAGTCCATCCGGTCGAAGCCGAGGTCGCGAACCCCACCCGGGCCCTGGGCTCCCGTGAATCGTGCTTCAGGCATGACTGAAGGCTCGACTGGAAGCCTAGTCAAAATCTAGATGTAGATGGGCTTGAATCTGGAAGATCACCATAGGACTCCCCTAATTCCTATGTTTACGCCTGAACAATTAACACCACATGATTTGTCTTCTAGTTATTCTTGGACAAGGTGTGCGTAAACCCATTTTTCCTTGTTTCCGAGCCCCCAAGGTTCACATTAGCGCGTTAGATAGGGCTATTGGGTGACCTCGTTACTATCTTTTGCTATCTAACACGTCGTTTGTCCAAAAAAAATGATTTAGACTTGTCGCACGCGCATGGCTCCTTCCCAAGCTCCTTCCGAAGGTGCGCTGAGCATGCGTCACGGTCAGCTTGGGATCCGCGCTCTGCAACGCATCGCTCAGAGACTCGTGGGCTTCCCGTGGAACCAGGAAACGACGCTCGAGAAGGCGCTGCTCACGGATTTCCTACCGGCGAGTCGGCGGCGACTGAAAAGGCAGGCATCGAGGAGCTGCTGCTGGAGGACGCCGGAATCAAGCAGCTGCAGTGCGTGCCCCGTTTTTTGTGGGTCCAGCATATATCCTGACCCTGCTTTAGTTCCACCCTCCGCCACTTACAGAACAAGGCGCTGTTGTTTCCCGCTGACGGACCTGCTGCACCATACTGTACTCGTATCCCCCGCTTCGGTGCTTTCATGACCCGGAAGGCGCCGCATCACGCGTGACGCGTGATCGGTCGGGTACGGGTCACGCGGGTACGGGTAGCGATAGGGTCTAATTCGTAACCAAACCCCCGGGCCCCATTCCTACCATCATCGATGTCAGCCTCTCGGGCTGCCAGTGGTTATGATCTTACACTACTCACAGTTTCCGTTCACAACTTCGACCAACCCTTCGGCTGCGACGATCCTTCCCTTCAAATTTTTTGCTGCCAGTGTCTCAGTGAGACGTACAGTATCGAATCACCGTGGCTTTTGCTGCCAAATCAGACTCCCACGTCGTCGCACCACGCCATCTCTCAGGCTTCCCGGTGCGCATTCCCTCATCCGTTCATTCTTCCAACTATCTCTCCAATGTATCTCTCTCTTCATTCGTTATCTCACTCCCCAGACTCCCTGACTTGTTACAGTACATCGCATCGAATGAGCATCAACGACCATTGCCATGTTTTTGCCTCAGATGGCCCCAGGGCACTCTTAGACAGACTACGTGTCCCCACACTCAGGCTGTTTCCACTCGCTGATCGCCTCGATGTCGACACTGGCCCATGCCGCCATGCCACCTCCGACTCTTGCAAAGGCATGGTTCGACATTCTGTATTATTTCCACTGATGCTTTGTTAGTTCACGTACTGTCGTCGGCTATGACACTGACCCCGTCTCGAATGTCATACCTCCCGTTCTCTTTGTCTCACTCCGAGACGGTACTATGGTAATACTGCCTCATACCAAACTGTCACCATCCCAAATCTTGTTCCCATGTCCCGCATCTCGTACTTCAATACTTCCCGCTCGACTCCTCCCTTTGCAGCACATTTCATACTTTCTCCCTTCCCCCTGGCACATAGCTACGGATTTCGACAAGTTCTTATTTATGGGAAATCCACGTTTTCTGTTAACCGGACCGGGACCTGATTGTTCCACAAGCTACATGACAACGCTGACGAGGTGACGATGGCTGCGAGCTTTGGGGAAACATTTACCCATGACAGACCAGCCCCATGACTGCAGCAACGAGGCGAAGAACTGCAACTACAGGGCGATCACGACGACAACAACTGCGACCACGACAACGACGGCCCAGGCAACTACTACAACAACAGCAGCCACGACGATTGGACATTTCGCAGCGTGCCTTCGGGTGCACGATGTAGGCGAGGACTGGGACGAATTCACGTACGGGGAGCGATGCTTCGATCACGGCGGCTCTGGGCCTCCTCTTTACTATGCTGTATTCTTCATGGCCTGGCAGATCGTTTTCAGCGACAACTACGACGTGACTACAATGATCACATGGCGACGACCTGACTAGGGCGGCGGCGATAGCGAGGGTGGCAATCGCAATGAGGCATCGGGGCAATGACGACGGCGATGGCGATGGCGACGACGGGGCGACGACAGCAGCAACGTCGATGACACCTATGCGATGCAGTTGGAAGCTGTTCACTCGTACTAGTAGTAGAATACCCTAGAAATATATTTGAGCTAGCTTAGATTGCACAGAGCGGGGGTACCTGTAACCGGTAACAGGTAACCCCTCAAACCCGCCATCATGGCATCAACCCGCCTCACTCGCTCATACCCGACCCTACTCGTACGCGCGGGTACGGGTTTCGGCGGGTACGGGTACGGGTACGGGACCCCGTGGTAATCCCAAGTTGCGATTGACTTCGAGCCGCTCGGTGAACACCTAGTGCTCCTCGAAAATCAGGTGCGGCTCATCTATGAGACACTCCCACTCTTTTGTCTCATGACTGTGTAGGGTGTAGGCAAGAACAAGATTATCGACGGGTTGTGCCAGGTGGGAGCGACGCTATCTTTTGGCATTTCTCAGGGCTAACTCTATCGTCACTTCCTTAGCTTCTTCACTTGCTTCTTCAGCGGCCGCGCAAGTACATCCAGATCTACCGCGACTCGACAGTGCAGCAGCTCATGTTTCAGAACTACGCTAGAGCGTGGCCTGATTTGGCACATGCAGCCCACGGACGCCGCGTGCTCGTTGTCGACGAGGTGGACAAAGAACCAGAGAACGTCGTTGCGATATTCCGCAACCCAAGGAGAACTCACGCCAGTGCTCTCTGACGGGTAGCGCCGAACGTGTGTGGTGGAAGCGGCCTCAACGCGACGGTGACTTGCCTACCCATCCACTCGCCTGCGACATCCCGCATTCACATGTCCTGTAATCGTATGGGCAACGCGTCAGAAACCAGAATGAAATCCCAGAGGCCAAGTTGACGCACATCCCAAGCGTACTTGTCCTTCCTGGAGAGAACGTTGAAACTCTCCATGAGCATGACGGCTACGACTAAAATTCAACCGGAGGACGTAAAAAAATAGTGCCAGTGGTGTACTGACCTGTCTCAAGGCTTCGCTGCAGTCTTCCATCGTGTTGGGATCGGTACCTGTAAAAACAAACCATAAGGGCCTTTCTCCCCCTGCAGAGTCATCTATGCCCACATTGATGCACTAATGCCAAACAAGAACCGAATCCGCTTCGGCCTGGGAGCCCAATTTCCGTGAGCTGAACCGATTGACTTGGGGTCGTCCGAGCTCAGACTTTGCCATCCCGCAACGCTTGTACACTGCCGCATCGCTTGTGAGGCCCTTATTCAGGCACGTATCGTTTAGCTCGCCGTCTATCTGGCGCTTCACCCAGACGTGTTCCTCCCCGCAGGCGGCCAGGTCTACGCGCCGCACATGAAGGCAAGGAGAGAGAAATGGTAGTTTTTCAAACGTAAGTACGTTCGAGGAAATCGAGCAGGTGTTCAATGTGCGCTTGGACGGCGGTTAGCAGTGCCCCATAGCTGTCTGTGCCGGCGAAGGTTATGTTCAGCTCGCCTAGGCACGCTTCGAGCTCCTTGCGAGCCATCAGACTGTCGCAAATCCGGGAACTAGGTTATAATCAGTCCCGGTTGTAACCGAGTTTATTATCAAATTATAACCGGCTCCTGACACCTTACAACCGAGTCATAATGATTCCCGACCATTACAATATAATTGCGATCGAGTCAAACCGACTATAATTAGTACCTAACATTATAAGCGAACACAATGAGATCTAATTGCTAGGACCCAATTACAAGATATGATTATACGATTATCATCAGATTATAACCGATTTATAGTCATGTGCCGATTCTGAATCATCCAGTATTGTGTTGCCTTATTCGTTTGTTGTCCGCGTTGTTGTACCTCTATCCTTTTGTTTTTTTTTTCCAACGTTGTCACTCTGTGTCTATTGTCCAACGTTTGCAATGCCGAAGGTCGCATCTTCAGGACCCACCAAACGGTCGTCAGCAGCAGGAAAAAAGCCTTGTACAATTTGTGGGGGCCACTTTCGTCCTCAGGTGTTCGCTGCGCACTTAAAGAAGTGTGAGCGTCAACGTGTCAACCTTGGTGTCAACATCTATTAATCTGTACCTTTCGTCATCGTGACGGTATCGCATCTGAGAGAAGTGGAACGTATATATGATGTCTGCGGAATATTCAGCGATCTCTGCGCTTTGCCTTGCACTCAGTGTCGGCCTGAGAGCGTGATGATCGATCAATAATCTTCCTCTTCAAGTTTTCCACAGTCCGAGACTCCGAGGCTTCTCTATGACCAAGCCAAAGACGCCTAATTATGCACACCTACTTCCGCCCTCCTGGAAATCCCAGGTATCTTTATGGCTGACTGAAGACACACCGTCTTTCGACTATGGCGGATTTGTCGTTGGGGAAGATCTCCGTGAGGCATTCCTTTGGGGAAAAGGATCCAAGTGCGCAGTCCTCGCAGGCAACCCCATTTGTTGACGAAATATTTCGCCTCCTCGACTGCACGTACGTTCGCTCCCTGAACTCATATATGTTTGATACCTGACAGTATATGGCTGCTGAAGAGTCGAGTGGCACGTACCGGAGGCTGATGAGTTCGAACCCATAAAGCACCGTTGCCACTGTGCGCGGCAAGGCACGATATTTGCTCCTCGGCGAGCGCATAGTTCTGAATTTACTTGCTCGGTGCAGCGGGATCGCTACTGCGCGAGTCGTGATATACACCCCAGCGTCGTCGAGAGTTCAGCAGGATCCATCTCAGGTCTAAGTGCACGGAGGATCTGGCAGAGAGTTATGGCTTCCGTGGGATCATCGATCATCGCCGGCACACGCAAGACAACTCTTGGTATTTACACTGCATCCTGGACGTTTTCCCTCAACGCCTATCTTTCTCTTAGGCTTCCGAATTGTCCAGAAGTACGGTATGATCGTCGGCGGAATCGATCCGCGTCGGTTCGACCTCTCGAGTATGATCATGCTCAAAGATCATCATATCTGGTCGGCTGGTATGTCCTCCCTATCTCCTCTGTGACGCTCAAACTCAAAATCGGAATTTAGGGTCTGTTACTGCGGCGATTACGCGCGCACGTGAAGTTGGGGGCTTCTCACTTCTCCTCGACGTTGAGGTGCGCGACGAGGAGGAGGCTAATGAAGCCATTGCGGCTGGCGCGGACGTCATAATACTAGAAAATATTGAAGGGGATGAAGTTCCTGCTCGAAACGAGTGGGAGTATCACCGAAAGTAACCTGCGCGAACATGCAATCAGCGGTAGGTAGATCCCCACTCTGCTGCAAGCATTCATAGTCATCACAAACATGGATCGATATTCTGAGCACGGGCTCTGTATATCAATCGGTGCAGCACATAGACTTCAGCCTGAAGATCCAGGTACCCCCCAGCTGAACGATTGTGTCAGTGCGGGAAGCTCCGGTCTCGCTAGCTCAAAGCAATTGTAAAATGATAATTATTCAATGGCGCATACACAGGAATTAGTAAAGTCCTATGGTAATCGTCCAGATCGACAAATCCTATCTGGTTCTTATCGAGGAGGTTGCGAGGAGGTTGAAGGTACGCCGCAAGATATCATCGATCCGGCATCAGGCGACTCTACGTCCCTGCCCTAACTTGGCCTCAAACTGGTAGAGTAACGGTGCCACCTTAGGTGAGGCCTGTGAGGCCTGTGAGGCGAGTTATCTTCTAGAACTCCTATGTCAGACTCATGGACCACAGACCCGGATGATTTTGTTCTCTTGATGGTTCTCAGACACATTTCGTCTGACTCAAACCATTGCCATCTTTCTGGTATCACTGAGCATTGCTACATTTCTCCGGTTCACCCTGCGCGCATCATATGCCTTGACAGATCGACAGATCATCGATCATCGATCATCGTGAACGGTGTTTTTCTTCCCGGACTGAGAATGACGTATTTCCGTAGACACTCACTTGCCGCACCGTTGGCTGGCATGATGAACCGACAGAAAGCCCGGCTATGCTGATAACCAAAATCAGGCAAATGTGTTTCCGCTTTGTTTTTTCAACCCGTGGAGACTATAGTGACAATATGATGATCAAATACTTGACTCGGACGGATGGCGCATTGGCTGCGCCATTGCGATAAGAGCCAAGCCGGAATACACTACCAACCTGGGCAAAGATATGGGAGCTGAACGAACTGAATTGTGTGCGATTCCCAGAAATCACGGACCGAGAAAGTGGCACTGTTTGGTTCTGGGCTACTAGTAATCTTAGTCATTGACTGCCCAACGTGCGGTTCAATGATGAAACCAGCAAGTTAATAATGGCATTCATTGAGAAAACCCTCTGAAACTGTTCTCCTCAAGCTTGATTTCACGGCGCTCCTCCGTAAGCGAACAAGATTGGCAAGATCAAGCTCGAAGGCGAGGAGCTCGGGAAGCAGATAGCATGTCCCGTTTACTACTATGACGGCGAGTCAGTCTCCGGCCAGGTATGCCCCATATTCTCTCCCGGCCGTCTCGACCGTGCTGAGGTCCAACGAAGGTCATGGATCGTGTTCGGGAGGGAAAGCGTACAACGCACGACGGGATCAAAGTCGACTTTGTGGGAAACATCGGTGCGTATGCGTACCTCCCCCTCCCCGGTTCCAGCTAAGTCTGCCATCACAGAGCTGTGTTACGACCGTTGGCACCACCAAGAATTCCTTTCTCTCGCAAGAGGTCGGTGCCCCAGGAGACCTGCGACAAGCGCAGACGTGCGATCACTCTGAATATGAATTATGAACAACTTTACTGTCCTCGGTCCCAACTCACTGAGTCACCGCCACAATCGATAATATACGAATGCATGCTACTTGTAGCTGGCATAGCTTGTTGCGGTCGGATACGGCCTTCCGTACGCCGGGCTGGTATGGTGAAGGCCTAGTATCCTACCATTCCTCGGCTCATCGATACACTTACTCACTGGGGCTGAATTCGATGGCAACGGGTCCGGAGGTCCCTAACAGTAAGACGCCCACATTGCATCCGATCCCGTCGTTTCACCTCGTCCGAGGCTTGCGTCCTCTCTTTTTCCTTCTTCCCACCACCATGCCTTTTCTTGCAGCTAGTCTGCAGTCCACTCTTTTGTAAACCCTGCCCCTTCCGATTTTCTTTACTGGCAGGTCCCAGCCTGGATATGTACTGTGACTCTCAGCTTCAACAGTGCTGATCCAGTTTTCCAGTCGGCGTATGGCAACTATTTACCTCTCACCCGTCCTCGGTATTCGTTGCTTAGGACTCTCGCACATTCAAGAAGCAATCACTCTTGTTCCGGCTGGCCTCGAGGTGGTCTTCTCTTTGGGGTTGATCTTCGCAGGGCGCGATGCAGGCAGGTACGTGCTGACCCCTGAAAACTTGTCGTATTCCTCATTAGTAGTACTTCACGCAGCCTTCGGTACATTCTTGCCGCAGAAGGCCCAGCCTACGTCCTTTTGTCAGTTTTCTCCTTCCTTGGCCACGTCGTCCCCGTCTTCAAGGACAACCTCACTCCTTTCAAAGCCCTGGACATTGTAATCAGTGCGTGCGCCGCCCGTCGTCGTTCGCCTCACTCAGCATTCCTGTATTATGCTCAGGCATTACATCCTTTGTACCTATACTCATCTACACGATCTTTCTCTACCTCTTCAACCGGAGGGAATCCTTTCCGCGTCTTTCAAAACGCTTCGCGCTCGTTTCGAAAGCCTTTTTGTTTGCAGTGATCCCAATTATCGTTGTGACCGGTGAGATTGGGTCGTTCATAGGGATCAAATATCGTTAGCGTCCTTTCGCTCGTATAATGTTGCATGACTCGTGCTGATCTCTGACATGCAGGTCAAGATCCTGACCCTGACAACGGGACCTTGTACTACATACTTGGTGGGCCAGGTTTGACTGCTCACGAATTTGCGCGCGAACTCCTGAGCAGCACGTCGCTGGCTCTCTTGACTGCAGCCCAGGCGCTGACCTTCCTGCTCTTCTTTGTGTGACTTGCTTCGGGTCTCGTGAAGCAGCGCAACATAGAGGACCGCGCTGCAACGGAGCGGGAAGGTGTGCTCTTCCGAGGGCAGGGCTGGCTGGTGGTTGGCATGAAGCTTTCCATGTGTGAAACCGCCTTGGGATGGGTCGCCCCGAGTTTTGGCCTTCTTTTCACGCGGCGCGGAATCCGGCTGATCGGGCGTGCTTGTATCATAATTGGTGTCGTGAAAGGGTTCGTACGCGCCGTGCGCCATTTCGTCTCTCTGTCTGATTTGGTGGACTTTCAGGCCCGAACGTCGAGAGGAATTCATCATTCTTGACAACGAGAACGGTAACAACTTCCGTTCTGGTACACGCAAGCTCCGCGTCTCTGGCCTGCGACTCCATATCTCGACTCCAACGCTCATAGAGACCTCGATGACGCAGCGCCTCTCACGTATGACCTTTCTGCGGCCCTTCAGGCAGTCCGGTCTTGGTCCCGATCCGATGCCGTCCACTTCTAGGCGTGCGAGTGCCGTCCCGTCGGGTACGTCGACACGCACGGGCGTGAAACCTCGACTCTCTCCACTCCTACTCAGACCTTCCGAAGACAATCGCGTCACAGTTGTCCATAATTACGGACATGCACCAACTCTCGTTCTGAACCTCTCGTCGCCGGGTTTACCAACTGTTGAAGCGATAGCAGCCATGAGCGAGAAGCTACGCAGCCGCCCTGTGTCGATGGTGGTTCCTTCGCCACTCTCGAACGTCGCGCCGCTTACTGAGCCCCTACCGCGGATGCACCTCCGGCCAATCATGCTAGCACTTCCCGGAATGAGGGGGGGCGACGAAGCTCCGACGGCTCTGCGCCCCATCGGAGACTAGTTACACGCACAGTGGACTCTGGGGAAATGTGGAGCCGGAGACCGCCCCAGAGCATGCCGTCATCGCCGCGCGGACCTGTTTCTTTTCTCCCTGAACTCGCCCCGACCCCTCCCAATGCATCACAACGCGCACATGTCTCTGAAGAGCGAGCACGCGCCCTCCAGTCGTTATCGCGGTCTGAGCCTGATCGTCTCGCAAGGGACAACAGCGCCGCGAGCGGCCTCTCGACAGAGTGGATCGCGTCGGATGACGACGACAGGGAGTCATACATCAAGGTCATCGGCGCTGTGCAGCCGCGCGTGACCCCGGATCCGACGCGGGACTTGGCCGTGCGCACCAGCATTGTCCTCGAGCGGCTCAGTGACGTTGTTGGGCCTCCGGTGCCGCCACCGGGCGCTTCTGGTGCGCAAGGATCTGGGCGTGTTGGGAAAGGATGACCTGGTGCGCGTGCGACGGGCAAAGAGCAGGTACTGACCGAGTTGATGGTTTCCCTCTGTTTTTTTTTTGACCTTCTTTCCCCAATTTGGTCCGCTTCCATGGGACAACGGTCATCTTGGAGGTGTTATCGCCTGCCTTGGGAGGTATTCATACCCTTCACAGGTTTTTCTCAAGGTGGCTGGCTGTCCGTCAGACTTTCACGGACTACTTGACATTTTTAGTTATTCAAGTTGTCACTGCGTGCTTCCTTGTAGTCCCATCCTCACTTCCTAGTTTTGAAGGCTGCGTCGTCAGCCCCTCTTGGGTGCCCAAATGCAAGCCCAAATGTACACATTTACCAAGGTGCTCTATCTTATGGCTGAGGTTGATCTAGAGAAGAAAAGTTTGTGAACAGGACATCTATATTTGATGATCATTATGGTACTATCCGAGGCAAAATTCTCAATGAGAAAACAATGAGAAAACGAGAGAGAGATAGTGCCATACGGAGAGGATGCCCGGCATCCGGCGGCCCGGGTCAGCCAGAGGCGAGTCCGAGTCTACTCGATCTGCTCACTGCAGCAGTCCAAGTCGTCAAATTTGCGTCAAACCTCACCCAGTGTCATACCTCGGCCGCCTTTCATATATTTCGTTCCTTAGGATTGAGGAAAACACCGCTTCATACGTACCCAGTCCCTCTTCCAAGCTCGCCCCAACACCAACGCATAACGCGGCAACAGCTCAGAGCGTCAGAGGCCTTGTTCCCTGAAACCGCAGAATGGCCGCGTTCTTCTTCGCAACCCCAATTGATATTCAAGCTCGAAGGCGAGGAGCCCAGGAAGCAGATAGACTCCAAGGCGGAGAAGGACCGTCCGATTTCATGTCCCGTTTACTATGACGGCGAGTCGGTCTCTGGCCAGGTACGCCCCGTATTCTCCCTCGGCCGTCTCAACCGTGCTGAGGGCGAACACAGGTCACGGTTCGTGTTCGAGAGGGAAAGCGTACGACACACGATGGTATCAAAGTCGAGTTTGTGGGAAACATCAGTACATATGCGTTCCGCAAGCCGTCTTTGTCCTCTTCCCCGGGCCCGCTGAGTCTGCCATTACAGAACTGTTTTACGACCGCGGTCATCACCAAGAATTCCTTTCCCTCTCGCAAGAGGTCGCTGCCCCCGGAGACCTGCGACAGGCGCAGACGTTCGACTTTATGTTCAAGAATGTTGAGAAGCAGTACGAGAGCTACCTGGGCATCAACGTCAAGCTGCGGTTCGTACACCTGAATATTGTTCTTGGTCCCGCTATTTTTAACGTATACGCACTAGGTACTTCATCCGCGTAACGATATCGCGGCGCATGGCAGATGTGGTAAAGGAAAGGGATATCTGGGTGCACTCTTTCCGCATGCCGCCAGACAGCAACAACTCGATCAAGATGGAGGTCGGCATCGAGGATTGTCTGCACATCGAATTCGAGTACAACAAATCGAAGTAAGGCGACCAGCTGGTTACGTCTTGCGCGTGCGTGACACCGACCATTTGGCAGATATCATCTAAAGGATGTGATAGTCGGAAAGATCTATTTCTTGCTCGTGCGCATCAAAATTAAGCACATGGAGCTCTCGATCATCCGCCGCGAGACAACTGGTTCGCCGCCAAATCAATACAACGAGAGTGAGACGATTACAAAGTTCGAAATCATGGATGGCGCGCCAGTGCGAGGTATCCCATTCTCTCCCTTCCCCCACATTGTGTCTGGATATTGATGAACGATATCTCCTACCAAGGCGAAACAATCCCAATTCGGCTATTCCTCGGCGGGTTTGACTTGACGCCGACATTCCGCGATGTGAACAAAAAGTTCAGCACGCGCTACTACCTCAACCTCGTCCTCATTGACGAAGAGAACCGACGCTACTTCAAGCAGCAGGTACGTCGGGGCCTCACCTCGCTCATATCGCAGCTGATGAACACGGCCCATAGGAAATTACAATCTTTAGGATACCGGAGGTATGTTTGCAGTTCGCTCTTTGTGTAGAGCACAGATGACTGACGCTTCTCCCCTAGAATTAGTCACTGGTGTACTTGTTCTACTTGTTATTATCAGCTATGCCTATTTGTATATTTCGCATGCTTGGCTTTGTGTTCGGTCCGAGAAAGTCCAGGGATGTCATGGCTGTTATACCGCGGTCGATCATTCAGCCTCGTTATCATGTCGGCTGGCTAGTCCTAAGATGCGGATACACTACTAGTGGGTCTACTTGGGTTATATGGTCTAGAGATCTACCGGGCTACCATGGTACTCAAAAAACCTCTTAACACCTTCGGAATGTCTGCAGAATCAGTGACGAGGAACGCGCGGCCTGGGAAGTGTCTCTTAACCTGTCCACCACCGACGTAGGTAGAGGTTGGGAAAGTGGGCATTCAGCACTGGGTGTAGCGGAGGAGAGAGGGGTCCATACCATGCCGTCCTCGCAGATGCATACCAACGCCGTCTTGACTTTCGGATGACGCGTTCATCACGCGCCCGAGGTCCGCTTCCGTGATGCGGTACTGCCCGAAATTCGCGTCCGTCAGCGCGATGATGTAGTGGTGCGGCGCGTCGGCCGATCGGAGAAAGTTTGACGTGCCCAGCCTCGCGCGTGAGAGCGGGTCTGAGGCGAAGCGAGCACGAGCGGTACCTTAAGCATTGTTGAGTGAGCGGGCGCCGGGACGGCACCTGCTCATTCCTTTCTTGTGCATGCCGCCACCTGCCCGCCTTTTCTTTCGATCGGTCTGAAAAACCGAAATGTTCCTTTCAAAAAAGAAAAGAATGGCCTCCTTCTGATCATAGTCGCAACCCCCTGTTTAAAACTTAGCTATACCTGTCGGAGAATCGAGGATCGCTTGTGACCCCTCAAAAATCGTCATTCGAACGGCTGGTTACGAGTCTACTAGTAGGATATGGATTGTTTTATGACTACGCTGAAGTATTTATGTGTCATTGAAACTACAGAAAAGATCTATTGGCTTTGAGCAGCGTATTGGTACGTAGCACAGTATCGATTGTTATTGTTTGGACTGTCTCCGATGGTCGATTGTCAACTCGGTCAGGTTGGCTAAAAACACTATATGGTGCAGTACATTATTTTCGCAATGTGATCTATCTCCCACTATCGCCGGGAACACCTATGTGTGTGCATGTCACATCTGCAGCCATAATAAAGCCTGCAAATAACTCGTCGGAGTGCTCTTGAGAGGGTGCAGTAAGATATTGTCGAATGCTCGAGTCAATATTTGCCTTCCGATAGTCGACCTCCGCGTGGGTTAAAGCTGATTGAGGTGATAGCTTTGAGAGACGTAAGAAAGTGGCGTGCTTCAAGATGACGATAACAGCTTGGACAAAGGTTAAACACAGCCTAAAAATGATAAAGTGAAATACCAAAGATCAAATGATAATCGCCTGGACGGGAGGGGGTAAGCTGAAAAGATAAATATCAAAAGCCAGGGACAAATGACCGTAAAGCACAAAGAATACATTTTGAACTGTGGGTAGCGACATGATATGGGTTACCTTACGAAGAAGTGAGATATTTGGTTGAGGAAACGTCGGAGAGAACTTACAAACTAGAAAAACAAAGGTGAACAGCTTTAGCAAACTAGAAAGGGGAGCATGCACGCACGGGCTAGATGATCAGCGATTACGATCAATGGAGAGCCGAGGACAGGCGTCGTCAGCACGCGTGAAACCCAGCGAGCTACGGCAGCCACTCACATCCTGGAGAACCGAGGACAGGCGTGGTCAGCACGCTTCAAACCCAGCGAGCCACGGCAACCACTCACTAACTGGAGAGCCGAGGACAGGCATCGTCAGCACGCTTGAAACCCAGCGAGCCACGGCAGCCACTCACGAACTGGAGAGCCGAGGGCAGGCGTCGTCAGCACGCTTGAAACCCAGCGAGCCACGGCAGCCACTCACGGACTGGAGAGCCGAGGACAGGCGTCGTCAGCACGATTGAAACCCAGCGAGCCACGGCAGCCACTCACTTCCTGGAGAGCCGAGGACAGGCGTCGTCAGCACGCTTGAAACCCAGCGAGCCACGGCAGCCACTCACTCTCTGGAGAGCCGAGGATAGGCGTCGTCAGCACGATTGAAACGCAGCGAGCCACGGCAGCCACTCACACTCTGGAGAGCCGAGGACAGGCGTCGTGAGCACGATTGAAACCCAGCGAGCCACGGCAGCCACTCACTTCCTGGAGAGCCGAGGACAGGCGTCGTCAGCACGCTTGAAACCCAGCGAGCCACGGCAGCCACTCACAAACTGGAGAGCCGAGGACAGGCATCGTCAGCACGCTTGAAACCCAGCGAGCCACGGCAGCCACTCACAAACTGCAGAGCCGAGGACAGGCGTCGTCAGCACGATTGAAACCTAGCGAGCCACGGCAGCCACTCACGAACTGGAGAGCCGAGGACAGGCGTCGTCAGCACGATTGAAACCCAGCGAACAACGGCAGCCACTCACATACTGGAGAGCCGAGGACAGGCGTCGTGAGCACGATTGAAACCCAGCGAGCCACGGCAGCCACTCACTTCCTGGAGAGCCGAGGACAGGCGTCGTCAGCACGCTTCAAACCCAGCGAGCCACGGCAGCCACTCACTTCCTGGAGAGCCGAGGACAGGCGTCGTGAGCACGATTGAAACCCAGCGAGCCACTGCAGCCACTCACATACTGGAGAGCCGAGGACAGGCGTTGTCAGCACGCTTGAAACCCAGGGAGCCAAGGCAGCCACTCACTTCCTGGAGAGCCGAGGACAGGCGTCGTCAGCACGCTTGAAACCCAGCAAGCCACGGCAGCCACTCACTCTCTGGAGAGCCGAGGACAGGCGTCGTGAGCACGATTGAAACCCAGCGAGCCACGGCAGCCACTCACGGACTGGAGAGCCGAGGACAGGCGTCGTCAGCACAATTGAAACGCAGCGAGCCACGGCAGCCACTCACGAACTGGAGAGCCGAGGACAGGCGTCGTCAGCACGATTGAAACGCAGCGAGCCACGGCAGCCACTCACGAACTGGAGAGCCGAGGACAGGCGTCGTGAGCACGATTGAAACCCAGCGAGCCACGGCAGCCACTCACGGACTGGAGAGCCGAGGATAGGCGTTGTCAGCACGCTTGAAACGCAGCGAGCCATGGCAGCCACTCACTTCCTGGAGAGCCGAGGACAGGCGTCGTGAGCACGCTTGAAACCCAGCGAGCCATGGCAGCCACTCACATACTGGAGAGCCGAGGACAGGCGTTGTCAGCACGCTTGAAACCCAGGGAGCCATGGCAGCCACTCACTTCCTGGACGAGGACAGGCGTCGTGAGCACGATTGAAACCCAGCGAGCCACGGCAGCCACTCACGGACTGGAGAGCCGAGAATAGGCGTCGTCAGCACGCTTGAAACCCAGCGAGCCATGGCAGCCACTCACTCTCTGGAGAGCCGAGGACAGGCGTCGTGAGCACGATTGAAACCCAGCGAGCCACGGCAGCCACTCACATACTGGAGAGCCGAGGACAGGCGTCGTCAGCACGCTTCAAACCCAGCAAGCCACGGCAGCAACTCACTAACTGGAGAGCCGAGGACAGGCGTTGTCAGCACGCTTGAAACCCAGGGAGCCACGGCAGCCACTCACTTCCTGGAGAGCCGAGGACAGGCGTTGTCAGCACGCTTGAAACCCAGCGAGCCACGGCAGCCACTCACTAACTGGAGAGCCGAGGACAGGCGTTGTCAGCACGCTTGAAACCCAGGGAGCCAAGGCAGCCACTCACTTCCTGGAGAGCCGAAGACAGGCGTTGTCAGCACGCTTCAAACCCAGCGAGCCACGGCAGCCACTCACGGACTGGAGAGCCGAGGATAGGCGTCGTCAGCACGCTTCAAACCCAGCGAGCCACGACAGCCACTCACTTCCTGGAGAGCCGAGGATAGGCGTCGTCAGCACGCTTGAAACCCAGCGAGCCATGGCAGCCACTCACTTCCTGGAGAGCCGAGGACAGGCGTCGTGAGCACGATTGAAACCCAGCGAGCCACGGCAGCCACTCACGGACTGGAGAGCCGAGGACAGGCGTCGTCAGCAGCACGCTTGAAGCACAGCCAAGTATGGTAGCCACCCACAATCTGGATCCCAAAGCACCAGCATGGACCGGTCAATCGGTCTGCAAACCGTGGGTAAGAGCCGACACTCACAAGCTAGGAGTTGGGCCGCCGTCATGACCCATGAACCAGCATTTAACACTCTATTACCACCTACCCAGATGTATGGAAACGCGAAAAGACATTCCCGAACTATATCCTTGATCCCAGCATCGGAACTGCCAGTACATGATCTGACACTGTAATGCCGCTTGTCACCGTCGCTCACTTCGCTATTTCAATTGGCGCACTCACCGCTGCAAAGCTCGTTTCACACTCAATTCTAAATTGCCCCTCTGCACAGCTAAAAACATCAATTCGACGATCTCGTCATTTAATGCCGCAGCCGTCGTCTCAATAAGCTTATCACATCGCATATTTGGCAAGTGCATTTCTGTCCAAAAACATTAGCATGCAAATATGTTATTTGCCTCTGAACCCACTTTCTAATCGTACGAACCTAACGTCATTTCCAAGGGGGCGTACGTAGTACTCTTGAAATCGTTTCTCCACCTCATCAAACGTATTGTTATCTGGGCTTCCGAAATCCTCCACATGGATTTGCACATTTCGTCGGAATTGGTCAAACTTGGTAAATACCGCAATCACAGGCACTTGAGATTATTCTGTTAAAAAATATAGCCACGAATGTCCGTCACGCACCATTCCGGTCGGGACAGATGTCATTGAAGAATTTGAGATCAAGCTGGGGTCGTTGGTTGTCCATTGGCACGCAGTACCTCAATATATGTCCATCAGCTGCCGTAACCGTGAACACTCGAGAGTCCAAACCATATAGCATGTAATCTAGAACGTAGTCGCGTCTCTCCACATTTGCTCTGGATGAAGTCGTGTAACGTCTTGAGTTCTTCTGTGCCACCTGACTCAATCCCACGAGAATCGTGGAATACGTAGCCCGGATGATTCGAGAACACCAGTTCGTCTTCAATCCGGTGCTCGCCTCGCTGACTCCATGTTTAGAGGTACCAAAGAGAAGTACTATTGTCACTAACGTCCATGGAAGGGTCGAGTGTAACCTGGTCGATAATTAGATCAGGATTCGCAAACAAGATTGGACTACGTACCTCCTCATTTCCCCGGTAGATGATGGGACTCTCTGTCGTATCGCAGATCCTTTGTAGGATCGATGTTTTCCCTGCGTTTGCCCTGCCGATGATCAGGACTCGGAACGAGAACTTTGGAATTCGACGATTGGGTTGCTGGGTGTCCATTGGAGTGACGGTGTTTGGGATAGTGGCCTGAGAGCGAGAACACGAGTGACGTCTGCGAACTATAGGAGGCAACAGAGAACGACCAAAGACTCACGGATCGGGAACTCCCACACACGAAAGTCACGGTAACGCGGTGGTTGCTATCTTTGAAGACACTCAGTATGGAGTGAACTGTACAGGGAGCAAGACGTCACCACCTTCCAGACAGACAACCCTGTCGTCTCCAAACTCGCGTGGGTCGATCTTGACCGACATTTTGGCAACCCTTATTTTGAAATGCGCTCGGTGCAGTTGCCGGACGGTCAACGTTGCACTTGTGTGGGTCCTAACATGGCTGTGCAGAAGGAATTGGCATTCGACGGTGAGGGAAAACTCGACCAATAACACGAACATGTCAAGGTCCCAATGAATAAGGACGCCGTTCTCGAATTTTTCAGACTTGTATTTGACACCGGCATGGTCCTCGAAGACGAGGTCGAGGTCGGATGTAGGACGTGTCTTGACAAAATCGACAAATATTCCTACGCAACTGTATGAATTCTGCTCAGGAGCGGTAGATCCTATATACCTTTCAAATGGATATTTCTGTGCACGAACCGGTCAGCCTATGCTCGAGTGGAAGCTGTTCGACTAACCGATGATGATCGGCCATATCGGTTTCAGATCGTGAATTCGATTCGATAGTAAGATATCAGAAAATGTGTTTTCGAGGTTGGGTGCTGTGTGAAGGACCCTGATGGTGCAAAGATGTACGAGCAACGGATGGATGTTGATAAGAGAAACACACACACGTGTGAAATAACAGTGGCATGGCACCACCTGCTGAGGTAAGCGTTCAACACCTCATATGAAGTCTTCACCCAAGTATTCACTCTGGCTCAGAACCGAAAAGGCCCGCCTGCATGATCTCAAGGTAAGCACCGTCCCCTTCATCCCTCTCACCGACCTTACCATTGGTCCCTTCGGCTCAGTCTCCATCATAGAACCCATGTTACGAGGATGTGATGACGGTGTCTGACCCTACACTCTCGTCGCTCGCATAGCTAGCGATGCCCCATCCGCTGTGTCCGCGCCGGCATCTTCTAGGAGCAGCTGTGGTAGATCTACTGTACGTCCGGTGAGCTTGCAACAGTACTGTATTATGTTACTCATGCTCAGTGTGCACGGCCCAGCTGGATGTCGCAGCTGGCCGGTCAAGGAGGACCGCGAGGCCACGGGCATGCGATTCAGTTCGCGCTCAACGAGATCGGTTCGTGCCTTCCGTCTCCATACCCCCTTCTTGGGTAGACTCCGCCCATTGACCCTAACGTTACGCTCCCGCTCCCCGGCTCGAGTGGAGGGCGCATATGGTCGCATTATACTAGCTGGAATGTAGATCTGTCACTGCGAACTTTGATCAACTTAAGGTACACTAGAGTAACGTCTCTCGATGTGATCTATCTTCCACTGGAAACACCAGTGTGCATGTATGTTATTTTTTGACACCGTTTTGTCGTGAATTCGATGATACTGTACTTGGCCAATAGTACAGCTCTTCTCAAATGGAACAGGAACTAAAAGGGGGGTTTAAATGAGTTCATGAGTCGGTGAGTACGTGTCGTGTGTAATGCACATGGTGCGAGTAACGTGACGTATACCTGGACAACGGAACTATAAACAGCTATAATGCGAGGATATTGGGTAGCAATCGTGAGGCGATCAAGAAAGAGAGGCTGTTTGGATGGAGACCCATGGACTTAAAAAAAAAATAGATCAAGTCGTAACGAGTGCGGCGAACGGATGAGATAAAAACATGTGTGCAAAGAAAACTTCGAAAAGAAAAACGAGCACATGAATTTGGTTCACCTGTATCACTCCCCCCGATCGAGTTCCCAGTGTGCCCCTGCAGGAAACACGACGCGCAGCTTAGCGCCGATCCCAGCGGAGGTCGTATCTATAGCGCAAGATGCGACGGTCCTTCTTCCGCCTGGGCGGCCTCGGTCGTCACAGTCTGCAGGCGGACGGTGCGAAGCGCCTGCACGTTCGGTAACAGTGGGCCAACCTGCTTGTACGGCGCCGTCAGCGAGACCTAGTACCGATAAGTCAGAGCCAGAATCAAGGGGAGCAGCCGATGCATACCTCATCTGAAATGCCCTTGAAACTCGGCTCGGGCGTCTCGAGCCCCGCACCCAAGTTTCCCAGTGCGCCTAACAGCGGTCCGTGCGCACGCACGCCCACGTCAGGCATAAGAATGAGTATCAGCCCCTTCAGTGCGCCAATGAGCGCACCAAACAATGCCGCGGGGTGAAGGCCATCATACAGTGTGTTAGCAATGCATGGCGTCACGCGGCGAAGCGGACGGCTGGGAGCGAGAACGGCCGCAAGGCCGGGGCTGCTGTCGAGTGCGGCAAGGTGTGGCGCAGGGGCGGAGGGAACGCCGGCAAAATGGAGGAGCGCGATGTGGGTGAAACGTGCGCAGGCAGGCGCGGCGAGAAGGTGGTCGAAGAACGCACGGAGTAGCGTGAGATGCGAGAGCACCGGGCGCCGCGACGAGCAGCTCCGTGTCGAAGGCCGGCAGCGTCAGCGCTGATAGCGCGAGCGTTGTCACGAGCGCCGCGAGGTGATGTGCGCATGCGTTGGCGTCGTCGGCGGAAAGCTCGAAATATGTGGTAGAGCGCACGCAGCGCGAGGGCGCTAAAGCGCTTCGAGACGCGTGGGAGGACGGCAGCCGGGAGCGTGGGACGTGCACCAAGCCGAGCGGAAGCGGGATTGGCGCACCTGCTGTCGGGCAAGCCGTGGGCTGCGCGGCTCGAATGTCGGTGGGGGTGGACACTATGCTGCGCTGGGGCAATGGCGGTGCAGGTGCATGCGTGGACTTGGTCGGGGAGCGCTGGAATGCGGGTGAGGTGAGTGTGCGAACGCGGGTGGTGTTGGTACGCTCAGGAACATCTCGGACATGTGCGGGAAGGAGGATGAGACGGGAAAATCGGTGCAGGTCATGTCCAGCTCGGATATAATTGGCTCGTCACCCGAGGCCGCTGGGAGGACGGATATCTGGTGATGGAGGTGATGGCGAGCGGCTATGAGAGCGGCACGCAGGAAATGTGGGAAATAGCACCCTTGGCAAGGTGGAAATGTAACGTGGAAGTAATGGTCGTCATCCGCCGGCGCAGGGATGTCGAGATGAAGGATTAAGAGGTCGAAGAGATCGTAGTTGATGAGTGCATGAGACTTGGCATATCTTTGATGTCGAGATTTTGAGGCTGGTTGAACAAGGACGGCACGAGGGTGTCGTAGGGGTGGAAAGGGAACTGGCTGGCTGGAAGCAAGGCCGCCCATTTGGAGTGTGAATGAGTATATTGAAGCCGCGTACGTTGGCCGTACGATGGTCGCAGAGCGTTACAATCGCATTCTCGCCAATCTTGGTTCTTTTGACGATCAAGCAACCCTTGCTCCCACCGGACTGACAATATTCGAGTCCCAACTTTGACAAAGACTGGATGTAAAATTAGAGAAATGAAGTTTGCGCACAGCGCTCAACATATGTTTGGGTGGTATGCACGTGAGATAACGCACGTGTGGCGTCGCACCGCTCGGCCCGTTGGTTGTCCCAACGCCTGACTTGACATCTCACAGCCAGTTCTTTAAGCCTCAGGACAACTCCGCTTCATACGTACCCAGTCTCACCAACACCAACGTGTAACTTAGCGACAGCTCAGAGCGTCAGCGGCCTTGTTCCCTGAAATCGCAGCATGGCCCCATTCTTCATCTCGTCTTGAAGGCGAGGAAGCAGATATACTCCAAGGCAGAGAAAGACCGTCCGATTCATGTCCCGTTTATTACGACGGCGAGTCGGTCTCTGGCAAGGTACGCCCCATATTCTCCCCTGGCCATGTCAGCTGTGTTGAGGGCGAACGCAGGTCACGATCCGTGTTCGAGAGGGAAGCGTTCAACGCACGACGGGATCAAAGTCGAGTTTGTGGGAAACATCGGTGCGTATACGTTCCGACAACTCCCCCTCCCCGGGGCCCAGCTAAGTCTGCCATTCCAGAGCTGTTTTACGACCGCGGTCACCACCAAGAATTCCTTTCCTTTTCGCAAGAAGTCGCTGCCCCCGGAGGCCTGCGACAGCCTCAGACGTTCGACTTTATGTTGAGAAGCAGTACGAGAGCTACCTGGGCATCAATGTCAAGTTGCGGTTCATAGCCCTGGATGTTGTTCAGCTTGTTCTTGGTTATCGCCAGGTATTTCATCCGCGTAGCACGCGGCGCATGGCAGATATGGTGAAGGAAAGGGATATCTGCCATACAGCAACAACTTGATTAAGATGGGGGGTCGGCATTGAAGATTGTCTGCACATCGAATCCGAGTACAACAAATCGAAGTAAGCTTGCATCTTTAACCGTGCGCGACCCTAATACGACCATAGCAGATATCATTTAAAGGACATGATAGTCGGAAAGATCTATTTCTTGCTCGTGCGCATCAAAATAAAGCACATGGAGCTCTCAATCATCCGCCGCGAGACCACCGGTTCACCGCCAAGTCAACACAACGAGAGTGAGACAATCACAAAGTTCGACATCATGGACGGCGTGCCAGTGCGAGGTATCCTATTCTCTCCCTTCCCCTGCGTTGTGTCCGGGTAATGATAAGCGTATTTCCTACCAAGCGAAACAATCCCAATTCGACTATTCTTCGGCGGGTGACCTGACGCCGACATTCCGTGACGTGAACAAAACGTTCAGCACGCGCTACTACCTCAACCTCGTCCTCATTGACGAAGAGGACCAACGCTACTTCAACTAGCAGGTACGTCGGGGCGTCGCCTCGCTCATATCGCAGCTGACGAACACGACCCATAGAAAATTAGGATCTTTAGGATATTGGAGGTATGTTCGCTCTTTGTATCGAACACAGACGACTGACGCTTCTCCCCTAGAATTAGCTACTGGTGTACTTGTTATTATTGGCTATACCTAATTGTGTATTTCGCTTACTTGACTTGGTGTTCAGTCCGAGAAGTCGAGGGATGTCATGACTTTATACCGTGGTCGATCATTCAGCCTCGTTATCGTGTCAGGGCCCAAGCTAGCTATCGTTCTAAGATAGTACTGGAACTCTCTTGTATAGGTGGGTAGACAGAGCTATACTTGTAATGAGAGATACTCCCGGCATTACGAGTGGAGCAAGTGGGATACACTGATAGTGGGTCTACTCGGGTTAAAAGGTGGACCAGAGACCTACCGGTCTACCATGGTGCTCAAAAAACCTCTCAACACCTTCGGAATGTCCGCAGAATTAGTAACGAGGAATGCGCGGCCTGGGAAGTGTTTCTTAACCCTGTCCACCACCGACGCAGGTAGAGGTTGGGAAATCGGGCGTTCAGCCCCCAGGTGTAGCAGAGTAAAAGAGGGCCCCTTACCACGTCGCCTCCGAGTCCTCGCAGATGCATATCAACGCCGTCTTGACTTTCGGATGACGGTTCATCACGCGTCCGAGGTCCGCCGAGGTGATGCGGTATTGCCCGAAATTCGCATCCGTCAGCGCGATGACGAAGTGATCGTCTGTGTGGCGCGTCGGCCGATCCGTGAGAAAGTTTGGACGAGAGCGAGACCGGACGTACCGCCATCGAATGCTGCGACTTCATCTACGGCTTTCTCGATTGCTGCCACTGTCAATGAGAAGACCATCTCTCACTCAGTCTCGAGACCAATAGAGCGGGGAGAGAGGGGCTGCGAACAGGTAGAGTCGCCACTAAAGGTATTTTGCGTGATGTACTTCATCTTCTGCGCGACTGCCCAGCGCTCCGAGACCTCTTCGACCGAATCGCCAACTTTGACTAGCGGTATTTCGCGTTCGTCGCCAGACTGAAATGGCATTACTCGGGTATCACTCGCCTGCGACATCCCGCACTCACATGTCCGTACATCTGTGCAATCGTATGGGCAACGCGTCAGAAACAAGAAGGAAATACCAGAGACCCAAGTTGACGTACATCCCAAGCGTACTTGTCCTTCCTGGAGAGAACGTTGAAACTCTCCATGAGCATGACGGCTACGAGTAAAATTCAACAAGGGGACGTAAAAAAATAGTGCCAGCGGTGTACTGACCTGTCTCAAGGCTTCGCTGCAGTCTTCCATCGTGTTGGAATCGGTACCTGTCAAAGCAAACTATAAGGGTCTTTCTCCTCCTGCAGAGTCATCTAAGCCCACATTGATGCACTAATGTCAAACAAGAACCGAATCCGCTTTGGCCTGGGAACCCAATCTCCGTGAGCCGAACCGACGCATATGGTACTACGCACTTGACTTGGGGTCGTCCGAGCTCAGGCTTTGCCACCCCGCGACGTTTGTATACTGCTGCTTCGCCCGTAAGGCCCTCTGTCAGGCGCGTGTCGTCCAGCTCGCCGTCTGTCTGGCGCTTCACCCAGACGCGCTCCTCATGGGCAGCCAGGTCTGCGCGCCGCGCATGAAGACAATGAGACAGAAATGGTAATAATAATAAAAGTACGCACGTTCGAGGAGATCGTGCAGCTGCGCGATGTGCGCTTGGACGGCGGTCAGCAGTGCCCCGTAGCTGTCCGCGCCGGCGGAGGTCATGTTCAGCTCGGCTAAGCGCGCTTCGAGCTCCTTGCGCGCCATCAGGCGCGCCTGTTCCCGCGCGGACTCGGGAACGTCCTCCTTCAGCGTATTGGATATCTGGGGAGGATGGATTTAGAATTGAGGGTGAGCCATGCGCCGCGCACGACCTCCTTGATTGATGTCGTGGCCCTTCTTGTAGAGGCGCTTGGAACCGCCGCGCCCGCCTATGCCCGCAGTGTCGCGGCCGCCCGTCTGGAATTGCGCAAGCGTAAATTCAAAACGAGGATAAGTAGGACAAGGACATCTTACACCGCCAGCGA
Source organism: Lactarius hatsudake (assembly GCA_024734325.1). Lineage (NCBI taxonomy): Eukaryota > Fungi > Basidiomycota > Agaricomycetes > Russulales > Russulaceae > Lactarius > Lactarius hatsudake. The sequence continues at coordinate 899,974 of JANSJP010000011.1, read as the reverse complement.
ATGTGTTCCCGCCCATATGCTCTCCGCCGCTCGGATCCTCTTGCCCATGTTTCGGCTTGTCGAGATCGGTCTTCTGTGGGTTAAACTGCATGTCAAGTGGCTTCTTGGCTTTCCGTGTGGTCGGGTCGGTACCATATGTGCGTAAACTACGATCACCCAGGTCAATAGCCGCATCGCTTTGTACAGCGCCTACAAAGTACTGACCCATGCTTTCGGAGGATCTCGTCGAGCTTCTCGGTTGTCTCAATGCGATAAACGTCAAAGTCAAAGACATTGCGGAGGGTATCGTCTAATTCGCCGTCCGGGTATGTCTGCATATGGCGAACTATAGCGATCAGTTCTGTCGGTATTAGATAGTTAGGCATTCCGAACAGTCATAGCACCAATGCTGCGCACCACGAAAGGAATAAGGGTATGACAGTGATCCACTCTCGTAGCTTTGCCTGAGGTCATGGAAGGCACCTATGAGGCGGACAATCAAGTCCTCGCTAAGTTCCGGCGCGAGTTGGGTCAATAGTTTGTGCTCAGATTCTAAATCAGGGTTCGAAATGGCGTGGCTAGGGATACCGTACTAAGTTCGAGCCTCACACGGAGACCAACACACAAGACCCGACTTACCAACTGAAATTGTCCCCCAAGACCTGCATGAAATGATTCCCAAGGAAGGCTGAAAAAAACTATCAGCGAAAGCTCTACCCAGAGTCAAATAACGGCCACCTACGATAGCCAGGCCGGTTTGCGAGCAAGATGAGGCGGAAACGTGGATGGATGGGCAAGTCGCCCTCGCGCTCCACAACACGCGCGAGGCGCCACCCGTCAGAGAGCGTGAGTTCTCCCTGACCCGCGAGGCTGCGGAATATCGCGACGACGTGCTCGGGTGCTTTGTCCGCTTCGTCGACAACGAGCACGCGTCCGTGGGCCACCGCCCGCAGCAGCGGCGAGTCCGTGTGCCGAATTACGCCACGCTCCAGAATAGTCTGGAACATGAGCTGCTGCACTGTCGAGTCGCGGTGGAGTTGTATGTACTCGCGTGGCCGCTGAAGAAGCTAAGGGGGGGAGCTAGAGTTGGAATGCAGAAGGACAGCATCGCTCTCACCTGGCACAGCCTGTCGATGATCTTATTCTTGCTTACACCCTACACAACCATGTGACAAAGAAATGGGAGTCTCGAAGATAAGCCGTACCTGATTTCCTAGGAGTACCAGGTGTTCACCGAGCAGCTCGAAGTCGATCGCAAGGTCGCGCATCTGCGCCGATTGAATGCTGTCGTCATAGAAGTGGTCCATAAATGGCACATATGATGCGGCGCCTTCCGGGTCCTGTGAAGCATCAAAGCGCGGTATACGAATGCCCTCAATATGATGCAGCGGATCTGTTGGCGCGGGAAACAGCAACGCCCTATCTTCTATCAGCGGCGCAGGGTGAAACTGCAGTGTGTCAGGTCATATCAAACCCATACAAAACGGGCGCGTACTGCAGACGAGATCTTCTTGATCCCGGCATCTTCCAGCAGCTCCTCAACGCCTGCCTTTTCAGTCGCCGGGAGGAAGTCTGTGAGAAGCGCCCTCTCGAGCATTTTCCTCGTGTCCTGATCCCACGGGAAACGTGCGAGTCTCCGTGCGATGGGCAGCAGAGCGCGCATCCCAAGCCGACGCACACGCAACGCACCGTCAGAAGGGGCCATGCGCGTACGATAAGTACCAGCGAATCCCAGAAGCGCAGAAGCGCATCCGCGTGGGAAGGCGGGCATCCGGTCCGGAGCAGGAGCGCGGCCCCTTCGGAGCGGCCCATTGGCTGCGCTGGCAAGGTCAGGAACATATTCGCGTGTTCTGCAGAGAGCCAGTCGCGCAGCGGCGCGGCGCGCGAAGCGGTGCTGATAACCCGGAAGGACGAGTGGGCGATAGTGATGTCGGGGCTGTTCGTCTGGTGGTGCAGGTTTCTGTGAAGGACTCCGGAGAGGGGAAAAGTCGGGATGCACCTGCCCCACGTCGTCTCCTAGAGATGCGACAATGCGCTTGCCTTCCCAGAGCTCGACTTCTCTATCTTGGAGAAGTCGCGCGATCGTGCCTGCAGTCGGGCCAAGAACATCGAACCCCGAGAAGTGCATGAGTCGTCCCTCCCAAGCACCTCGGACCAACGGACTATGTGCGCCGACCACTCAATGACGGACCGGCACTACAGAGAAGGAAGAATGTACCTTGGTTCCCAGCTTGTCGCTCCACCTTCCCCTACTACTCGCCTCATAAGCAACTCACGCCCTCCCGGTTCCTTGTACACGTGCACGGCCTCACGCATGTACCCCAACACACCGCCAAAAACTTGAACCAATAGCGAGGTCAACGCGCTCGCGGTAGCCGGCTGTGCAGGGGGGACGAGCGATATATCCCATCCGAGCGTGTGCGCCTGCAAACAGCTCGTGAGAAGGCCCACAAATCGGGCACTTGGGATGAAGTCGGGTGCTACGAATCATCTTGGTTTCTTACTTTGCGCTTCCTGACTCCTGTACTTTTACGATGTGTTCCCATGACTCGCGCTTCTCGGCTTCCATTCCGCACTTTGCGCCTCGGCGATAGGATGGCCAGTTTTACGCTCCGTTTCGTCCGCTGACCATTTCTGAGGCACACGTCGTCCCGCGGAATTCCCTTGTACCACTTAAGACCACTCCCTTTGTTTTCGCTTTTGTACGATCACATCAGACTTGCGCCATATGTTTGCATCGTGCAAACATCCTGTATTAGTATATAAGCCACACCCTACCTAGCTTGTACGGTAGACTTGACTTCTTGTGTAATACCACATCGTCTTTGCCTCACGAACGATCCTCGACTCGCTTTTGCGCTTGAGTCTACGCTTTCGCTTGCCATTGCGCTTGAGCCTTGCCTTTCTTCTATTGTCCTCGTTTCCAGGGAAACCGAGCGATACTTGTGCATCACCGAACTGAGTCCTAATCGACTCGTGCTCTTCCGATCCCGTTGACTTAGCGTGGTACACGTCGTACCTAACGCCCCTGTGGTGGCGTTACATTAAGTCAAGTCTCTCACAGTGGCGAATCTTCATAGTCGCGCCAGATCCCAGTTTCAGGCAGAATACATCGACAGATACAGTGACGACGAGCTTTCCGATAAAGTCAAAGGAGCCGTCGTTTGGAAGGAACACGAAGGAGTGGAAGGATACTTCCTCTTCCACCCTAACACCCAGAAGTACCGACAGGTTCACTATCTCGAAGAACTACGACAGTGGGCATACATTGATTACTCTGCAAAGAAAGGACAGTGGTACACCATCAGCATAGTACCTCAGGCACTCGGAGTCGGACCCCTCACGACCCACACTACTCCCGGTATTGCCGTCGACGACAATCCCCATCACCTAGTGTCTCTGTACCCACGACAAACTTGCCCAACCCAACGATACATTTTCAAACTCACGCCATGTCCCAAACCCAGCAAGCTTCGGCTAGCACGACCCTTACCAGCGGTGGCGCTGGAGGAGGAGGAGCACCCAACCCGCCCAGTGGTAGCGCACCAGTACCGTCTAGCGGTGGCGGTGGCAGTGGCGGTGGTGGTGGTGGTGGTGGTGGCGGTGGCGCTGCGCCAGGAGGAGCCGCGCCAGCAGTGCCAGCCCCCGGAGGAAATGGACGATTGGGAGGAAACCCCCCTCCCGAGTTCACCGGAATCAGAGACGAAAGCAAGGCTTTCCTACGCGCATTTCGACTCTACAAAGAAATGAATCCCACCGTCGACCAACTCTCGATTCCAGCATCACGGGCCATGACATTCTTATCGTACATTCGAGGCCCGTTAGTAAACGATTGGGTCGACAAACAGGCACAATGGTTAGAAGATCAGATAGTGGCAGGAGTCCTCCGACAAAACGAAGTTTTATGGACCACCGTCAGAGACCGGTTCGTACAAGCCTACACCGACACGTCCGAACAGACCAACGCACGCAAAGCGCTCCAAACCCTCACGATGAAGGGGGGGGACATCGACACTTATGTCGCAACATTCCAGAACCTTGTCACGAAAGCAGGGTACAACCCCGATGAAGCTACCACACTGGAGCTGTTCCAGGACGGATTGCCGAACCAGTTAGTAGTTAACGCTGTCCGCTTCCAGCACCCTGTCACCTGGGAGCAGTGGAAGGCGGCTGCCCGATTACAACAAGCTGAATATCTTGTCCTTAAGGATCGCCTCGGCAAGGGGAAGCCCCAGCGAAAGAAGGGCAGCCAAAGCCGAGAGCAGTGGGTCCAAGCCCTCAAAGGAACCCGCGATCCCAACGCCATGGACGTTGGACGCGCCAGAGCCTCTGTGGCTCTCACCGATGCCGACAAAGCCTCCCTTCAAAAGGAGGGACGATGTTTTAGATGTCATGCGCAAGGGCACATCTCGCGTAACTGTCCTCAAAAGGGCCTGCGAGTGGCTGCCACTACATCTGCCATGGCGCCAACCCCCATGTCCCCGCGATCACCAACCACGGCTTCCACGAGTTCAGGTGTACCAGCTCCCGCCGTCTCTTCTTTCGCCATACAGTCTAGTCGCGTACTATCGAATGAAGAGCAGGTGGATCTACAGATCGCAGCGATGAAGGCGCAGACTCAAGAAGTACGAGATCTCATGGTGGAGAAGCTATTCGGACGGGAGGATTTTCTCGACGCTTGAACCCGGCGGCCTGGGCTAGAGCATTAAACTTGAACGTGTACACTAGCAGATACCGATCTATGCGAATCCCAGTTTTGTTCAAATCTGCACACGCAATGGCCGAACGACAAGTCTTGATCGACTCAGGAGCAACCGACAATTTCATATGCTCCTCGCTTTTGAAATGACTCCAAATCGGGACACGGGAAGTAACACACCCCATCCGCATTTGGAATGTGGATGGCACCCACAATCAGGATGGCGCCATCACGCACTACACGGATCTTACCGTACGAACGGGGAAAGAAGAAAGGACGCTTCGCTTCCTGGTTACCAACCTGGGAAGAGACGAAGTAATCCTAGGATACCCTTGGTTCACGGCCTTTGAGCCCGCAATCAAGTGGGGAGACGCGACGCTGAACGAAGAGTTCCAGCCGGTTGTAGTCTCGAGTCTTCACTTGTCAGACGAAGCCACGCCCATAGAAGCTTCTATTCGGGCGTTGGAGACGTACAAACTTGACGAGGAAGCGTGGGAGCAGCTCATGGATGACGAGCGGGAGCCCCAGATCGCGTTTTTGCGAAAAACCACGACCGCCTCCGAACTAGCGCAGCAGGAGGCAGCGAAAAAGAAGGAACGTACCTTCGAAGAAATGATACCCGAGGAGTATAGACGCCACCGAAAAATCTTTGACGAAGAGGCGTCTCATCGATTCCCGCCCTCTCGTCCCTGGGATCATGCCATAGACCTCCTTCCTAACGCCCCCGCCTCACTAGATTGCAAAGTCTACCCACTTGCACAGAATGAACAGGAAGCGTTGACTACCTTCCTCAACGAACAACTCGCGAAGGGATACATCCGCCCATCAAAATCACCCTACGCATCCCCCTTCTTCTTTATTAAGAAGAAAGATGGCAAACTCCGCCCCGTGCAAGACTACAGGCGACTAAACGAACTCACAGTTCGGAACCACTACCCACTCCCCCTGATCCCCAAACTCATCGATCAAATACGTGATGCGCGCCTCTACACGAAACTCGACATTAAATGGGGGTATAACAACGTACAAGTCAAGCTCGGAGACGAGTGGAAAGCCGCCTTTAAGACCAATCAGGGGTTGTACGAGCCCCTCGTCATGTACTTCGGACTCACCAACTCCCCCTCCACATTCCAAGCAATGATGGATGACACCTTCCGACCACTCACCCTGACAAACGAAGTGATCGTCTATATGGACGACATTTTGATCGCCACACCCCTCGACTACCCTCACCACCGCGCCGTAGTACATGAAGTTCTCCACTTGTGCGAAGGACACAACCTCTATATCAAACCTGAGAAGTGCGAATTCGAAGTGCTTGAGGTCAAATACCTGGGGTTAATCATAGGCCACGGTAATCTACGGATGGACCCCGTTAAAGTACAGGGCATCCAAGAATGGCCTGCCCCAAGGAACCTCCGCAAAGTATGCGCCTTCCTCGGGTTCTGTAACTTCTACCGACAATTTATTCGCGGTTTCTCCACGCTCGCACGACCCCTACACGACCTCACTCGTAAAGACACCCCGTGGCACTGGGGGCAACGGGAACAAGACGCGTTCGACAACGTTAAACGTAGTATCGAACGCGAGCCTACACTTTTGTTTCCCGACCTCACCAAGCCATTCAAATTAGAAGTTGACGCATCCAACGTCGCAATTGGAGCCGTGCTTAATCAGCTTGGCCTGGATCAAAAATTGCACCCCGTCGCGTTCCACTCCGAATCCTTCAGTCAAGCGGAACGCAACTACAACATTTACGACAGGGAACTACTAGCAGTCATCAAGGCCCTACGAGCATGGCGCACGTATCTAGTCGGCTCCCCCCATAAGATCATTATCCATACTGACCACGCCAACCTCCAATACTGGAAGGAACCCAGAAAGATCAGCAGACGAGTCGCGCGCGAGTTTCTGGAACTCTCAGAGTACGATTTTCTCCTGAAACACATCTCCGGAGTTAGAAACAGTCGCGCGGATGCCCTGTCGCGAAGAGCGGACTACGCGACACATGAAGAGGACAACAATGACATTATTGTCCTCCCAGCGGATCGCTTTATTTGAGCAACGGAAATGTCCATGCACGATATGGACATTTGGACCCAGATATCGCAGAATCTCGACGAGAAAGAGGTACTGCGATGGGTCGAACCCCACAACCTGCGAAAAGTGGGGGGATTGTGGTGGAAGAACGACGCATTAGTTGTCGTGGGCGACAACGACCTTAAACGGGGGGTAATCACCTTTTTCCACGACACGCCTGCCATGGGACACCCAGGAATCGCAAACACTTACGAGTTACTACGACGCGACTACTGGTGGCCCAACATGCGCAAAGACGTGGAAGACTATGTCAAAGGATGCGCGACATGCCAGGCAAACAAGATTAACCCCCACCGTCAAAAACCACACCTATTCCCCATCACCACAGACCTGAACACCGAACCATTTGAAGTTGTCGCTATGGACTTCATCACCAAACTCCCTCCGTCAGACGGATACGACTCTATACTCACAATCACGGACCACGACTGCTCAAAGGCCTCAATCTTCATTCCGTGTAACGAATTGATCACCGCAGAAGGAGTAGCACGACTTTACCTTCATCACGTATACCCACATTACGGCATACCCCGAAAGATTATCACGGACCGAGACCCCCGATTCACCTCCGCATTCATGACTAATCTCTGCAAGACCCTCGGAATTTGACAAAATATATCATCCACCTATCACCCTCAAACCGACGGGCAGTCGGAATGGACGAACCAATGGTTGGAACAGTATCTCCGGCACTGGAGCAATGTGCAGCAGGACAATTGGGCGAAAGCCTTACCAGTCGCCCAATTCGCGCATAATGCCTGGCCCAACGCAACCACAAAGGAGTCACCCTTCTCGCTCATTATGGGATGGGAACCACGTACCGTGTGGACGCCAAAACCCACGTTGTCCCCATCTGTCGACCAGCGCCTAGAAGACATGGTCATTAGACGACAACACGCGCAAGATTGTATCAAACATGCGCAAGAACTAATGGCAAAAAGGGGCAAGACGCGCTTCATCCCCTATCACGAAGGCGCAATGGTCTGGTTGGAGGGCACAAACCTCCGAACCTTTTACCCCACCGCAAAACTCGCTCCAAAGTGGCACGGCCCGTTCCGAGTGAAACGAGTTCTCTCAGACGTCTCATACGAACTGGAACTTCCAAACACGTGGAAGATCCACCCCGTCTTCCACGCGAATCTCCTTACGCCATATAAGGAGACGGAACTACATGGCGCAAACTTCACGCGCCCACTTCCGGATCTGATTGATGGAGAGGAAGAGTTTGAAGTGGAGCGCATCTTGCAGTCCCGATCACATGGGCGAGGGCGCAAACTTCAATTCCTCGTCCAATGGAAGGGCTTCCCAATAAGTGATAGCACATGGGAGCCTCTTGAGAATGTTCGACATGCGCCCGACCTTATCACCGACTTCTATCGCCTAAATCCTACCGCCAAAGGGGCTGGACGAAAGATATAAAACACCCCTCGTTTATACCGCCCTTACCCATCCTCCTCTACTCCTCTACCATGACGACCACTCCCGTTATTTCCACTATCCAAATCCGCCACCCCGTCGAGGTTATCCTCGAAAATCTGACCATACCTTCACAGGATTTGGGTGTCCCCTCCGAACCTGAGGGTTGTACGCTGTACTCCGTAATCCCTGACTCCCCCCCACTCCCTGTCCTGGCTCTCGCCACCAGCGCTCTCACTAAGTTGACTGAGGAAGCCAAACCACCCGTCAGTCCTCCTGGACCCCCTGCACCGTCATCACCACCCATTGTCGTCTCCTACTCCGTCGACACACCAGTCACCGTCCACGTTCCCGCTACACCCACGTATCCACCTGAGCTCACCATCCCTCTCTCCCCTCCACCACCGTTGTCGCCTCCTGCGGTTCTCGCCGCTCATATCCCCATGCCGCCATTCCCCGCCGGGATGGATCATACATTTACGCCCATCCCTCAGACCCACGTCGTCGAGCCCGATCCCGCCCTTGCCCTCCTAGATGATGAGGAGGACAAGGAGAATGAGGACCCCGGCATCCCCTTCTTCCGCAACGACCCATCACTCCCCACGTTCTTCCCCCTCCTAGTCGGAGAGACGGGAACTATTAAACGTACCGCGCGATATATTTATTATCGCCACAACTACCAGGAGGTTGTTGGCACCATGGGCCGAGGCCACCCCTGCTACGCGTCACAGGTGTTCCTGAATGAGGTGTACACGGGTCAGTTGGCACAGCATGTTACAGATAATCAGCTAAACATGTTCCACCCCCACGACCCTCGCGCCATTGTCTTGAACGAGGTTCTTGTCGAGCTGCACCAACCCCGTCTCCACGCCGATATCTCTCGCCTCCGCGAATGCCTCACGCGGCGAGACGCTATTCGCACCCGTCAATCAGATATTCGGCGATTGGAGACCGAACTGACGCGTGATCAGTTTCACCTCGACATGGATTTCTCGTCTGTCCGGAAGCGTCTTCAGTACGCTCGGGCAATTCCCCTCATCGCGGATAAGTACGCTGAGCTTCACGCGAAGCCAGTACGTCCGCACGGCTCGCCAGAGCCCATTCCCCTCGCACCTCGCGACGCTGGACCTAGCGAGATGCCCCGCCTTCAGGGAGAAGGCGGTAAGCGTCAGCGTAAATGTTTCCAGTGTAAGTCAGAGGATCACCTAGTGGCGCAGTGTCCAGAGAGGCGGGCTCGGGAGCCATGTCAGTGGTGTGGGAGTCGAGCCCACCGCCTTGATGTCTGTCTCATACGACGCCTCTCCCCCATGACCCCCGCACACGTGGACCCAGACTCTCGCCCCCAGTGGTGCGGGAAGTGCCTCAGGTATGACGCCACACACGAGGAGATAAAGTGCCCGATGTACGAGATGTGCTGGGACTGTGGTGAGAGGGGGCGTTTTATGTTTCTCCGCCGTCACACATGCCCTCGCACTCCATCCCCTATACCCGCCAACATCCCCGCGGAGGAGGACTACGCATACACCAGCGACTAGTCGAAGTCGTGGCGACTTCGATTCTGGTGGGGGGGTAATGCTATGAATCATCTTGGTTTCTTACTTTGTGCTTCCTGACTCCTGTACTTTTACGATGCGTTCCCATGACTCGCGCTTCTCGGCTTCCATTCCGCACTTTGCGCCTTGGCGATAGGATGGCCAGTTTTACGCTCCGTTTCATCCGCTGACCATTTCTGAGGCACACGTCGTCCCGCGGAATTCCCTTGTACCACTTAAGACCACTCCCTTTGTTTTCGCTTTTGTACGATCACATCAGACTTGCGCCATATGTTTGCATTGTGCAAACATCCTGTATTAGTATATAAGCCACGCCCTACCTAGCTTGTACGGTAGACTTGACTTCTTGTGTAATACCACATCGTCTTTGCCTCACGAACGATCCTTGACTCGCTTTTGCACTTGAGTCTACGCTTTCGCTTGCCATTGCGCTTGAGCCTTGCCTTTCTTCTATTGTCCTCGGTTCCAGGGAAACCAAGCGATACTTGTGCATCACCGAACTGAGTCCTAATCGACTCACGCTCTTCCGATCCCGTTGACTTAGTGTGGTACACGTCGTACCTAACGCCCCTGTGGTGGCGTTACATCGGGGGTCTCTTCGAGTGGGAAAGGCTGCAGTGGCCCGTCGCTGCAGGTGCCTCGAGTGCAACTTTGTCCCCGCCGCTGAGCGCCGTAAAGACGATGCGGACGGTATGCTGGCCCGTGCGCGCGATGGAACGCACGGTGTATCCCAGCAGCCCCGCCCCATCCTCCACCACCGTTTCCGCGTTATCTGGGTCCTCCATCGCGAGAGGCGCGGCGAGAGGACCGAGCCCGGTTTCCTCCAGTCGCTCGCTGAGTAGTGCCCACGCCCGGAACAGCGCGTGCAGCAACTCGGGATGCAGAACTATCATGAGCCTGCCCATGGCGCGTGGTGAGAGGGCAGGCTTTCCCGGAGCCAACGGTGATGGGGGCGGGAATGCCACAAGTAGCGCGTGCAGCTTCGCCAGTGTCGTGTGCGGGAACGGGGGGAGCGCAGGGCGCACAACGCCGTCGAGGGAGTGGCGTGTCTCGCTGGCGAACTGTGTCGCGAGCACAAGGTCACGTAGAACCGTCCACAGAGCATCGGGTCCCCTAAGAGTGGGGTAGACAGGTGCGGGTACGCCAGGAGCGCACTGGTAGGATTGAGGAAGCCCACCTGGAAGCGCGAGCGGAAGGGCGGGTCAAGTGGGTAGCCGGTATAGGGGGGAATGGGCGCGCCAATTGCGATGACGCGGAAGGACGGATGTGTGGGAAAAAAGCGCGCATCAGCTGCATCCGCGGGAGAAAGCAGCAAATGTGGTGAGGGTGAAGGATACGTGTGCCATCGTCGAGGTTCCTGTGAGCGCAACATATGAGCTTGGTCCTACGCACGGTCGTAGACTTACATTTCGCGGTTTTCAAGGAGGTTGTTGAGTACCTGGAACTGGATTTGTAAGAGAGGCGGGTGAAGTTGGGGAATACATATGGGCATGATACCACGCTCTGCCTTCTCGATGCCTTCTATTATGAGGATGCACCCCGTTTTGACTGCGCGCACAGCGACACTGTCGACGTACACGAGGTTTCCACCATCTCGGATCTCCCTGCCCTGCTTGAGCTCTGTCTCACCAACATCGCGATGTAGGGAAATATACTCATACTCTGCGTTCAGTAAGCTGCATTCTGGTCAACAACAACGTGCGACCAATCGATGCAGATGGGTGCCGCACTTGCAAAACGTGAGCGCCAGCCTCCACGCATAGGGCCCAGGTTGGGAAAGTAGGAAGACGTCTTGATCGAGTACGAACTTCTGCAGAAGAAAGTACAGGTGTTCGCGTGCACGTGCATCATTTGGATCCAAGGGTGAGAGGCAAGGGAGGCGTGAGGGAGTTCTCGATGCTGGCATGGGATAGGATATATCCCCGAGCGTTAGAGTGCCTATGATTTCAGTTGATGCCGCGAGTGCATTCTGGATACGCTTGAGACGGCAAGCAGATGTCATTGATGAGGTCCGGAATAGAAGGAATAGGCCTCGTATGCAAACCACGGATTCGATCGGTGGGTCGCCTCGTGTCAACTGTCATCGTCAGGGAGTTGGACACTCATAACCGGAGCGCTTTCAGTTGGGCAGTCTCACAAGCTTAAGTCGAACCCGGAAGGATTATGAGAGCAAACTGTTTATGCGATGTCAAACCGCCCAGCGACAGACATGCTGTTGACCGAAGGATTGTAAGGTAGCAGTCACCAGGAACCATCCCCCCCTTATGTAAGCTTGTAACCCTAGGTTTGTATTACATAAGCGTATCAAATCTCGAGTTTCAGCAACTAAAAACAAAAAGAGAGAAAGAATCTTGTTAAAGCAGAGTGAGGAAAGGAAGGGTACATAGAGATTTACAGTGCATTATGAGAGTGCTACAGAGGCCTTGATTTCCTTAATCATGTCTGGTGGGAGGGTGCGATGCCCATGATACTTTCTGTTAGCCCACACTGCCTGTGCACCTGTCAAACCCTCTCCATATGCATGGATGAACCGTGCAGAGCGATTAGCATAGCTGTGTACTATCTAGTAAGAAACATGGGATTAGAGCAAGAAAAAATTGTGCTCACCGCCTGATTTGGTCAAGGGGGACACTGTCAAGACACTCCCGCACCTTCTGTTCCATCTGGCGAATTGTTGCACTTTGACCAGCAACACGAAATTGAAGTTTTGCAGCGCCCCAGTACTGTTCAATAAAATTTAATTCACAGTGATATTTGGGGTAGAAATCACAGAGGTGGCCACGTCTTTGAATAAGCTCTTGGAGCTGTGACTTCTGAGAAACAAAGTCAGGCTGGTTGAAGAAAAGACGCCGGCAACAGCAATCAGTCTTTCCACCAAGGCATTTGAAACCTGGGCACTCAGCAAGCAAACCAGCCTCTGGCCAAAGGCCACGCTCCCGTATGATCTGTTCCATCCCTTTAAACCATCCTGGCATGGTGGGGTGGTCATCAGGGAAGTAAAACGACTGTAACTCTTCAGTTTGAAGGTTGATGATGCCATGGTGCATCCTTGGGGCATCCTTAAAAGGTGTCCAGTCTTCCTTGGGATCTGTGAGGCAAATAATCAGCATGCAGCATGAGGAAAAGACAGAGGAATATGTTTGGGCATTTTTCTTGCTGACAAAGCATCGGCGGCTCGCTTCTGGTGTGAAGGGGCATTGTCAAAGAGAAAAAGTCCTTGTGCCATTCCCTTTGTCTTGCCCTCAAATATGTCAATCGCACCATCAACTTGCTCCAGCAGGTTATCTGCACTAAAGTATCCATCACGATTGAGGCCAGCTTTGAAAAAGATTCTTGCTTCTCTGCTCAAAAGAATGGTTAGCCTAAATGGGCCTCATGGACGGAAATTGAACAGACTTGGGCCTTTCCCCATCCAGGCCACTGTCATCTGGGTCATCACACAAGCAACCCCACTCAGAAGTTAGAAAATCGGAAACCATAATTGATTGTCCATCCCCTTTCTGATGTGGGGTGGGCTTATTGCTCCCATGAGTCCAGTGAGTCTTTCGGAGATCATTCTGGAAAAAGGTTGACTCATCGTGAGTGACCAGGATCAAGCGAAACCGGCCACTGGCACCAGGCACATGCGACACAGGAAAGCCATTTGGCAGTGGGAGCAGGTTGCTGTCGTTGTCCCACAAGTGGAAGCGCTTCTCGTATTCCTTCCATCTTCCAACAAATGCCTCTCGGTACGCAACAACATCTGGACGCTCATGGCCATCCAGATACATCCCATTTTGTGTGGGGCCAAAGCACCAGTTCAACTTCAGCAGCCATCGACGTGCCGTGCTCTCGGAAATTGTTGGCTTAATAATCCCAGATCGTGAGAACTTCTCTTGGACCTCATCACCGGCAACAACCTCGACAATATTGGACGCAGCGATGTAACGGCCTTTTGTGTGGGCCATTATTTGGAGCTGGATGAACTGTGAGATGTCCTCATCATCGAGGACTGTCTGGTGAGAATGACGATACTGGGGTTGCGGGATGTCCCCGGTGCGGATGAACTCAAGGATCCATCGTCTGAGCATTCGTGCGCGATTCACGCCCTTCCCCTCGATTTTTGAAACGATTTCTGATGCCCTTCTCCAGGTGTATTGAAGCGCTGGGTCTAGATAGAGATTCAGTACCCCGACCATCCCGGTGAGACGTGCCCAAAGCAGAGCATCAAAATTCGTGCTTTTGCTCATGACCAAGAGGGGTACACAAGCTTTCTGGAGGCTCTCCCTATCGTCCCAAACGTTGAGAGCTTGATCTGCACGGGTCAACTCCAACAGGCCCAGATCCGTGGGAATGCGCCCCCGACGAATCTCGTTGAGTGCTGCGTCCAAGGCAGGTTGATGACCCCCTAGCCCCACATCAAATTCACCGCCATCTTTGTCGCTAGTGTTCCCATTGTCGGCATCGTTGGCGTTGTCAGAGACCCAGTCTGAAGCCCCCTGAGAGGTGGCCCCATGTGAGTCGTGCAAGTTGTCCTCGTCCACATCCATGTCTGAGCGTTCCGATTGCACTGTAAGGGTTCGTTCGGGACCAGGCAAGTCCCATTCGACTCCTCCATCTGTTTCGTATTCATCTTGCACATAGTTGGCCAAATGAGGCACATTTTCATCGGCACTTTCTTCGTCGGCACAACCACGTCGTGTGCGACCGGCAAGGAATTCCTTGGGTCCCTCACTGCCCTCAGAACTCTCCTCTTCTTCGGCATATTCACATCGCGTGAGTGCGACTCGGCCAGGCCCATGATTTTCGGCAGCGCCGCCTGACATGTCGGCCCACACACTTTGCGCGGAATAGAGAGCGGATTTATTTCCACCCACTCTGGAGCCCTCCACCTCCCCATCGCTCTCCTCCTCTTCTTCGGCGCGAGAGTGGTGCGAGAGTGCGACTGGGCCAGGTCCTTCAATGTCGCCGGCGACATCACTTCCCTCGTCGCTATCGTCACCTCGATATCGCGCACGATCAACCGGCCCCGGTAAGACGACGATGTCATTATCATCTCCTTCATCCTCTTCGCTAACCATGGACCCTCCAGATGTCATTCGATTGGCAATTGCGGGCGTATCGGACAAACCTGGCTCAACCCGGTGAGTCAGTGACTTTTGCATTCCCGCTCATGCTCGTGCTCACGTCTGTGTTCCTCTTGTTCCTTCTCCTTCAATACCATGAAGGATTTGATATCCAGGAATCCCTCTGAGGCCAGAACCTTTCAAGCCTTTTCACGGTGGTAAAGTGTCATCCTCGAGTTACCCCGGTATGTTTTCGGCGTCTTGCGTTTCTGATGTGTCTGATCTCTCTCCAGTTGAACAGCTACTTTCTGGGCTTCTTGCAGCATGGATGCGAATCGCTGCAAGGCAGTTTGTTCAACGAGATCGTCGGAGCCATCGGACAGGTCGTCGGGATCGGCCCCATTGCCTGTGTCCTCTAACGGGAGAGGATCGCTCGATACTGGTGAGTTTTCCACTTCTATGTATGCAGGGTCGTTGAGGCCAACACTTGGACAGGGGCCTTCGTTCCTGGCGGTCTCTGCGTTGATACTGCCAGCTCCTGGGTCAATGCTGGGTCCTGCGAGGGTGTCACAACGCAGGGCTCGCATCTTCTCCCACTTTATATATTTTTATAAAACATACCACTCAATCTGTCATTCAAGAGCTTTTGCCGCGCAATTGCAAGGGTTTGTGCACGGGCCCTTTGGCCTCGCATTTTTCGGCCCATAGCTGAGATCTGAGGGCATGAATCTTCGCTCTCATTGGTGGGCTATAGGTCACGTGGTTACTTATGTAATGTATGTTGATAAGTGACCTGTGCGCACTTAGCGGCTCAATGGACACGCAGATAACGGACTGCTTTAGATTAGATATACAGGACTTGTAGATTAGATTATTTTGATCTTTACAATCTCAGACTTCTTGTATTCTCTTATCTATGATATCACACATGTACATGACATCATGGACCACTCTGGATTGCCCTTGTACTTCGTCTATGTACTTTCCTTTGTTCTTATCTTTATTGTGATGTCACTATGATATCATAGTCTGGACTCTTCTTGTCCTTTACGCCTTGTTCTCTTTGTAGTCCACTCCTTTGTCCGTGTACAGAACAATGCGCCTTGTATTTACTGTGACCTGCTGTTACCAGCATCACCCTCTGTAGCAGTATAAGTAGAGTACTTTGTACGCTCCTGGTCCACATCAGTTCTCATCTGTTGTGTGCCAGGTATGTCTCCACTTCTCCAATGTAACATCAGTTCTCATCTGTTGTGTGCCAGACTCAAACTCTGCTTCACTTGCTTGATAACACTCTGTTGCTGCTTCCAGCCACTCTTGATATCTCACCACAGTCACCAGTTCACTGTGAGTATCATCCCTTCATGTGCACTGTTCATCAATGTATCAAAAGTGCAAGTCATTTTGATGAAAAGTGCAGAAAGGCAAGAAAACATGTTTTGCAAAAAAAGGAAAACACTTGCTAAAATCTCCGTCAAATCTCAATATTTTTTTTAAAAATCAGTACATGTTGTAGCTATGGATGTACACTTCAACCCTTACTGTATAGATAGTTATACTTTGATGATGTGGGAGAGGAATTTGGAAGGCGAGAAAGGGTGAGTGGTTGCTGACATAAGGGGGGACGGTTCCTGATGACTGCTACCTTAGGTCGCCAGAATGGATGGTAGACGCTTTCGACTAGGGTGTCTGGTACAATTGCCGGTGTAATAAGTCACGGTGAAGCGCTCGGGTTGCTCAAACTTGAAAGCCACCATACCGCCGACATCCATCCGATATCAGAGCGTCAACGTGTCAACCTTGGTGTCAACATCTATTAATCTGTACCTTTCGTCATCGTGACGGTATCGCATCTGAGAGAAGTGGAACGTATATATGATGTCTGCGGAATATTCAGCGATCTCTGCGCTTTGCCTTGCACTCAGTGTCGGCCTGAGAGCGTGATGATCGATCAATAATCTTCCTCTTCAAGTTTTCCACAGTCCGAGACTCCGAGGCTTCTCTATGACCAAGCCAAAGACGCCTAATTATGCACACCTACTTCCGCCCTCCTGGAAATCCCAGGTATCTTTATGGCTGACTGAAGACACACCGTCTTTCGACTATGGCGGATTTGTCGTTGGGGAAGATCTCCGTGAGGCATTCCTTTGGGGAAAAGGATCCAAGTGCGCAGTCCTCGCAGGCAACCCCATTTGTTGACGAAATATTTCGCCTCCTCGACTGCACGTACGTTCGCTCCCTGAACTCATATATGTTTGATACCTGACAGTATATGGCTGCTGAAGAGTCGAGTGGCACGTACCGGAGGCTGATGAGTTCGAACCCATAAAGCACCGTTGCCACTGTGCGCGGCAAGGCACGATATTTGCTCCTCGGCGAGCGCATAGTTCTGAATTTACTTGCTCGGTGCAGCGGGATCGCTACTGCGCGAGTAGTGATATACACCCCAGCGTCGTCGAGAGTTCAGCAGGATGATCCATCTCAGGTCTAAGCGCACGGAGGATCTGGCAGAGAGTTATGGCTTCCGTGGGATCATCGATCATCGATCATCGCCGGCACACGCAAGACGACTCTTGGTATTTACACTGCATCCTGGACGTTTTCCCTCAACGCCTATCTTTCTCTTAGGCTTCCGAATTGTCCAGAAGTACGGTATGATCGTCGGCGGAATCGATCCGCGTCGGTTCGACCTCTCGAGTATGATCATGCTCAAAGATCATCATATCTGGTCGGCTGGTATGTCCTCCCTATCTCCTCTGTGACGCTCAAACTCAAAATCGGAATTTAGGGTCTGTTACTGCGGCGATTACGCGCGCACGCGAAGTTGGGGGCTTCTCACTTCTCCTCGACGTTGAGGTGCGCGACGAGGAGGAGGCTAATGAAGCCATTGCGGCTGGCGCGGACGTCATAATACTAGAAAATATCGAAGGGGATGAAGTTCCTGCTCGAAACGAGTGGGGGTATCACCGAAAGTAACCTGCGCGAACGTGCAATCAGCGGTAGGTAGATCCCCACTCTGCTGCAAGCATTCATAGTCATCACAAACAGGGATCGATATTCTGAGCACGGGCTCTGTATATCAATCGGTGCAGCACATAGACTTCAGCCTGAAGATCCAGGTACCCCCCAGCTGAACGATTGTGTCAGTGCGGGAAGCTCCGGTCTCGCTAGCTCAAAGCAATTGTAAAATGATAATTATTCAATGGCGCATACACAGGAATTAGTAAAGTCCTATGGTAATCGTCCAGATCGACAAATCCTATCTGGTTCTTATCGAGGAGGTTGCGAGGAGGTTGAAGGTACGCCGGCGAGATATCATCGATCCGGCATCAGGGGACTCTACGTCCCTGCCCTAACTTGGCCTCAAACTAGTAGAGTAACGGTGCCACCTTAGGTGAGGCCTGTGAGGCTTGTGAGGCGAGTTATCTTCTAGAACTCCTATGTCAGACTCATGGACCACAGACCCGGATGATTTTGTTCTCTTGATGGTTCTCAGACACATTTCGTCTGACTCAAACCATTGTCATCTTTCTGGTATCACTGAGCATTGCTACATTTCACCGGTTCACCCTGCGCGCATCATATGCCTTGACAGATCGACAGATCATCGATCATCGATCATCGTGAACGGTGTTTTTCTTCCCGGACTGAGAATGACGTATTTCCGTAGACACTCACTTGCCGCACCGTTGGCTGGCATGATGAACCGACAGAAAGCCCGGCTATGCTGATAACCAAAATCAGGCAAATGTGTTTCCGCTTTGTTTTTTCGAGCCATGTGCCCGTGGAGACTGCAGTGACAATAGGATGATCAAACACTTGACTCGGACGAATGGCGCATTGGCTGCGCCATTGCGATAAGAGCCAAGCAGGAATACACTACCAACCTGGGCAAAGATATGGGAGCTGAACGAACTGAATTGTGTGCGATTCCCAGAAATCACGGACCGAGAAAGTGGCACTGTTTGGTTCTGGATCTTAGTCATGGACTGCCCAACGTGCGGTTCAATGATGAAACCAGCAAGTTAATAATGGCATTCATTGAGAAAACCCTCTGAAACTGTTCTCCTCAAGCTTGATTTCACGGCGCTCCTCCGTAAGCGAACAAGATTGGCAAGATCAAGCTCGAAGGCGAGGAGCTCGGGAAGCAGATAGCATGTCCCGTTTACTACTATGACGGCGAGTCAGTCTCCGGCCAGGTATGCCCCATATTCTCTCCCTGCCGTCTCGACCGTGCTGAGGTCCAACGAAGGTCATGGATCGTGTTCGGGAGGGAAAGCGTACAACGCACGACGGGATCAAAGTCGAGTTTGTGGGAAACATCGGTGCGTATGCGTACCTCCCCTTCCCCGGTTCCAGCTAAGTCTGCCATCACAGAGCTGTGTTACAACCGTTGGCACCACCAAGAATTCCTTTTTCTCGCAAGAGGTCGGTGCCCCAGGAGACCTGCGACAAGCGCAGACGTGCGATCACTCTGAATATGAATTATGAACAACTTTACTGTCCTCGGTCCCAACTCACTGAGTCACCGCCACAATCGATAATATACGAATGCATCAAAATTGAATGCTACTTGTAGCTGGCATAGCTTGTTGCGGTCGGATACGGCCTTCCGTACGCCGGGCTGGTAAGGTGAAGGCCTAGTATCCTACCTTTCCTCGGCTCATCGATACACTTACTCACTGGGGCTGAATTCGATGGCAACGGGTCGGGAGGTCCCTTACAGTAAGACGCCCACATTGCATCCGATCCCGTCGTTTCACCTCGTCCGAGGCTTGCGTCCTCTCTTCCCATCACCGTGCCTTTTCTTGCAGCTAGTCTGCAGTCCACTCTTTTGTAAACCTTGCCCCTTCTGTTTTTCTTTGCTGGCAGGTCCCAGCCTGGATATGTACTGTGACTCTCAGCTTCAACAGTGCTGATCCAGTTTTCCAGTCGGCGTATGGCAACTATTTACCTCTCATCCGTCCTCGGTATTCGTTGCTTAGGACTCTCGCACATTCAAGAAGCAATCACTCTTGTTCCGGCTGGCCTCGAGGTGGACTTCTCTTTGGGGTTGATCTTCGCAGGGCGCGATGCAGGCAGGTACGTGCTGACCCCTGAAAACTTGTCGTATTCCTCATTAGTAGTACTTCACGCAGCCTTCGGTACATTCTTGCCGCAGAAGGCCCAGCCTACGTCCTTTTGTCAGTTTTCTCCTTCCTTGGCCACGTCGTCCCCGTCTTCAAGGACAACCTCACTCCTTTCAAAGCCCTGGACATTGTAATCAGTGCGTGCGCCGCCCGTCGTCGTTCGCCTCACTCAGCATTCCTGTATTATGCTCAGGCATTACATCCTTTGTACCCATACTCCTCTACACAATCTTTCTCTACCTCTTCAACCGGAGGGAATCCTTTCCGCGTCTTTCAAAAACGCTTCGCGCTCGTTTCGAAAGCCTTTTTGTTTGCAGTGATCCCAATTATCGTTGTGACCGGTGAGATTGGGTCGTTCATAGGGATCAAATATCGTTAGCGTCCTCGCTCATATAATGTTGCATGACTCGTGCTGATCTCTGACATGCAGGTCAAGATCCTGACCCTGACAACGGGACCTTGTACTACATACTTGGTGGGCCAGGTTTGACTGCTCACGAATTTGCGCGCGAACTCCTGAGCAGCACGTCGCTGGCTCTCTTGACTGCAGCCCAGGCGCTGACCTTCTTGCTCTTCTTTGTGCGACTTGCTTCGGGTCTCGTGAAGCAGCGCAACATAGAGGACCGCGCTGCAACGGAGCAGGAGGGTGTGCTCTTCCGCGGGCAGGGCTGGTTGGTGGTTGGCATGAAGCTTTCCATGTGTGAAACCGCCTTGGGATGGGTCGCCCCGAGTTTTGGCCTTCTTTTCACGCGGCGCGGAATCCGGCTGATCGGGCGTGCTTGTATCATAATTGGTGTCGTGAAAGGGTTCGTACGCGCCGCGCGCCCTTTCGTCTCTCTGTCTGATATGGTGGACTTTCAGGCCCGAACGTCGAGAGGAATTCATCATTCTTGACAACGAGAACGGTAACAACTTCCGTTCTGGTACACGCAAGCTCCGCGTCTCTGGCCTGCGACTCCATATCTCGACTCCAACGCTCATAGAGACCTCGATGACGCAGCGCCTCTCACGTATGACCTTTCTGCGGCCCTTCAGGCAGTCCGGTCTTGGTCCCGATCTGATGCCGTCCACTTCTCGGCGTGCGAGTGCCGTCCCGTCGGGTACATCGACACGCACTGGCGTGAAATACCGTCCCCCTCCACTCTTACTCAGACCTTCCGAAGACAATCGCGTCACAGTTGTCCATAACCACGGACATGCACCAACTCTCGTTCTGAACCTCTCGTCGCCGGGTTTACCAACTGTTGAAGCGATAGCAGCTATGAGCGAGAAGCTACGCAGCCGCCCTGTGTCGATGGTGGTTCCTTCGCCACTCTCGAACGTCGCGCCGCTTACGGCGCCCCTACCGCGGATGCACCTCCGGCCGCCGGACAATCATGCTAGCACTTCCCGGAATGTGGGGGGGCGACGAAGCTCCGACGACTTTGCGCCCCATCGGAGACCAGTTACAAGCACAGTGGACGCTGGGGAAATGCGGAGCCGGAGACCACCCCAGAGTATGCCGTCATCACCGCGCGGACACGTTTCTTTTCTCCCTGAACTCGCCACGACCCCTCCCAATGCATCACAACGCGCGCGCGTCTCCGAAGAACGAGCACGCGCCCTCCAGTCGTTATCGCGGTCTGAGCCTGACCGTCTCGCAATGGACAACAGCGCCGCGAGCGGCCTCTCGACAGAGTGGATCGCGTCGGATGACGACGACAGGGAGTCATACATCAAGGTCATCGGCGCTGTGCAGCCGCGCGTGACCCCGGATCCCACGCGGGACTTGGCAGTGCGCACTAGCATCGTCCTCGAGCGGCTCGGCGACGTCGTTGGGCCTCCGGCGGCGCCACCCTCCCCGGAGCGGGCGCTTCTGGTGCGCAAGGACTCGGGCGTGTTGGGAAAGGATGATCTGGTGCGCGTGCGTCGGGCGAAGAGCAGGTATTGACCGAGTTGATGGTTTCCCTCTGTGTTGACCTTCTTTCCCCAATTCGGTCCGCTTCCATGGGACTACGGTCACCTTGGAAGTGTTATCGCCTGCCTTGGGAGGTACCCTTACCCTTCACAAGGTGGCTACCTGTCCGTCAGACTTTCACGGACTACTTGACGTTTTTAGTTATTCAAGTTGTCATTGCGTGCTTCCTTGTAGTCCCATCCTCACTTCCTAGTTTTGAAGGCTGCGTCGTCAGCCCATCCTGGGTGCCCAAACGTACACATGTTCACGAAGCTACCAAGGTGCTTTATCTTATGGCTGAGGCTGATCTAGAGAAGAAAAGTTTGTGATTAGAACATCTATATTTATGATACTATCTGAGGCAATGTCCTCTATGAGAAAACGCAGTAGTGAGAGATACGACTGAGAACGGAGACTCGGACTAGTCTCGGACTCGGTGGGATGCCCGGCATCTGGCGGCCCGGGTCAGCTCGATCTGCTCACTGCAGCAGTCCAAGTCGTCAAATTTGCGTCAAACCTCACCCGGTATCATACCTCGAGCTTTCATATATTTCGTTCCTTAGGATTCAGGAAAAGCCCGCTTCATACGTACCCAGTCCCTCTTCCAAGCTCGCCCCAACACCAACGCGTAACGCAGCAACAGCTCAGAGCATCAGAGGCTTTGTTCCCTGAAACCGCAACATGGCCGCGTTCTTCTTCGCATCCCCAATTGATATTGACATCAAGCTCGAAGGCGAGGAGCTCAGGAAGCAGATAGACTCCAAGGCGGAGAAGGACCGTCCGATTTCGTGTCCCGTTTACTATGACGGCGAGTCGGTCTCCGGCCAGGTACGCCCCATATTCTCCCCCGACCGTCTCGACCGTGCTGAGGGGGAACGCAGGTCACGGTTCGTGTTCGAGAGGGAAAGCGTACGACACACGACGGGATCAAAGTCGAGTTTGTGGGGAACATCGGTACGTATGCGTTCCGCAAGCCGTCTTTGTCCTCATTCCCGGGCCCGCTGAGTCTGCCATTACAGAACTATTTTACGACCGCGGTCATCACCAAGAATTCCTTTCCCTCTCGCAAGAGGTCGCTGCTCCCGGAGACCTGCGGCAGGCGCAGACGTTCGACTTTATGTTCAAGAATGTCGAGAAGCAGTACGAGAGCTACCTGGGCATCAATGTTAAGCTGCGGTTCGTAGCCCTGAATGTTGTTCTTGGTCCCGCCTTTTTTCACGTATTCGCACTAGGTACTTCATCCGCGTAACGATATCGCGGCGCATGGCAGATGTGGTGAAGGAAAGGGATATCTGGGTGCACTCTTTCCGCATGCCGCCAGACAGCAACAACTCGATCAAGATGGAGGTCGGCATCGAGGATTGTCTACACATCGAATTCGAGTACAACAAATCGAAGTAAGGCGACCAGCTGGTTACGTCTTGCGCGCGCATGACACTGACCATTTGGCAGATATCATCTAAAGGACGTGATAGTCGGAAAGATCTATTTCTTGCTCGTGCGCATCAAAATCAAGCACATGGAGCTCTCGATCATCCGCCGTGAGACAACCGGTTCTCCGCCAAATCAATACAACGAGAGTGAGACGATTACAAAGTTCGAAATCATGGACGGCGCGCCAGTGCGAGGTATCCTATTCTCTTCCTTCCCCCACATTGTGTCTGGATATTGATGAGTGGTACCCCCTACCAAGGCGAAACAATCCCAATTCGGCTATTCCTCGGCGGGTTTGACTTGACGCCGACATTCCGCGATGTGAACAAAAAGTTCAGCACGCGCTACTACCTCAACCTCGTCCTCATTGACGAAGAGAACCGACGCTACTTCAAGCAGCAGGTACGTCGGGGCCTCGCCTCACTGATATCGCAGCTGACGAACACGGCCCATAGGAAATTACAATCTTTAGGATACCGGAGGTATGTTTGCGGTTCGCTCTTTGTGTAGAGCACAGATGACTGACGCTTCTCCCCTAGAATTAGTCACTGGTGTACTTGTTCTACTTGTTATTATCAGCTATGCCTATTTGTATATTTCGCATGCTTGGCTTTGTGTTCGGTCCGAGAAAGTCCAGGGATGTCATGGCTGTTATACCGCGGTCGATCATTCAGCCTCGTTATCATGTCGGCTGGCTAGTCCTAAGATGCGGATACACTACTAGTGGGTCTACTTGGGTTATATGGTCTAGAGACCTACCGGGCTACCATGGTACTCAAAAAACCTCTTAACACCTTCGGAATGTCTGCAGAATTAGTGACGAGGAACGCGCGGCCTGGGAAGTGTCTCTTAACCTGTCCACCACCGACGCAGGTAGAGGTTGGGAAAGTGGGCATTCAGCACTGGGTGTAGCGGAGGAGAGAGGGGTCCATACCATGCCGTCCTCGCAGATGCATACCAACGCCGTCTTGACTTTCGGATGACGCGTTCACCACGCGCTCGAGGTCCGCCTCCGTGATGCGGTACTGCCCGAAATTCGCGTCCGTCAGCGCGATGATGTAGTGGTGCGGCGCGTCGGCCGATCGGAGAAAGTTTGACGTGCCCAGCCTCGCGCGTGAGAGCGGGTCTGAGGCGAAGCGAGCACGAGCGGTACCTTAAGCATTGTTGAGTGAGCGGGCGCCGGGACGGCACCTGCTCATTCCTTTCTTGTGCATGCCGCCACCTGCCCGCCTTTTCGATCGGTCTGAAAAACCGAAATGTTCCTTTCAAAAAAGAAAAGAATGGCCTCCTTCTGATCATAGTCGCAACCCCCTGTTTAAAACTTAGCTATACCTGTCGGAGAATCGAGGATCGCTTGTGACCCCTCAAAAATCGTCATTCGAACGGCTGGTTACGAGTCTACTAGTAGGATATGGATTGTTTTATGACTACGCTGAAGTATCTACGTGTCGTTGAAACTACAGAAAAGATCTATTGGCTTTGAGCAGCGTATTGGGACGTAGCACAGTATCCATTGTTATTGTTTGGACTGTCTCCGATGGTCGATTGTCAACTCGGTCAGGTTGGCTAAAAACATTATATGGTGCAGTACATTATTTTCGCAATGTGATCTATCTCCCACTATCGCCGGGAACACCTATGTGTGTGCATGTCACATCGGCAGCCATAATAAAGCCTGCAAATAACTCGTCGGAGTGCTCTTGAGAGGGTGCAGTAAGATATTGTCGAATGCTCGAGTCAATATTTGCCTTCCGATAGTCGACCTCCGCGTGGGTTAAAGCTGATTGAGGTGACAGCTTTGAGAGACGTAAGAAAGTGGCGTGCTTCAAGATGACGATAACAGCTTGGACAAAGGTTAAACACAGCCTAAAAATGATAAAGTGAAATACCAAAGATCAAATGATAATCGCCTCGACGGGAGGGGGTAAGCTGAAGAGATAAATATCAGAAGCCAAGGACAAATGACCGTAAAGCACAAAGAATACATTTTGAACTGTGGGTAGCGACATGATCTGGGTTACCTTACGAAGAAGTGAGATATTTGGTTGAGGAAACGTCGGAGAGAACTTACAAACCAGAAAAACAAAGGTGAACAGCTTTAGCAAACTAGAAAGGGGAGCATGCACGCACGGGCTAGATGATCAGCGATTACGATCAATGGAGAGCCGAGGACAGGCGTCGTCAGCACGCTTGAAACCCAGCGAGCCACGGCAGCCACTCACTTCCTGGAAAGCCGAGGACAGGCGTCGTAAGCACGATTGAAACCCAGCGAGCCACGGCAGCCACTCACCAACTGGAGAGCCGAGGACAGGCGTCGTCAGCACGCTTGAAACCCAGCGAGCCGCGGCAGCCACTCACTTCCTGGAGAGCCGAGGTCAGGCGTCGTCAGCACGCTTGAAACCCAGCGAGCCACGGCAGCCACTCACAAACTGGAGAGCCGAGGACAGGCGTCGTCAGCACGATTGAAACCCAGCGAGCCACAGCAGCCACTCACCAACTGGAGAGCCGAGGACAGGCGTCGTCAGCACGCTTGAAACCCAGCGAGCCACGGCAGCCACTCACATACTGGAGAGCCGAGGTCAGGAGTCGTCAGCACGCTTGAAACCCAGCGAGCCACGGCAGCCACTCACTCTCTGGAGAGCCGAGGACAGGCGTGGTCAGCACGCTTGAAGCCCAGCGAGCCACGGCAGCCACTCACTTCCTGGAGAGCCAAGGACAGGCGTGGTCAGCACGCTTGAAACCCAGCGAACCACGGCAGCCACTCACTTCCTGGAGAGCCGAGGACAGGCGTCGTCAGCGCGCTTGAAACCCAGCGAGCCACGGCAGCCACTCACCAACTGGAGAGCCGAGGACAGGCGTGGTCAGCACGCTTCAAACCCAGCGAGCCACGGCAGCCACTCACGGGCTGGAGAGCCGAGAACAGGCGTCGTCAGCACGCTTCAAACACAGCGAGCCACGGCAGCCATTCACCAACTGGAGAGCCGAGGACAGGCGTCGTCAGCACGATTGAAACCCAGCGAGCCACAGCAGCCACTCACCAACTGGAGAGCCGAGGACAGGCGTCGTCAGCACGCTTGAAACCCAGCGAGCCACGGCAGCCACTCACATACTGGAGAGCCGCGGACAGGCGTCGTCAGCACGATTGAAACCCAGCGAGCCACGGCAGCCACTCACCAACTGGAGAGCCGAGGACAGGCGTCGTCAGCACGCTTGAAACCCAGCGAGCCACGGCAGCCACTCACATACTGGAGAGCCGCGGACAGGCGTTGTCAGCACGCTTGAAACCCAGGGAGCCATGGCAGCCACTCACTCCCTGGAGAGCCGAGGACAGGCGTCGTCAGCACGCTTGAAGCACAGCGAAGTATGGTAGCCACCCACATACTGGATCCCAAAGCACCAGCATGGACCGGTCAATCGGCCTGGAAACTGTGGGTAAGAGCCGACACTCACAAGCTAGGAATTGGGCCGCCGTCATGACCCATGAACCAGCATTTAACACTCTATTACCACCTACCCAGATGTATGGAAACGCGAAAAGACATTCCCGAACTATATCTTTGATCCCAGCATCGGAACTGCCAGTACGTGATCTGACACTGTAATGCCTCTTGTCACCGTCGCCCACTTCGCTCTTTCAATTGGCGCACTCACCGCTGCAAAGCTCGTTTCACACTCAATTCTAAATTGCCCCTCTGCACAGCTAAAAACATCAATTCGACGATCTCGTCATTTAATGCCGCAGCCGTCGTCTCAATAAGCTTATCACAGCGCATATTTGGCAAGTGCATTTCTGTCCAAAAACATTAGCATGCAAATATGTTATTTGCCTCTGAACCCACTTTCTAATCGTACGAATCTAACGTCATTTCCAAGGGGGCGTACGTAGTACTCTTGAAATCGTTTCTCCACCTCATCAAACGCATTGTTATCTGGGCTTCCGAAATCCTCCACATGGATTTGCACATTTCGTCGGAATTGGTCGTACTTGGTAAATACCGCAATCACAGGCACTTGAGATGATTCTGTTAAAAAATATAGCCACGAATGTCCGTCACGCACCATTCCGGTCGGGACAGATGTCATTGAAGAATTTGAGATCAAGCTGGGGTCGTTGGTTGTCCATTGGCACGCAGTACCTCAATATATGTCCATCAGCTGCCGTAACCGTGAACACTCGAGAGTCCAAACCATATAGCATGTAATCTAGAACGTAGTTGCGTCTCTCCACATTTGCTCTGGATGAAGTCGTGCAACGTCTTGAGTTCTTCTGTGCCACCTGACTCAATCCCACGAGAATCGTGGAATACGTAGCCCGGATGATTCGAGAACACCAGTTCGTCTTCAATCCGGTGCTCGCCTCGCTGACTCCATGTTTAGAGGTACCGAAGAGAAGTACTATTGTCACTAACGTCCATGGAAGGGTCGAGTGTAACCTGGTCGATAATTGAATCAGCATTCGCAAACAAGATTGGACTACGTACCTCCTCATTTCCCCGGTAGATGATTGGACTCTTTGTCGTATCGCAGATCCTTTGTAGGATTGATGTTTTCCCTGCGTTTGCCCTTCCGATGATCAGGACTCGGAACGAGAACTCTGGAATTCGACGATGGGGTTGCTGGGTGTCCATTGGAGCGACGGTGTTTGGGATAGTGGCCTGAGACCGAGAACGCGAGTGACGTCTGCGAACTATAGGAGGCAACAGAGAACGACCAAAGACTCACGGATCGGGAACTCCCACACACGAAAGTCACGGTAACGCGGTGGTTGCTATCTTTGAAGACACTCAGCATGGAGTGAACTGTACAGGGAGCAAGACGTCACCACCTTCCAGACAGACAACCCTGTCGTCTCCAAACTCATATGGGTCGATCTTGACCGACATTTTGGCAACCCTTATTTTGAAATGCGCTCGGTCCAGTTGCCGGACGGTCAACGTTGCACTTGTGTGGGTCCTAACATGGCTGTGCAGAAGGAATTGCCATTCGACGGTGAGGGAAAACTCGACCAATAACACGAACATGTCAAGGTCCCAATGAATTAGGACGCCGTTCTCGAATTTTTCAGACTTGTATTTGACACCGGCATGGTCCTCGAAAACGAGGTCGAGGTCGGATGTAGGACGTGTCTTGACAAAATCGACAAATATTTCTACGCAACTATATCAATTCTGCTCAGGAGCGGTAGGTCCTATATACCTTTCAAATGGATATTTCTGTCCGTGAACCGGTTAGCCTATGCTCGAGTGGAAGCTGTTCGACTAACTGATGATGATCGGCCATATCAGTTGCAGATCGTGAATTCGATTCAATGCTAAGATATCAGAAAATGTGTTTTCGAGGTTGGGTGCTGTGTGGAGGACCCTGATGGTGCAAAGATGTACGAGCGACGGATGGATGTTGATAAGAGAAACACACACGGCATGGCACCGTGCTGAGGTAAGTCGAAGTTAGTCTCATGCACCAATTCATCGTCAGCTCGTCAGCTTCCCACTCAATCAACCTCGCGATTCTTTCAACAAAATGCAGACCGAGCCTACCCTCTCGCTCGAAGTATGCACTCAATTATCTTTGCTTAAGATTTCGGTCTGGCTCAGAACTTAAAAAGGATCCAGGTGCCCGCCTGCATGATCTCAAGGTAAGCACCGTCCCCTTCATCCCTCTCACCGACCTTGCCATTGATCGATATTGATCCCTTCTGCTCAGTCTCCACCCTGGAACCTGTGTTACGAGGATGCGACGATGGTGTCTGACCCTGCACTCTCGTCGCTCGCGTAGCTAGCGAAGCCCCATCCGCTGCGTCCGTGCCAGCATCTTCCAGGAGTAGCTGTGGTAGATCTATTGTACGTCCGGTGAGCTTGCCACCGTACTGTATTATGTTACTCATGCTCAGTGCGCACGGCACGGCTGGATGTCGCAGCCGGCCGGTCGAGGAGGTCCGCGAGGCTATGGGCAAGCGATTCAGTTCGCGCTCAACGAGATCGGTATGTGCCTTCCGTATACCCCCTTCTTGGGTAGGCCTGGTGATGCGCGAGAATGCACATACCTGGCTGAAGCACCTCCGCCCTTTGACCCTAACGTTACGCTCCCGCTCCCCGGCTCGGGCGGGGGGCGCAGATGGTCGCATTATACTAGCTGGAATGTAGATCTGTCACTGCGAACATTCATCAACTTAAGGTGCAGTAAAGTAACGTCCTCTCGATGTGATCTATCTTCCACCGGAAACACCGGTGTGCATGTATATTATTTTTTGGATACCGTTTTGTCGCGAATTCGATGATACCGTACTTGGCCAATAGTACATTCAACTCTTCTCAAACGGAAAAGGAACGAAAAGGGCGGTTTAAACGAGTTTATGAGTTGGTGAGTACGTGTCGTGTGTAATGCACATGGTGCGAGTAACATGACGTATACCTGGACGATGGAACTATAAACAGCCATAATGCGAGGATATCGGGCAGCGATCGTGAGGCGATCAAGAAAGACAGGCTATCTGTCTGGAGACCCACGGACTTCAAAAAGAAAAAAAAAAAGATCAAGTCGTAATGAGTGCGGCGATCGCCCGCGAACGGATGAAAGATAAAAATGTGTGCGCAAAGAAAACTTCCAAAAGAAAAATGAGCACATGAATTTGGTTCACCTGTACCACTCCCCCCGATCGAGTCCCCAGTGCGCCCCTGAAGGAAACACGACGCGCAGCTTAATGCCGATCCCAGCGGAGGTCGTATCCATAATGCAAGATGCAACGGACCTTCTTCCGCATGGGCAGCCTCGGTCGTCATAGTCCGCAGGCGGAGCATGCGAAGCGCCTGCACGTTCTGTAACAGCGAGCCAACCTGGTTGTACAGCGCCTTCAGCGAGACCTAGTACCGATAAGTCAGAGTCAGAGTCGAAGAGAGCAGCCGACGCATACCTCATCTGAAATGCCCTCGAGACTCAGCTCGGACGTCTCGAGCCCCGCATCCGTGTTTCCGAGCGCACCTAACAGCTGTCCGCGTGCTCGCACGCCCCACGTCAGGCGCAAGAACGAGTATCAGCTCCTTCAGTGCGCCGATGAGCGCACCAAACAACGCCGCGGGGCGAAGGCTGTCATACAGTGTGTTGGCAATGCGTAGCGTCACGGGGCGAAGCGGACGACTGGGAGAGAGAGCGGCCGCGATGCCGGGGCTGCTGTCGAGCACGGCAAGGGGTGGCACTGGGGCGGAGGGAAGACCGACGAAATGGGGGAGCACGAGGTGTGTGAAAGGTTGCGCAGGCAGGCGCAGCGAGAAGGTGGTCGAAGAAGGTCGAAGAATGCGTAGGGCAGTGTGTCTGCAAGTAGCGTGAGATGCAAGAGCGCCTGGCGCCGCGGCGAGCAGCTCCATGTCGAAGGCTGGCAGTATCAGCGCTGATAGCGCGAGCGTCATCACGAGCCCCATGAGGTGAGGTGTGCAGGCGTCAGCGTCGTCGGCGGAAAACTCGAGGTGCGCGGTAGAGCGCACGCTGCGCAGCGGCGCTTAAGCGCATCGAGACGCGTGCGACGACGGCAGTCGGGGGCGCGGGACGTGCCCCAAGCCGAGCGGAACCGGGATTGGCGCGCCTGCTGTCGGGCGAGCCATGGGCTGCGCGGCTCGGATGTCGGTGGGGGTGGATACTATGATGCGCTGGGGCGATGGCGGTGCAGGTGCGTGCGTGGACTTGGTCAGGGAGCGCTGGAATGCAGGTGAACTGAGTGTGCGAGCGCGGGTGGGGTGTTGGTACGCTCGGGAACATCTCAGACATGTGCGGGAAGGAGGATGAGACGGGCAAATTGGTGCAGGCCATGTCTAGCTCGGTAATAATTGGCGCGTCACCCGAGGCCGCTGGGAGGACGGATATCTTGAGATGGAGGTGATGGCGAGCGGCTAGGAGAGCGGAACGCTGGAAATGTGGGAAATAGCACCCTTGGAGGGGCGGAAATGTAACATGGAAGCGATGGTCGTCATCCGCCGGCGCAGGGATGTTGAGGTGGAGGATTAAGAGATCGAAGAGATCGTAGTTGAGTACATGAGACTTGTCATATCTTAGATGTCGAGATTTTGAGGCAGCTTGAACAAGGACGACACAAGGGAGTTGTAGGGTGGAAAGGGAACTTGTTGGCTGGAAGTAAGGCCACCGATTTGGAGTGTATGAAGTCGCGTACGTTCTGCAAAGATGGTGGCATACCAATGTTACATTACATACGCAATCTCGTTGATCTTCAAGTTGATCTTGGTTCTTCGATTCACGTTTTGACGATCCCACTGGACTGACAATCTTCGACTCCCAACTTTGACAAAGACATTCCCGGGTTCGGCAAAAAAAAACTGCACGTAAAATTAGAGAAATGTTTGCGCACAGCGCTCAAGATATGTTTGGGTGGTATGCACGTGAGACAACGCACGTGTGAGAACAGTGGCGTCGCACCGCTCGGCCCGTTGGTTGACAGGATAACCCCGCTTCATACGTACCCAGTCTCACCCCAACACCAACATGTAACGCAGCAACAGCTCAGAGCGTCAGAGGCTTTGTCCCCTGAAATCGCAGCATGGCCGCGTTCTTCATCTCATCCCCAATTGATTTGACATCAAGCTTGAAGGCGAGGAAGCAGATATGCTCCAAGGCGGAGAAGGTCCGTCCGATTCGTGTCCCGTTTATTACGACTGCGAGTCGGTTTCCGGCCAGGTACGCCCCATATTCTCCCCTGGCCATCTCGGCCATGCTGAGGGCGAACGCAGGTCACGATCCGTGTTCGAGAGGGAAGCGTACAACGCACGACGGGATCAAAGTCGAGTTTGTGGGAAACATCGGTGCGTATACGTCCCGACAACCCCCCTCCCCGGGCCCAGCTAAGTCTGCCATTACAGAGCTGTTTTACGACTGCGATCACCACCAAGAATTTGCATTCCCTCTCGCAAGAGGTCGCAAAATCGACGTCCGGTGAGCCTGCCACCGTATTGCTCGTGCTCGATGCACGACCCGCAAGCGATTCAGCTCCCATACAACGAGATCGGTACGTGCCTTCTGTCTCCATACCCCCTTCTTGGATAGATCTCGTGCTGCGCGAGAATGCACATGCCTGGCTGAAGCGCCTCCGCCCCATGACCCTAACGTTACGCTCCCGCTCCCCGGCTTGAGTGGAGGGCGCAGATGGTTGCATTATACTAGCTGGAATGTAGATCTGTCATTGCGAACTTTAAGTGCAGTAGAGTAACATCTCTCGATGTGATCCATCTTCCACCGGAAATACTAGCGTGTATGTGTGTTATTTTCTGATACCTACAGTACGATTCCGATTATCTTGTACTTAGCCAATAGTGCAACTCTTCTCAAACAGAACAGGAGCGAAAAGCACGAGAGTGTTTAGATGAGTTTATGAGTTGGTCAGTACGTGTCGTGTGTTATGCACAGGTGCGAGTAACATGGCATATATGGGCTTCACGAAGGAACTATAGGCGGCTATACTGCGAGGATATTGGGTAGCGATCGTGAGGTAGTCAAAAGAAAGGCTGTCTGTCTGGAGATCCGCGCTCTTCAAAAAAAAAAGATCAAGTCGTAAAGAGTGCGGCCATCGCCCGAGAACAGATGAGAGATAAAAGTGTGTGCACAAAGAGAACTTCCAAAAGAAAAATGAGCATATGAATTTGGTTCACCTGTGGCCATTTCCCCTGATCAGGTCCCCGATGCGCCCCCAAAGGAAACACGCGCAGTATAATGCCGATCCCAGCGGATCGTGTCTATAGCGCAAGGTGCGATGGACATTCTTCCGCCTGGGCACCAGAGTACCCCGCAGGCAGAGCGTGCGACGCGCATGCACGCCCACGTCGGACGCGAGAACGAGTACGAGCTCCTTCAGTGCGCGAACGAGCACCCCCAACAACACCGCAGGGCGTCATACACCGTGCTGGCGATGGGTAGCGTCACGCGGCGAAAAGGACGGCCGGGAGCGAGAGCGGCCACGAGGCCGGGGCTGCTGTCAAGCACGGCAAGGCGTGGTGCCGAGGCAGAGGGAACACCAACGAAATGGGGAAGCGTGAGGTGTGTGAGACGCGCGCGGGCAGGCGCGGCGAGAAGGTGGTCGAAGAATGCATAGAGTAGCGTGAGATGCGAGAGCGCCGGGCGCCGCAGCGAGCAGCTCCGTGTCGAAGCCTGGCAGCGTCAGCGCTGACAGTGCGAGTATCGTCACCAGCGCCGTGAGGTGAGGTGCGCATGCGTCGGCGTCGTCGGCGGAGAGCTCGAGGTGCACGGTAGAGCGTACGCTACGCAGAGGCGCTGAAGCACTTCGAGACGCGTGAGAGGACGGCAACCAGGAGCGTGGGACGTGCCCCAAGCCGAGCGAAAGCGGGATTGGCGCGCCTGCTGTCGGGCGAGCCGTGGGCTGCGCGGCTCGAATATCGGTGGGGTGGACACTAATGATGCGCTGGGGCGATGGCGGTTCAGGTGCATGCGTGGACTGGGTCGGGGAGCGCTGGAATGAGGGTGAGCTGAGTATGCGAGCGCGGGTGGGGGCTTGGTACGCCCGGGAACATCTCGGACATGTGCGGGAAGGAGGATGAGATGGGATAATCGGTGCAGGCCATGTCCAGCTCGGAGATAATGCTGGCGCGTCACCCGAGGCCGCTGGGAGGACAGATATCTGGAGATGGAGGTCACGGCGAGCGGCTAGGAGAGCGGCACGCTGGAAATGTGGAAAATAGCACCCTTGGAGGGGTGCCCCCGTCCTCCTGCAGAAATGCAACATGAAAGCAATGGTCGCCATCCGTCGGCGCAGGGATATCGAGATGGGGGATTGAGACATCAAAGAGATCGTAGATGGTGGATACATGAGACCGGGCGTGTCTTTGATGTCGAGTTTTTGAGGCCGCTTGAACATGCGTATGAAGGACGGCATGATGCAAGGAGGGAGTCGTAGGGGTGAAGAGCGAACTGGCTGGCTGGAAGCAAGGCCGCCTATTCGCCTCTAAACGCATCTGGCTTGAGCTTGACAACTCGCTGGATTGTCAATGTAGCACTGGTATGGGGCCTAACATGCTGTGCAGAATGAATTAGCATTCGACGGTGGGGGAAAACATGGCCAGTGACACGAATATATGGAGGTCCCAAAGAACAAGGACGCCGTTCTTGAATTTTTAAATAGACGTGTATTTGACACCGGCATCGTCCTTAAAAACGAGCTCGATGTCGGATCTAGATCCGATTCAATCCCGCACTGCTCGGCCCGTTGGTTGTCTAAATTCTCCAGACTTTCTCCAGGCCTCAGGATAACCCCGCTTCATACGTACCCGGTCTCACCCCCAATGTGTAATGCAACAGCTCAGAGCGTCAGAGGCTTTGTTCCCTGAAATTGCAGCATGGCCGCGTTCTTCATCTCATCCCTAATTGATATGATATCAAGCTTGAAGGGATAGACTCCAGGGTGGAGAAGGACTGTCCGATTTTGTGTCCCGTTTACTATGACGGCGAGTAGGTCTCCGGCCAGGTACGTTCCAGATTCTCCCCCGGCCATCTCGTGGTCACCACCAAGAATTCCTTCCCTTTTCGCAAGAGGTCGCTGCCCCTGGAGACCTGCGACAGGCGCAGACGTTCGACCTTATGTTCAAGAATGTTGAGAAGCAGTACGAGAGTACCTGGGCATCAACGTCAAGCTGCGGTTCGTAGTCCTGACTGTTGTTCTTGGTTAGCGCCAGGTACTTCGTCCTCATAACAATATCACGGCGCATGGCAGATGTGGTGAAGGAGAGGGATATCTGGGTGCACTCTTTCCGCATGCCGCCAGACAGCAATAACTCGATCAAGATGGAGGTCGGCATTGAGGATTGTCTGTACATCAAATTCGGGTACAACAAATCGAAGTAAGTGGACCAGCCTACTTGTGTCTTCGACTGCGCACGACCCTAATACGACCATGACAGATATCATTTAAAGGACGTGATCGTTGGAAAGATCTATCTTTTACTCGTGCGTATCAAAATCAAGCACATGGAGCTCTCAATAATCTGTCGCGAGCCAACCGGTTCGCCGTCAAATCAATACAATGAGAGTGAGAGTGAGACGATTACAAAGTCCGAAATCATGGATGGCGCGTATCCCATTCTTTTTCCTTCTGTTAAGATACTGTGCGCCTACGCGTGCAACGTCTTGACGTTCGGGAATCGACCGCACCTCAAGCTAATATTCAGCTACGAGTTGACACGTTGACATCCCACTCTCCATCCCACCCTCTCCCTCTCCATCGTTTGTTTATACTCCCATCCATCCGCTTCCCCCCTGTCCGCTCCGAGACGCCTTCTGATGCTCTCCGTCGTCCCCGCCCCGTGGCCCGATAGTCACGTGTGTTGTCCCTCGTGGCGCTATTGTTCGCGTTATCGTCTATTTGTGTTGTAAACACAGCCCTCCACCGTGAAATCACCATGACGACTGCGCACTTTGACTAGAACGAAGCCACGATCCAGTCTTATGTTCCTATTCATTTATTTTTTATAGTTTGTTCCTGCTCACCCTTTCCCTTCCCCCTCCTTTTACTTAATTTTACGATCATAGGTCCCTCCTGGTCTGAGCCTGATCCATCTCCTCT
This sequence comes from Lactarius hatsudake, assembly GCA_024734325.1. Classification (NCBI taxonomy): domain Eukaryota; kingdom Fungi; phylum Basidiomycota; class Agaricomycetes; order Russulales; family Russulaceae; genus Lactarius; species Lactarius hatsudake. The sequence goes on along the minus strand of JANSJP010000011.1, from coordinate 864,115 downwards.
CAGCAATCCCCTCCGCCTGTCGAGCATATACCGATCTAAGTCCATACTAAGTTCATACACTGGCACCATTTGTTGTCCAGGAAGTCGAAGCGGAGTACAGTGTCGCTAACGGCCATTCTCATAATGCAGAAGTCATATACGGCGACACCGATTCTGTGATGGTAAGGTTCGGGCCAACCGACTTGGAGAAGGTCATGGCAATAGGTAAGCCATATTCCCTCATCGCCCATGTCACAATAAATCTGATCGCAAACCACCCTTTGCTACACATAGCATGTACGTCGTTCTGACGTAGCGACTAGCTTCTATCCTACGGATTCTAGACGCGGTCGAACAACAACCGTAATATCCGACATGAGCACCTCGCAACCAAGTACCGGTATGGCCACTCTGATGCCATTTACGATCTGAACCAGGTTCTACCCTAGATAAGGCGTGAGCACGAAAGACGTAACTTATCCACTATTTGACAAACTCACTCACATACGATCACGCGCCGTAATGAACAAAGTTGGCCCATCGCTCTAGCGTGATCCCTCGCTTGTTCCGCAGCTTCTTCACCGCGAACTGAAGTGCCCTCGCCGATCTCTCATAGTATGGCACCCCCCTCCGGCCTCTGCTTTCCGAGAAAATCGATTTGTAGAAATGCTTAGATAAGTCTGCCCCGTCGTCGGCCATCGCCCACATCGTCTCGACCACGCTCCGGAAGCCACAAAATTGCATTGCAGCTGCAAGGTGCAGTCCTTCGTCGGCGATACAGTCTTCGGTCAGCTCGGCAGTGTGACAAGCAGAAAGGAATGCAAATTCCGCGGCGGGAAGTTGAGATAGGACGATCTCGAGTAGGGTGAGATTGTCCCCGTGAAGTTCGAACGAAGCATCGAATGGTTTCTCTATCTCCCCATGGCACACGAAATGTGCGAAGCGATGATCCTTGAGCCCCAGGCCCTCTACTACAGTCTCAGGCGTTGCCGTTGCCGAACCGAGAGTTGTCACCAACGATCCGACGGCTTGTACGACGTCGATCTTGCCCCATGCCCCATGCAGGGTTTCAGGCTGTGCTCCAAGAAGTAACGAAGGCTTGTCAGGCGTTATAGGTTGCGAGCGAGATTTGCGAGATTCAATGAGTGCAGAGAGGGATGGGGTATAAGAAACCCTAAGTGACCGCTGGGCAGGGGAAGGGAAGAAATTCTTGCTCGAAACCAGTGGGGGTATCACCGAAAGCAACCTGCGCGAACGTGCGATCAGCGGTAGGTAGATTGCCTCTCTGCTCCAAGTATTAATCGTCATCACAAGCAGGGATCGATATCCTGAGCACGAGCACTGTACACCAATCTGTGCAGCACATAGACTTCAGCCTGAAGATCCAGGTGCCCCCCATCTGAACGACTGCGTCGGCGCAGGGAGAGCTCCAGTCTCGCTGACTCAAAACCCCTTCGTTTTCCCAAGAATACCTAGAAGCAGATAAAGCAGACATAGCAAAGTAAAATCACGCGGTGTTCATTATTCAATGGTGGATACATCATACATAAGTTAGGAAACTTAGTGTGTAGCCCTATGGCGCATCCAGATCGACAAAAACCTACCCAGTTCTTATCGGGGAGCCTGAGATTGAGGGTACGCCGCAGAAGATCATCGATCCGGGCCATCAGCCAACTCTACGTACTGGCCCGAAGGCCTAAGCCCCACATCGGCAGAGTAACGGTGCAACAGGTGGTGCCTGTGAGGCACCACGTATCGATTCCTGGTCATCTGCTAGAACTCGTCCAAAGGACCGGACCCAGAAGAATACTTTCTCTCGATCGTTCTCAGACACATTTCATCTGGCCATTACGCATTATCATCTTTCGGGCGGCACTGAGCCTTGCCAATGTTCACCCTGCGTGCATGCCTTGGGCAGATCAGCAGATCGTCACCACAAACGGTGTTTTTCTTTCCGGAATCCAGACGAACACCAGGTGGTATTTCCGTAGACGCTTACTTTCCCCGATTACTTTCCCCGATTACACCACGTTGACTGCCACGAGAAACCGGCAGAAAGCCCAGCTATTCTGATGACCAAATTCAGGCATATGAGTCTCCTTTTTGTTTTGAAGCCATGTGTCTGTGGGGCCTGCTGTGCCCCCACGAATGCTGCAGCGCGCACGGACGTCCGTGCGGTCGCCGATCTGAACACCTCGGTTGAGTGACTCCACGTGACCGACCACCAACCCAACATACCTGCATGATCCAAGCATAGCCGGGGATGAGCAGGCAGCCATAAATGCAATAATTGCTATTATATTATCTTTCGCCTCCGCCCAGGAGAGGAGTGCCGTGGCTCTGGGGATGAAGGAGACGTTGTTTGTTTTTGGAATAGACAATACAGGGACACCAGGTGGCCCAGAAACCTGCCAGAGAAAGGCAGTCGGTCAGCATACAAGTGTTTGACCAAGCCAGTCGGCGTACATAGGCCACATGCAGAGGTGCAGTCGAACAGGCCAAAGTTCCACTCACGTTGGCCGTCCACTGCTACCTCGCCGCTGGTCCTCGCAATTCAAGGTGTTCTTGTTGCCACCAGCTCCCATTGGAGTAGTTGCCTAGTGAAGTTGAAAATGGTTAAGCACCCTGTACCAGACAGAACTACCTGAACGCGTACTTGGGGTTGGGAACTGATAGTTTCCTTAGTATCGATTGGCATGCTTGGAGGGGCGTGGGGGTAGAGGTGCCGTGGAGAACAAGGTTATCATCCTGGCAAGCCGTCATGATGACCTTTAATATGAGCAGAAAAGAACATACATGAATGATGGACCGGTTTGGCGCAGAATCCTCATCAGCATCTGTGAAGTCAACCGTTTTGCAATTTCCGTGGGCTTCGGTTGCCGCACAGCCACTCAAGGCGCTTCAAAGATGGCTCAGCTCGGTTGATCAATTGCTTGAATGGTCAAGTGCATGCGCGTCGGGCATGCCGCTGGCCATGTGACTGTCTTGATTGCTGAGGTCGATTATTTTTTCCACGCCACCAATCCTGAAACTACTTCCACTCATGCAGACTCCTTCGCGCCGTGTAAGAGACACTATGATTACGCCCAAGGTTCCTCGGCTCATCGATACACTTACTCACTTTCGATGGCAACGGGTCGGGAGGTCCCTTACAGTAACGCCCACTTTGCATCCGATCCCGTCGTTTCACCTCGTCCGAGGCTTGCGTCCTCTCTTTTTCCTTCTTCCCATCGCCGTGCCTTTTCTTGCAGCTAGTCTGCAGTCCACTCTTTTGTAAACCTTGCCCCTTCTGTTTTTTTTGCTGGCAGGTCCCAGCCTGGATATGTACTGTGACTCTCAGCTTCAACAGTGCTGATCCAGTTTTCCAGTCGGCATATGGCAACTATCTGCCTCTCACCCGTCCTCGGTATTCGTTGCTTAGGACTCTCGCACATTCAAGAAGCAATCACTCTTGTTCCAGTTGGCCTCGAGGTGATCTTCTCTGTGGGGTTGATCTTCACGGCGCGATGCAGGCAGGTACGTGCTGACCCCTGATGTCGTGTTCCTCATTGGTATTTTACATAGCCTTCGGTACATTCTTGCCGCAGAAGGCCCAACCTACGTTCTTTTGTCAGTTTTCTCCTTCCTTGGCCACGTCGTCCCCGTCAACATCACTCCTTTCAAAGCCCTGGACATTGTAATCAGTGCGTGCGCCGCCCGTCGTCGTTCGGCTCACTCAGCACTCCTGTATCATGCTCAGGCGCTACGTCCTTTGTACCCATACTCCTCTACACAATCTTTCTCTACCTCTTCAGCCGGAGAGAATCCTTTCCGCGTCTTGAAAGACGCTTCGCGCTCGTTTCGAAAGCCTTTTTGTTTGCAGTGATCCCAATTATCGTTGTGACCGGTGAGGTTGGGTCGTTCATATAGCAATCAAATATCGTTAGCGTCCTTTCGCTCGTATAATGTTGCATAACTCATCCTGATCTCTGACATACAGGTCAAGATCCTGACCCTGACAACGGGACCTTGTACTACATGCTTGGTGGGCCAGGTTTGACCGCTCACGAATTTGCGCGCAAACTCCTGAGCAGCACGTCGCTGGCTCTCTTGACCGCAGCCCAGGCGCTAACCTTCCTGCTCTTCTTTGTGCGACTTGCTTCGGGTCTCGTGAAACAGTGCAACATAGAGGACCGCGCTGCAACGGAGCGGGAAGGTGTGCTCTTCCGCGGGCAGGGCTGACTGGTGGTTGGCATAAAGCTTTTCATGTGTGAAACTGTCTTGGGATGGGTCGCCCCGAGTTTTGGCCTTCTTTTCACGCGGCGCGGAATCCGGCTGATCGGGCGTGCTTGTATCATAATTGGTGTCGTGAAAGGGTTCGTACGCGCCGTGCGCCATTTCGTCTGTCTATCTGTCTGATATGGTGGACTTTCAGGCCCGAACGTCGAGAGGAGTTCATCATTCTTGACAACGAGAACGGCAACAACTTCCGTTCTGGTACACGCAAGCTCCGCGTCTCTGGCTTGCGACTCCATATTTCGACTCCAACGCTCATAGAGACCTCGATGACGCAGCGCCTCTCACATATGACCTTTCTGCGACCCTTCAGGCAGTCCGGTCTTGGTCCCGATCCGATGCCGTCCGCTTCTCGGCGTGCGAGTGCCGTCCCGTCGGGTACATCGACACGCACTGGCGTGAAATACCGTCCCCCTCCACTCTTACTCGGACCTTCCGAAGACAATCGCATCACAGTTGTCCATAACCACGGACATGCACCAACTCTCGTTCTGAACCTCTCTTCGTCGGGTCTACCAACTGTTGATGCGATAGCAGCCATGAGCGAGAAGCTACACAGCCGCCCCGTGTTGATGGTGGTTCCTTCGCCACTCGAACATTGCGCCGCTTACTGAGCCCCTACCGCGGATGCACCTCCGGCCGCCGGACAACCATGCTAGCGCTTCCCGGAATGAGGGGGGGCGACGGAGCTCCGACGGCTCTGCGCCCCATCGGAGACCAGTTACAAGCACAGTGGACTCTGGGGAAATGCGGAGCCAGAGACCACCCCGGAGTATGCCGTCATCACCGCGCAGTCCCGTTTCTTTTCTCCCTAAACTCGCCACGACCCCTCCCAATGCATCACAACGCACACGTGTCTCCGCGAGCACGCGCCCTCCAGTCGTTATCGCGGTCTGAGCCTGACCGTCTCGCAAGGGACAACAGCGCCGCGAGCGGCCTCTCGACAGAGTGGATCGCGTCGGACGACGACGACAGGGAGTCATACATCAAGGTCATTGGCGCTGTGCAGCCGTGCGTGACCCCGGATCCGACGCGGGACTTGGCAGTGCGCACCAGCATCGTCCTCGAGCGGCTTGGTGACGTCGTTGGGCCTCCGGCGCCGCCACCCTCCCCGGAGCGGGCGCTTCTGGTGCGCAAGGATTCGGGCGTGTTGGGAAAGGATGATCTGGTGCGCGTGCGTCGGGCGAAGAGCAGGTATTGACCGAGTTGATGGTTTCCCTCTGTGTTGACCTTCTTTCCCCAATTCGGTCCGCTTCCATGGGACTACGGTCACCTTGGAAGTGTTATCGCCTGCCTTGGGAGGTACCCTTACCCTTCACAAGGTGGCTACCTGTCCGTCAGACTTTCACGGACTACTTGACGTTTTTAGTTATTCAAGTTGTCATTGCGTGCTTCCTTGTAGTCCCATCCTCACTTCCTAGTTTTGAAGGCTGCGTCGTCAGCCCATCCTGGGTGCCCAAACGTACACATGTTCACGAAGCTACCAAGGTGCTTTATCTTATGGCTGAGGCTGATCTAGAGAAGAAAAGTTTGTGATTAGAACATCTATATTTATGATACTATCTGAGGCAATGTCCTCTATGAGAAAACGCAGTAGTGAGAGATACGACTGTGGGATGCCCGGCATCTGGCGGCCCGGGTTCTACTCGATCTGCTCACTGCAGCAGTCCAAGTCGTCAAATTTGCGTCAAACCTCACCCGGTATCATACCTCGAGCTTTCATATATTTCGTTCCTTAGGATTCAGGAAAAGCCCGCTTCATACGTACCCAGTCCCTCTTCCAAGCTCGCCCCAACACCAACGCGTAACGCAGCAACAGCTCAGAGCGTCAGAGGCTTTGTTCCCTGAAACCGCAGCATGGCCGCGTTCTTCTTCGCATCCCCAATTGATATTGACATCAAGCTCGAAGGCGAGGAGCTCAGGAAGCAGATAGACTCCAAGGCGGAGAAGGACCGTCCGATTTCGTGTCCCGTTTACTATGACGGCGAGTCGGTCTCCGGCCAGGTACGCCCCATATTCTCCCCCGGCCGTCTCGACCGTGGTGAGGACGAACGCAGGTCACGGTTCGTGTTCGAGAGGGAAAGCGTACGACACATGACGGGATCAAAGTCGAGTTTGTGGGAAACATCGGTACGTATGCGTTCCGCTACTCGTCTTTGTCCTCATCCCCGGGCCCGCTGAATTTGCCATTGCAGAACTGTTTTACGACCGCGGTCACCACCAAGAATTCCTTTCCCTCTCGCAAGAGGTCGCTGCCCCCGGAGACCTGCGACAGGCGCAGACGTTCGACTTTATGTTCAAGAATGTCGAGAAGCAGTACGAGAGCTACCTGGGCATCAATGTTAAGCTGCGGTTCGTAGCCCTGAATGTTGTTCTTGGTCCTGCCTTTTTTCACGTATTTGCACTAGGTACTTCATCCGCGTAACTATATCGCGGCGCATGGCAGATGTGGTGAAGGAAAGGGATATCTGGGTGCACTCTTTCCGCATGCCACCAGACAGCAACAACTCGATCAAGATGGAGGTCGGCATCGAGGATTGTCTGCACATCGAATTCGAGTACAACAAGTCGAAGTAAGGGGACCAGCTGGTTACGTCTTTGCACGCGCATGACACTGATCATTTGGCAGATATCATCTAAAGGATGTGATAGTTGGAAAGATCTATTTCTTGCTCGTGCGCATCAAAATCAAGCACATGGAGCTCTCGATCATCCGCCGTGAGACAACCGGTTCTCCGCCAAATCAATACAACGAGAGTGAGACGATTACAAAGTTCGAAATCATGGATGGCGCGCCAGTGCGAGGTATCCTATTCTCTTCCTTCCCCCACAATGTGTCTGGATATTGATGAGTGGTACCCCCTACCAAGGCGAAACAATCCCAATCCGACTATTCCTCGGCGGGTTTGACTTGACGCCGACATTCCGCGATGTGAACAAAAAGTTCAGCACGCGCTACTACCTCAACCTCGTCCTCATTGACGAAGAGAACCGACGCTACTTCAAGCAGCAGGTACGTCGGGGCCTCACCTCGCTCATATCGCAGCTGACGAACACGGCCCATAGGAAATTACAATCTTTAGGATACCGGAGGTATGTTTGCGGTTCACTCTTTGTGTAGAGCACAGATGACTGACGCCTCTCCATTAGAATTAGTCACTGGTGTACTTGTTCTACTTGTTATTATGAGCTATGCCTATTTGTATATTTCGCTTGCGTGGCTTTGTGTTCGAGAAAGTCCAGGGATGTCTTGGCTGATATACCGCGGTCGATCATTCAGCCCCGTCGGCTGGCTAGTCCTAAGATGCGGATACACTGCTAGTGGGTCTACTTGGGTTATATGGTCTAGAGACCTACCGGTCTACCATGGTACTCAAAAAACCTCTTAACACCTTCGGAATGTCTGCAGAATTAGTGACGAGGAACGCGCGGCCTGGGAAGTGTCTCTTAACCTGTCCACCACCGACGCAGGTAGAGGTTGGGAAAGTGGGCATTCAGCACTGGGTGTAGCGGAGGAGAGAGGGGTCCATACCATGCCGTCCTCGCAGATGCATACCAACGCCGTCTTGACTTTCGGATGACGCGTTCATCACGCGCCCGAGGTCCGCCTCCGTGATGCGGTACTGCCCGAAATTCGCGTCCGTCAGCGCGATGATGTAGTGGTGCGGCGCGTCGGCCGATCGGAGAAAGTTTGACGTGCCCAGCCTCGCGCGTGAGAGCGGGTCTGAGGCGAAGCGAGCACGAGCGGTACCTTAAGCATTGTTGAGTGAGCGGGCGCCTGCTCATTCCTTTCTTGTGCATGCCGCCACCTGCCCGCCTTTTCGATCGGTCTGAAAAACCGAAATGTTCCTTTCAAAAAAGAAAAGAATGGCCTCCTTCTGATCATAGTCGCAACCCCCTGTTTAAAACTTAGCTATACCTGTCGGAGAATCGGGGATCGCTTGTGACCCCTCAAAAATCCTCATTCGAACGGCTGGTTAATGTCGGAAAATTCGGGAGGGGGTTTATAATATATTATAATGACATAATGTGATATAATGTCACCCGAACCTTATAAGTCATCTAAGGGGTCGTGGATTTCTTATAAGCGACTTTATAATTCGCTTGTCATTCTTTATAAGCGACTTTATAATGGACTTTATAATTCGCTTGTCAGATCTGTCGGTTGCATTACTAAGTAATTATAAGGCCCCGGAATTTATTATAATGGACACGCGGTATTACCAGATCGATCAGATTATAAATCACGATATGATTATAATGCCTTCTAAGCATACTATAATTATCTTTCTTATTTTCCTTATTGTTCTCTTACTCTATTATCTTCGTCTTATATTCTAGTCCCCTTTTATTAATCTCCTATCAAGCTACGCACAGTTGATTAATTTTTAAACACATGTGGTCTAGGGTCCTGGCCGTTGTCCATTGTGGCAGCGCCATAGTGCCATGCTTCGGGTTGAGGCGTTGGGGGTAAGCGCAGGTATCGTGGGGGGTCTTGTGCACTGTGGCAATGGTCGTGGATGTGCGAATGGAGAAGGTGGAGAGGTGGGAAGGTATGTAGCAAAAGGCGGACTGGGTGAGGAGGGGTGAGGAGGGACCAGTTGTGGTCATGACTTGCGTGTTCGCGAATGCTGTGTTGTCGGTAATGCCTGATAAGGAATGGAGGTGATGGTCATTCGTGTGACCTGCAGATAGTGTCGAGGTATCAGGGGCGCTATTAACAACGACGGCGAGGGTGACCAGAAACTTGCGGGAGAGTGCCGGTGCAGGGAACAGAGTCAGTATTGTAGCATCGGTCTTGATGCTTGATGGCCTGCAATCCAATCCAGTGATGCTTTCGTCAGTGCGCAGTACAAAATCCTAAACACGGACATGAATGTGAAACATACCTGACTTGTGACGGGATGGAGGTGACCGACCCACCTCACGACATGACCACCAGCCAAGACATGCGGGAAGCTGCATTCGTCCACAACACGGTTGAAGCGGGTTGTGGGGTAGCCTCGAGTTAAAAGGGGGGTCAACGTTGAGGGAGGCACATGGATCGACGTGGCTCACCCACCGAGTTCAGCTCCACTCCAGTCAACGTGCGTGTCCAAAGAGATGGGGCGGCGGACAGCGTGGCTGCCAAAGCCATGCAATATTCGGGCTCGGCCCCAACGTAAGAACATCGCGAGCTCTGAAGGGGGGCAAAGTGGGCCTCATCGCGTCATATGTGCTGTGAGTCCTGCACGGGGAAGGCTACTCAGGTTCGAAGGAAAGCTCAGATAAGATGCCAGACGAGTTGACATCGATGGCGAGGCTAGAGAAGAGGAAGGGAGTAGTGAGTCCTCAATGGTGACAATGCAGACGAGGCGGTCAACCTCATCGAGCCCGTGCACGACATGACGACAATAGGTATGGCTGTAAGCAAAGTACGACGAACACAGGAATGAGAGAGCATTGACATACCCATTCCTACAATGCCAGAGGGGCGGAAGGGCAAGCACGACGGCTTGCGACCACCCGTGAACGACAGTGAGTGGAAACCTAGACCTCCGCATGCACGTCGGCAATCGACCTGAAGACTTCTTGTAGTGACATTGCGTTGACAGTGGAGACGACTTTACAGGCGGCGGCGGCAGGACAGGGTGAAAGTTGACCATAGTATTGGGGGGAGAGAAGGGGATAAGAGAGAAAGAGAACAGAACGGAACAGACGTGACGTCCCAACTTTCTGATCACATGACTATTAATAGACCATTGTCGTCAGAAGATTTGTCTAAGATATCAATCGTCGATTCAAAAATGTAGGGACGTAGGGAGAACACAAATGTATCTAGTCAAACCCCTAATACTATCATTTCTTGGCTGGTTTCCTATTCGACTTGCGAGCGGTTGGCTTGTTATTTTTGGGCTGTGCCCTTGGCCGTGCCACATTCTGCGGCTCGTCTGAGGGCTTGTCAGCCTCTGCAAATTCCTCGGGCTCGGGCTGCTCCATCTGGCAAGAGGACGGGGCAGGGGATGGGCTATGAGGGACTGCCGGTAATTGTGGGTCAGGTTGAATCACTGGAGATCCAGAGGGCGATTCAACGCTGGCTTGGTCAAGACCACTGACTAGGTCTTCGAGGTCTTCGTCAAAGCCACCCGGACCATTTGACGACAATATTAGCTCATCCGAATCCTTCTCAAAGAGTACCTTGTTGTACCAAGAAAGTAGGTCGTTGCGGTGAGCGGTAGGAAGACTAAGGATAGCACGTTTATGGCATTTAAAACACTGCCCCCATGAAATGCGGCTTGGCCCCAGAGACTTCTCTGAAAAAGTTTGGTCCGGGCTGCACACGTATGTGAGCTACACAAGAATTCTCAAGTTAGCAAACGAGGAAGGCGATTCAGATGCTCATTATTACTTACCACAGTGGCTGCCATCGCAATCATTCCCGGAGTGGCCCCGTCAACGTCCCAGACTACTCCCTTTGTCGCGCGTTTTGCAATGGTCTCATCCTCAATTGATGACGGCCCAAATAATTTGATCCTAAGGAACTAAAAAGCATGTCAGTGGATATACGGCTATGAAACCCGGGCCATCATACACACTTTTATAAGTGCCATAGACCGGTATGGGCGGTTACTGGTGGCATCATAATTGGGGTAAATGAGCCGTGGAAAGGATGGATATGTTACGCCAGGTTTTCTTGGATTTCCGAGGAGGTTTTGAAGCTCTGGGGAAGTCGTGCGATCAAACTTCCTGGCAAACAAACTTTGGCGCAAGTTAAGACCATCAAATAATTGCGACGCAAAGATGCGTGCCGAATGCACTGAATTTGCCCGTTCCTGATTCAATTGCGCGAGAAACTACACCGCAGCAGGTCAATCAGTCTAAGATGTGCCAAGAGATAACTTGAAAACTTACAGTGTCCTTGAATGTCTCGCTTCGATCCTCGTCTGCAAGTGCGAGCTGGAGATGTGGCTTAAGGTCCCTGTACAATTCGGCAATGACAGCACGTGCGTCGGAGCCACCAGCAGGATCGCTGTAGCGTGAGGGATCGAGTGGGTCAAGGCCTTCAGGCAAAGGAATTCCGAGCGTGGTTTTGCTGACCCAGAGCTCGCCGAATACAGAAAACCTACCCCCAGCCTGTGATATTTCCAGCGTCTCCCCTTGCAACTTTCCCTTTGCAGCTCTTGACTTTTTCGTGGTCTTGTTCGCTGCTTCCAGTTCGCCATTAGTGCTTTCCCGGCCCGGCTCATAGGCCGGAAGCCAGCCTAAGCTGGTACTTCAGGAGCCGGACCGGGCTGGGCCAAAGAGAGGCCCGGAGCGGCCCATGGCTCAGGCTTCAAATTTGGAAGCCTGCTTGCACGGCCCGTGGCCCAGGCTTCCTTTTTGGGCCGTCGCCGCTCAGCCACTCGCTTCTCACATCCACCAAACCCGAACTTGAACGCCACATCTCGGATTGATTCGCGCGTATTCAGACAGTGATCCGCTCATACTGTACATCTCAACTCAGCTGAGGGTCCCTAGTGCCAGTGATGGCTATGATGGCTGTATTTGAGTACAAGAATCAAAGTTTTTTTTTTTTCCCCAGATAGACCATGTCGCATCGTTTGTCGCCCCGACCCACCCGCAAAATTCAGCCCACGGCAAAGTTGTCCGCGGAAAATGCAGGTAGTTTGGAACTGACATCACATCGCAGGGCTGTTGCATCTGCAAGCTCGGCTGCCGCACCCACTCAGGCTCCCTTATTGCCCGTCTCTGAGTCAACGCCCACGGGTTCGGATGTGGGCACATCAGGCCCGTCACCTGATCCCATTTCAGCTCGGACGACTAAGCACCCTCGCGCCGTTCCGCCTGCTGTTGGCGATGACCAAGGCGACAACGGCAATACGACCGATGTCCCCGACGATGCTCCAGCAGCGAAGAAGTTGAAGACTACCACCGGCCAAGCGATCGGGCTGCAAGCAGACATCTCCATCATCTCAATCGATGATGTTGATGATCTCGAACACGAACGGCTGAACAAAACCGACCCAACGGCTGACATCAAACAGTTCTTTTCTGCGACGCCTCCTGTTCCTGGTCAAGAGAAGGGGCGCATGTTGTGCAAGTTATGCACGTGAGCATATTTTTATTCGGTTGGATTTTCATGGCGCTGACTCAGACGCGTTCCATAGGCAAGGCCTTGGATGTCCCAAGCAGGAGAAACTCCTGACAAATGAGCACTCCACTCTTCGCCGCCACACTGCGGCAGTACATCCGGTGTGTCTCATGTTTTTCTTATTGTTTTCAAAGCTCAACCCTTTCACATTTGTGCCTTAGCGTCGCTATAGGAAGTGGTGTGACTCAAATCGTTTTGACTCGATGCTTCCTGAAGACTCCAAGAAGCGCAAACGCATCGAAAAGGATCGCCAATCCTTGGTCATTGATCACTTTGGCCCTGAAGACCCGACTACGAAGCCAATTCCATTCAGCGAAAAGGCCCTCCGGACTGCTGCCCTCGAGTGGATGATCGCAACTGATCAGGTATGTACTCAGTCATTTTCCCTCGCGCGTGCTGATATTGTAACTTTACAGCCGATTCAAGTATTTAAGCACCCCACCTTCACGAAAATGCTCGATATTGCGTCTCGAGCAAACCGGAGCATTCAACTCCCATCACCCAAGCAGTCAAGGGCGCAAGTTATCAAGATGTTCAAGCAGCAGCTGTGCTCGCTGCGGGATCGCCTCAACGTGACTTTTTTTTTTTTTTTTTTTTTTCTTTTCTTTTCTTTTCTTTTCGCGTTCAAGTTCACTGACATTCTATCATGTTCACTTGTAGGGCCCCACTGTGACTGGCGAAGTCAGCCTGACATGTGATGCATGGCAGGCTAGCAATACTGACGCGTATTTTGCCGTCACTGGCCACTGGATCGAAGAACGGGCAACCGGGGAGTGGGCTGTTGAGCAAGCGTTAATTGGTTTTGTTCAAATGAACTCGGCTCACAATGGTGTGCGTCTTGGCCAAGCATTATATCAGGTATGCGACCGCCTTCGGATTGTACCCAAGGTAAGATATCCAAATGCCGCAGCGCCTCTACTGACACGCTATTCGATTCCTAGGTCGGGCACATCACCTGCGACAATGCAAAGAACAATGACACTATGATGCAAGAATTTGCGTGCTGTTGCGAGCTCAAGACGGGATCCTCTTTCGACGCCAAACATCGACACATCAGGTATGTCCAACTTGTATCTAGGCGCCATATTGTAACCCTCACACCTGTTCCTGCAGGTGTCTTGCGCATATAATCAACTTGGCCACACAAGCGCTGATCTCAACTCGCAGCAAGTCGAAGTTCTACAACGGTGACATGGACAACGATCACGTTCCCGAAGACCTCGAAGCGATCGATCGTGATGAGATTGGCCTTATTCGTGCCATCTGTGTGAAGGCACGCTCATCAGCTCAACGTAAAGAAACCTTCAAGGCTGTCCAGCGCAAACTTGGCTTACCACCCCTTCAACTCCTCCTCGACATGAAGGTACGGTGGAGCTCAACTTTCATCATGCTCAGTCGCGCCGAGTCACGACAAGAGGTAAGTATATGTTCTATTTGTTTTTGTAGTTTTCGCTTTCTTACTGCTAGTCCACTGTTGCACAGGTGATCGCCGACTTTATTACGGAACTCAAGCGCAACGAAAAGAACGCGGACAAGCGGCAGAAGATATCTGCATTCACCCTGGATCAAGAAGAATGGACACGGGTAGGTCTATTCTGTAATCTTCTCCAGGTAAGTTTGTCCACTACTATGCGTTCGAATACTGCTGATGCCCGGCTTTACTTCAGCATGCAGATGATGCCCAGCAAGCTTTCTCTTCCTCTTCAACACCAACGCTTCAAAACTCGCTCCCGGCATTGGAGAAGCTGCACGCGGCATGGGAGAAAGCTGCCAGCAAGCCCCGCTATTTATCCCTCAAGCCAGCTCTTCACGCGGGAATGGACAAACTCGATGAATATTACCAGCGTTCTGCAGCCTCCGATGCTCATATCATGGCTATGGGTAGGTGTCAATATATTACCGTCCCGCTCACATACTGACCAGAGTACTACAACACAGTCCTCAATCCTAAGATGAAGATGGGACATTTTGCAAAGCACTGGCCAGCGGACCTCGTCACAGAGGTTGAAGACATTGTCCGTGAACGCGTAAGTCATTCATCGCTCTTTTTGTTCCTACACATTATGACATGAACCTAAGTTCATCAAGCGCTTTGATGAGCAGAACAAGAAACCTCGGGCCACACGTGTTCGCAAGACAGTGTCATCTACCAAACGTGGCCGCCGCCGGCAGAACATCTACGATACTGACTCATCGTCTGATGATGATGGCGACCAGCAAGTCAGTACGGCCAACGGTTGGCTCGACGAGTGGAGCCTCTATCTCAACACGCGTGAGATTGTGCCAGATGATGGCGGGGTAGCTTGCTGGTGGGGGGTGTGTATATTATGTTTATTTCCTGACTGTGACTCAAATATGAATACTCTAGTTGTATGGAGGCCGCTATCCAACATGGCAGTCGCTCGCTCGCGACTACCTAGCAGTCATGGCCTCATCTGTCTCTAGCGAAAGGGCGTTCTCATCAGCCGGAATCACAATATCCAAGCTGCGCAACTGCCTCGACGCCGATATCGTTGAGGCCTTACAGTGCCTCAAGTCACTCATCCACCAAGACCTCATGCTGAGGGATGTACCCAGCATTGCTGAGGAAGAAGCTGAGCTCGAGCGTGCAGACAAGCAGCTCGCAAACCAGGACATCACTGCAATAGAGGTTGTAGATGCCAGTGATGGAAACGACTTGTCTTGGGAGGGGGCATCTAACGGCGACGACGATGTTATTGAGGTTAGTGGGAATGACTCGGAAATAGATGTAACTGGGTCTCTAGAGTAGTTACATTGTCTATAACTTATTCTCGGTGTCTCGCTGTTCACGCCAACTCATTCGAATATAATATACGCTGGTTATTGTGAAGCCGTGGCTTGCTGGCCACCTCAGGCCTAAGCCGTTGGTCCACTGGCCGCCTCAGGCCTAAGCCCTCATGGGCCGCAGGATTTGGCTCTGGCTTCACGATGTGAGGCCTTGGGCCACCAAAAGCCGGGCCGTGACCCAAATCCTCGAGCCAAGCCGGGCCGGGAAAGCACTATTCGCCATAGTCAATTTTTAACTCCTTTAACTGATTGTCGAGCTCTTGCTGGTGGATCTGGCTTGCCTTGAGCATCTAGAAATGTCAAATTAGCGCAAGAAACGATGCAAGACTAAATTCATAAGACTGACCTCAAACAATTGCTGATTCGAGAGGTTGGATGGAAACGTCGACGCTGTAGACTGTGACGGCGCCAAGTTGGCAATGTCCCCTGGGTCTGAACCGTAGGGACCAGATTGACGTGAAGAGGGCAAATCATATCCATTGGAAGCCATGTAGAGATATTCTGCAAGTAGAGAGGGGGACGCAGCGGATCAGCTATGTGACGATGTCTAGGAAACTTCTCCCTACCTTATAATCCTTATAACTGATCCTCAATCTCCGAATAAAATATTCAAGCCGAGAAACCCTGTCCACTGCCCACGTACAAAGCCACCTGGTATCCTGGTGTAAACGGTGATTTGGGTGCAGCGCACGGGTATTAGACGTAATTGCGAGTTCATCAGCCACACGGTTACTGTGTCGGTACTTGTGCGTGACCTCATCGGAGACCTAGGTGGTAGCGATATGGGAAGACTCCTCTCAGTGAGCGTCACTGGGGTTGACAAAGGTTCCGCCCTCAGCTGATGTAGTGTCGCTTCCCAAAACTAATGAAGACAACCTAGTGGTGGCCACGTAAAAACCCCCGATCGTTGGGTTTGCGCTGTTGGATAAAGTCCCTGAACTTGTCCTGGTGCCCAATACCATTGAGATTGTCGATTCTGGTGTGCTACAATGGGCCAATTAAACACGGCAGGTGCTGGATCAGCGTCGAAGCGATGGAGACAATATTGGCTGGTGTTATTTGACGTAAAAATCTTTGTTGATCTCCCACGCTTACTGTAATAAATTGTATTCACCCTCCCGTTCATTGACACCGCTCACCATTCCTTTACTCTCTTGTAGTTATGCCAAAAGCGAGTCAATCACCAAGCAAGACAAAGAAATGTCAATCATGTCGCGCCTCATTTCGCCCCCAGAATCTTCCAGCCCACATCAAGAAATGTGAGAGAGAACAAAGGGGACGCCAGGGGGAAATAAAGTACGCGATGACCCGGGAGAGGAGACTTCGCGCACTAGAGGGAAGTTACGATGGTACGTGATTGACGCATGACACTATCATATTTCATGTACTGACCGATTCAGAGTTTTCAGCTCTGGGTGTCGCCATTCCGGATGAACCCCTAACCTGTGACTTGACTGCTGCCGACCCGATGGATTTTGATGCGGGTTCGGAAACACCAGGTACGTAGTACTTCAATCTTCCTACCTATTAGTGGTTGATGTGATCACCCACCCAGTGCGTGAACCGACGCCCCCTTCTGTCGCAGAAACGACTGGCCCTTCTGATGACCCGAAAACCCTTGATTTTGCAATCGAATACCATCCAAATAGTGGACGAGCGCCAAAACCTCCCGGTGAGGACAGCCGCAAACGCAAACGTCCCAGTCCCCCTAAGGCCGAGCCGTGGCGTCCGTTCTTTAAAACGCGCGAGGACTTCTTGTTCTCGGAGGTTCTCATGGAGGTCGGGATGAACAAGGATCTCACTGAGCGTCTCATTAAAGTTGTCAGACTGTGTATCGAGGGCAAGGGCTCGCTTACATTCTCAAATTACTCGGACATTCGGGCTGCGTGGGAGCGCGCATCGCTCCAACTGACCGCTGTAAGCCCAGGAATTCTACTGAAGCTTAGTCGCTAATCTTTTCAAGGTCTAGTTTAATTTCCACGATATTTCAGTCCCTTACGATGGTGCGGTTCGGAAGTTTCAGATACCTCATCGTCCACTATGGGACTGGGCAGTCGACCTCATCTTGGACTCGCAATTGGCCAAAGATTTTGAATGGGATGCGCGGAAGGTTTTCAAGCACGACGGGAAGAATATCTCTCGTGTGTATGATGAGCCTTGGACTGCAGACACGTTCTGGAACTTTCAAGTACGCATATTAATACTCCTTGTACCACTCGAGTCCACGTGTATCTTTTGTTGTTGAACAAATTATTGTTGTAGTCCAGGATTCCCAAGGGTGCGCGTCCGTTATGCTTCATCCTTTATGCGGATAAGTCGAAGTTGTCAAGCTTCGGCTCAGAAAAGGCCTACCCGGTGATCGCTCGCTGCGCGAATCTACCAACTGAGATTCGGAATTCCAATAGCGGCGTTGGTGGTGGACGCATTGTCGGATGGTTGCCAGATGTAAGTTTTCTGGCCAATAAATATCTGATGTTGCACTGTAACACTCGTTATAGATCCCGGAAACTCCAGCGGACTCTGGGAAGCCCGAATTCGTCAACTTCAAACGCAACGTCTGGCATCGCGCATTTCACTGCATCATCGACTCCATTATCGACAAATCGAAGGCAGGCTGCTGGCTTCAGTGCGCCGATGGCACCGAACAACATTTTTTCCCTGGCGTCATCATGTTATCCGCCGACTATGAAGAACAGTAATAAGTATTTAATTCTCTATTCTCCGCCTATGACTGACCCCAATGTATCAGGTGCGTTATGTCTCTAATCCGGGGTATTCATGGGAAAATGCCCTGCCCGATTTGTTTCGTCCCCGACGACCAGCTCGCTGACGTTTCAAAAAGTTGGCCGCCGAGGACAACAGAACGGATGCAGCAACTTATTGAAGAAGGGAAAATTCTCGACAGGAGTGTCGATCGCGAGCACCATTTCTCTAAATATGGGATTCGTGATGTCGATGTGAGCCTTATGATTATCTTGTATTAATTATCTGTAACGACGGTCTAGAATGTGTTCTGGCATGTCGATAATTCCGACCCATATCGCGCGTTATCCTTTGATAGGCTTCATTCGAACAATAATGGCGTATTTGGGCATCATTTATGGAAGAGGTTCAAGGGTTTATTTGGGGATACTCAGGAAGGGCGCGCTGCCGCAACAAAATTCGAACGACAGTAATATACTATTTCCCGTCTCATCCAAGTCAATGTGAGAGCTAATTTTCACTCTATTCCCTCAGGTTCGGTCTCGCACCCCGCTGGCGTGATCTACATCACTTCTCTGAAGTGATAAAGGTGGATTTCACAGACGGCGGGAAGAACGAGGATATATCCAAGGTGCGTCAATTATATGTGGCTTCATCTCATCGACTGACAGACTCAGGTTCTGGTCTTTGCTGCACACAATCTTTTTTCGCCGGAAAAAGATAAAGAAGGGTGGAAGTTACTACTCTGCCTGCGAAGTTTTTCCATCTTGGATTTACTTCTATCTTTGGGGGTACACACAGAAGAGACGATTTTGGCTGGGCGGAGCGAGCTAGAGAAGTTCGGGACCCTCATCATGGTACTCGATCTCTTTTGATGACCCGGTGTCAATGGTACTGATCTATTTAACAGGAGTACGCCGAATTATGTCGAAATTTGGCGGAGGATCCGCGGAATAAAACCACAGCCAAAAACTGGAACTTCCCCAAAATGCATGCATTGGTCCACAGCTTCGACGATATCGAAGCGAAAGGTGCCTCACGCAACTACAATACGAAGCCAAACGAGAAGATGCACGGCTTCCTCAGGAAGCTGTACTTAAATCGAACCAATTTCAAGAATGTTGCATCTCAGGTTCGTCGCATACCTTATCTTTATCTATTTAATCTCTGACAATATCTCAAACATAGATCTTAAAACACGAACACATTGCGCTCGTTGGGGGGCTGATTCGGGGACAAATCAAAGAACTTGACGCGGCTATACGTGAGCAGGCGACGAACGACGATTCAGATGACATTGGAGGTGACGCTTTGGGGAGCACTCAGGGGCAACATATTGGTTCCTCCCTAGAACCCCCAGTACGAGGCGGCTCGTCATGTCAAGGGAGAAGGACGACGTTCGATGCCGGGGCTGTTATTTTGCGATCGCAACAGGCTCCTGTCACATTTGAGGCTCTTGAGGCCCAGAGGGCTCAGGATAGGCCTTTCAGAAACTTCCGTGCGAGGCTCGCAGCGTGGTTGACTGTCACAATGCCTTTGTATCACTTCAGTTTCGCACCAGACTGTACGCGCGTTGAATTTCAGGTTGATGACAAGGTGAGTTTCGCATCTGATCTGGTATTTTGGCTCATAGCCTTTTAAGATCACGGAATACAGATCTATGAGGGTGTGGTATGAATCGATGGTCGACTGGCAACAATATATGGACTACGTATATTGTACTCCAATTTTCCACGGCCAAGGCAGACACGATTTCGTGATTCTTAAGACAACAAATGGGTTCATTTTTGCGGAGCTTCTGTTTATATTCACCATCTCAGTCGCAGAGCATCAATTCCCTATTTGCCTGGTGCGCCCCTTTGACGCTGCAATCCAACCGCGGTCCAAGGATATCGATTTGAGGCTTCGTCGTCTCCGCCCCAAGTCATCTACGGAGTTCTTTTTTGCGCAGTCAATTGTGCGTGGTGCGCCACTCATTCCAACCTTCGATAATATGTCTGGCGACCACTTTGTGATGGATGTCGTTGACCACAACGGCGACCTATTCGTTCGTTGCAACGAAATATTCGGACGGCATTGTATTCGCAATTATATTCCATCTGATCCTATTTGGCTTATTTCCCTCTTAGGACTACTACATCGGGACTAATGTGCAAGGTAAGACTCATTTATTCGTTTGGTATTCCATTGGCTAATGCTTTTGTCATGGCAGGCTTTCTTTGTTCAGTTGTTTAGTTGTTCAGAACCGAAATTACTACACTTTCCTTGACAGTAACGAAGAATACATCTAAGTAGTCATCGTCGTCGATGAAAACTCGCGCAGAACAACAACCGAGTTCGCAATCGTGCTCTTGAAGCACGCCACAGCGAACATGAGACCAGTCGCCGCCAGAGATTTCTCTCGACGGTAAGCAGAAGCCCAAGATACGCCATCTCTGCAAGAACGTGCAGAAGGCCATACGAGATATTACCGCCTCACGTCTGCTAGCGTTCATCAGAATTGGGGGCCCATGCCGAGTCCCGCCGGTACCCCACACGCTTCGCCGTCTCACGGGGTATCTGGCGGCATCTCCTTGGCCTCCGCAATGCTCGCAGCGGGGTTGCCGAGCCTGTCCTCGGGGCCAGCAAACGAGGCACACTGCCGAAGTCGCCAAATTAAACGCGGCAAACGCGGGTCTCAGCCAGTCGTGCGCGGAACTGGAACACGAGCTAGCCCAATCCCGCAAAGAGCTACATCTTGCCACGGAACAACATGATCGACTCCGCGCAGACACTGACGCGATCAAGGATAGTCTAAGATCGCTCGGCTTCAAACCGATCGCGCAGAGGAACTCGAATCCCTGCGAGGCAAGTTGCAGCAAGTCGCCGTAGACCTTCAAGAGGTTCGAGAAGCGCATGCGCTGACGGAGAAAGCTTCGTAAGATCTATCTGCAGCTAACGCTGAACTTGAGGGCCGCCTCGATACCAACGTGATGCAGACAGCGTATTAATTGCAGATCTTCAGAGCTGTGAAGAAGGTCGCAGAAAGCAGGTGCTTAGTATTCAAAGTCGCCTCGATAATGCCACGGAAGAATTGCAGCAGACGACGCGCGAGAAGATGGCCACCTGGACCGCCTCCACCTCTAAACAAAGACCATCTCTTGGACAACCCTTCGCGAGCACGCAGCACACCTCAATGCGAAGTCAAGCTCGCACGCACGCAGTTTCCGCAGGAACTGATCGAACGTCACCGCACGCCAACGAGAACCCGTCCGAGCCAGGCGCGAAAGCGGAGTACCTCATAAAGAGTCAGACAGCATAAAGACAGACCCAAACGTGCACGTATTCCGTCCAACTACGAACAATTCAACTCCACTAACTATTGCTAAGGGCTGTTGCCCCCCATTCCTGCTGCCCGCGAACGCGTACGCAGATCTGACGGGCGCAGGGGTCGTCAGATCGATCGAGGGAGCATCAGCCTGGGACAGCACGCCGGCGCAGAGGGCTCACCTATTGTTGCGCTCGGGCGCGGACGCAGAGCGAGCATCCGCACAGTGAATCGTCTTGGGGCAAGTCGGCTTCTTGAATAGGCGTGGGGGGCGGCGGCGAGAGTGCCGCAGGAGGGACAGAATCAGGGTCCACTTAGCGCAAGCGGGGTCAATCAATCCGCCTTCCCTGCGGATTCAGAGTATGAGTACTCACCGACGTTCAACACGATCCGTCGACGCTTTCGCGGGATGTCCGGGAGCTGTTCTCGTTTGCGTTTATTCGGGTTCATGATCGCTGGATTGACGGAGGAAAACTGACGACGGTTGGCGCTCGAGTCGGGAAACCGCGCACAACGCCATATCGAACTTCGCTTACACGTAACGTCGACATTTTTATCGATTTCCTCAGCTCTCGTCGGATGCATATTAACATTGTCGTACACAGCGATTCAGAGCATAGCAGGCCCGAAGAACTAGAGTCCCGCCCGCCGCCTCCACCACCCCATGTTCACCCCATCGCTCGCAAAAGAACGGCTTGACGTTGCCTTCGTGCCAACGACTGCGGTTGGCGTCGAGTCTGTCCAAGCGATGAGTTACCCGATCCTCGGGGACTTCATGGTGGCGACGTACCTTTACTCTGCGGGTGAGTCGTGGTGAGTCATCCGTCGTCCCGACCTGCCACTCACAAGACCCCATCAAGCCGATGGGGAACCGTCAGCGCAGTCTCAGTGGCAAGCCTCCCATTCCCTTCCCTCCCCCTCCCCTCCTTCCATCATAGCTCACGCGGATACGCGCACGAACGGACGTCCCTACAGCGCCAGCTCATACCTTTCCCCACCTCCACCATTGTGGGGACCCCAGCGCTGGCGTATGCAGCGCGTTGGACCCACATGTATTCGGACCTGCACTGGTGCGTGCTCGTGTTTCGATTTTGCCTGTTCACGCAGCACACGCAGCAACTCAAACGCAGGTGGGGGTAATCCCTCCGCGTCCCCCCACAGCCCGGCGAAGGCGTTGCCACCTTCTATTGCTGTACCTCCGCACGCCCAGGGTCCTCACTCGGCTCACCCTGGCGCTCCCAACCCCCAGATGGGCCTAGGACCGTCACCGACCACCGCATCTCCAGTGCAACAACCTACATCGCCTCATTACACGCATGCCAGCCCAACGCAGCAATACCATTCAAATGCTCACGGCGGTGTGGGACACGACCTGTACGCGGCACAGTCTGGCCTCATGGCACCGCCGGCTGCTCCCAGCTATGGTTTTGGTCAACCCGGGCAGCCAAACCCCCCTGGACAATGGCACGGAGCAGGAGCAGTTCAAGGCGGATACGACGCCCGGCGGTGAAACGTGTGTAACTTGGATCTACTGGCTTAGGGTATACTCTTTTCGTCCCCGAGCTTCCACGATACACGCTGCGAATTCGAGGAGCCTTCTGGTAATTATAATTTAATTATAATGTACCTTCTCAATAGTGTGACTATTATAATACGTTGTCTTCCCTTATGATTAGCTTTTAATTGTTGGTAAATATTATGATATTTATAATCACGAGGAAGCTCTTCTCATGTGCTTTTAAGGCATTAATAATGCACCTTACAATGGTATTATAAGCCGATTCGCTTATAAGGTGCTCCGGGATTTTGCGACACATACCATAAAAGAAAAGGAGGATGGCCTGTGTCTTGACAAGACCAAAGTTCGCATACAAAGAAAGGGGGTTTATAGTGAATGCATATTCAAGTTCAACCTAATACAAGATCGGTCGTCGCAGACGTTTGTAGATGGTAATCGTAAGTATGGACTCGCGTACTTCTGGTGAGGGACTACGGGTAAGTGAGTGAAGTTGCCAATGATGGCACCTAGAAGCGGAAATCAGCCAATGGAAAGGGAGCCAAAGACAATCCGAGTCAGAGGTAAAGTGTAATAAGAGAAAGAGGCATTATTACGTCGCGGGATATACTGCGGTGCCAGTATGGGACTCATCCTGGGTCGAAAGGAACGGTGCCCATCTCAGGTTTGAGGCTCAGGCTGCACAGGTTTGCCGGAGGAAAATGAGGAAAATGTAGGCAAATTCCCGTCGAAGTGATACTCCGGAGAGTGTTCTTAGAAGTCACCCTCCCACCTGAAGAATTACGAAGGTATCAAAGTCCCAAATGCAATTTCACGCAACAGCAGCCACTTGAAGTAGCCTACAACGGATGCACAAGCGAAAGCTCCGTGATGAATTCCATCGCATCAAC
Source organism: Lactarius hatsudake (assembly GCA_024734325.1). Taxonomy (NCBI): domain Eukaryota; kingdom Fungi; phylum Basidiomycota; class Agaricomycetes; order Russulales; family Russulaceae; genus Lactarius; species Lactarius hatsudake. Next base: position 840,506 of record JANSJP010000011.1, on the reverse strand, counting down.
ACGGTACGTGTCTAGCGTTATGTTTGCGGCGACTGGGCCATCGAGGAGTGTCAGCAATTGCGGCGACGAGGTGGTATACCGCGGCCATTGCGGGCTCGATCCACCATTGGGATTTAAGTCGGTGACAAAGTGGATTAGGTAGTCCGTCAGGTCTTGCCCGCCGTAGATGATCGCAATATCGGACCCATGTGCCGAACCGAGTATAGGCAGCGACTTCAGGCGCTTGCTTACTGTGTTACGTGTGTGAGTGGGGAACAATGACATGCGCGCGAAAGCGAGGAAATACATGTAACACACAATATGACCAAGTATTCTGCTTTCCCGATACGCTCTTCAGGAGAAGGCGCCGTGGTGCTTGGAAAAAAAAATCATCCAAGAGAGAAGCAATGCGTTTGAATTCTGGGGTAAGCGCATTTTCGGTACCCGTGTCGAATGGCGAGCCCTGGGTGATATCCTGGGGGTACAGCGTAAGCAATTGGTCCATCTGGGCAGCTGTTACATTAATCAGGAAGAATTCAGCTAAGTAAGCGCGTAGATCCGCGTCGGTCCTGCGGGCACTCACTGATCAGTACAACGTTCGACGTGCCAAAAAAAAGAGCATTTACGTGACGTTGGTCTGGGAAAGAGAAAACAAAGTGCCTTCATCATCGCACTCCCCTGCGACGAACGGGATCCTCGCAACTTTCCCCTGTTGGACAAGTTTCTGCGGGTGATCCGTGAGAAAAACGCCATCTGCACGGGGCTGCCAGGCGAGCGCAATAGACTACGGGATTGGTTAGTTGGCCCTAGTGAAACTCTGAGGAGCAGCAGTAGGGAGTAGACCACGCACTTGATACGAGAAAAGTGACGGAGTGTCATCAATAGCAGCCTTCAACTCCTCGTAGGGTGCTGCCCGTAGACACGCTAAGGTGTCGTAAGAGCCCGAGCAATTAGTGCGTGCAATGAGGAAGTCATAATATTTTTGACCCTACAAGCTCGCTCAGAAATTGAGTGTACTCGCGATATATCTGCCTACATTCGTGATATCGCCAACCGGCGTGGGGGACCCGGACTGCATGAATGCTGCGCGGAACAGTCCTTCGGTTTTCCCACCGTTTGCCAACATCTGGAGTGATACCGAGATTGCGCCAGCACTTTCACCCCAGCTGAGAGATGTCAGCAGACTCGACTTTTAGGGGCCACTTTAGACTTACATCGTCACTTTCGAGGGATCGCCACCAAATGCGTGAATATACTTTTGTACCCAATGAAGTGCCAGGCGCTCTGTAAATGTTACAACGTTGATTACGCCGACTGTCAGAACGCTCACGATCCCACAGCCCGATATTTCCGACCTTAGCATTTTTGACTTCTTTACTGGCCAAGAACCCGAATGCTAGCAGGGAAGTAATTTGTTTAGAGAAAAAATTTTCAAACTGAGGGGCGGACGCACCTGCAAGGCTGAGAAGAGGACGAGGGTTACATAATCGCGAGGGACGATTTAAGTTGCGCTCACCGATAGTTCATACTGACATAAACCACAGGTTGATGTAGCGCAATTGAGCGATTCACAATGACACTGCCATCGAAGCTGCGGATTTCTCTAGTTTCCAGGACACGAATGATGGAAAAATAAAACTTGACCGTACAAAGCTGTCGACCCGTCCTCGAAACCGCCTGTGGGGTAATGTATTATGATTATGTTAGCGAGGGCAACAGGTCAAAGGCATTCCGTACGTCTCACCTCCATATATCCACTACCAAGTCGGTTATTACTGTTAGCACAGGTGACAGCAAACCATTTACAGAGCACACACCACTACAACCGGGAGTTTTGAACCAGGTGTAACGCCGGTACTAGGTGCAATGACATTGAGGGTCAAACCTACAAACTACGATTAGAGCTGCTCTCCGTGTGGATACGGAGCTTTCCAGACTGCCTCCTCACAATCTTCGCTTATTGAAATTGTTGGTCTGGTTCCGAGGTTCGAGAGGAACTGGAGCGTCGGCGGAGGTAACCCGTCCGGGACCCGCCAAAGGGTCTGCTTGTTGGGGACATGAAAGACCAAACGCACTGGCATTGTATTTGCCAACGTAGGCGCCAAACGCTTTGGGCAGACGAAAACGCAGGTCCCCAACACTGTCGGTTTGACGAGTCAGGGTCAGTCAAGGATGACAGAGAGTCGAACCGAAGCCAACAACTACGGACGGTGGTTTGCGCGAAGGGGATGCCGAGGAATTTGTTGGTGCCGTTGGCCGTTGTTCCTACGAACGAGCCCCTATCAAGCTTGACGATAGGGCTACTGGATGTTATTGGGGGAGCGGCAGCCAAAACTATGGCAGTTGCGGCGCAGATTGCAAAAAGCGATACCCGAAGAGAGGCCATGCCGGCCAAGAAGAACGATTAGCGAGTTCCAAGGGGGGAGGGGGGCTTGGACCCTAAGCTTTAAGGCATTAGCCTCTGGAACTTCGGGCCCCGGGGAAAATGCGTTCTCGTCGGTGCTTTTGGACGGCCACTCCGTAACTGGCAATTAGTGACCAAGACCACTTGTATTTTCGGTCGGCTTCGTTCATTTGTTCCGGTGCACCACCCAGTCATTAACAGATTGAGGGTATAACGTCATTACATTGTACGCACAAGCAGCATTCGATCTACAATCAGCCGCCCGTTGATATTAATAGCTGGCTCGCCGTGACCGATATATCAGCACTCGGCGTGCGATATCAAGACTTGCCTTATAATGTCTTCCCGCCTGCTACCCTCGCTGATAACCAGAATCATCACCGAATGCGGTCGCCGTTGGCAATAAGACGCCCACTGGAGCAGCCATCCTGAGTAAGCACCACCGCGCGCTTCCATTAAGTGCGTATATGATCCTGAAGACGGAGAAGAACCCCTGCCTACGCATGTTGTATACGCACCTGATGGCGTTCTCCATGCAGCTGTCAATCAACTCCGCCACCGCTCCAACGAGAACGGGGTCGGGCGCAATGCCAGGATATAAACAGCGAGTAGTGTTGTGGCGGGGTGGGTCGGGTCTGCATTGATGCGTGGCGTGTTCTCTTAGGACGATGTTTGTAAATTGATTCTTCGAAGGAGGGTTTTACAAAACAAAATAATTCTAGTTTTTCAGACCGGTGGTAGCACGAAAGAGGAAACTGAGCACGTGCCGCCTACACTCTACTCCGCTCGTTAACTCTGCCTCAGACTGAGGATGGCGATAACCTGTGTCTTGACCAAAGTTCACATCCAAAGAAGGGGGTCTTATAGTGAATGTATATTCAACCTCAGGATTTTGGAAATGTAGGCAAATGCTCGTCGAAGTGATGCTCCGGAGAGTGTTCTTGGAAGTCCCCCTCCCACCTGAAGAAGTTCAGAAGAACTACGAAGGTATCTAAGTCCCAAATGCAATTTCACGTAACAGCAGCCACTTTAAGTAGCCTACAACGGATGCACAAGCGAAAGCTCCGTGATGAATTCCATCGCATCGACGCGGTACGTGTCTAGCGTTATGTTTGCGGCGACTGGGCCATCGAGGAGTGTCAGCAATTGCGGCGACGAGGTGGTATACCGCGGCCATTGCGGGCTCGATCCGCCATTGGGATTTAAGTCGGTGACAAAGTGGATTAGGTAGTCCGTCAGGTCTTGCCCGCCGTAGATGATCGCAACGTCGGACGCTTGTGCTGAACCGAGTATAGGCAGCGACTTCAGGCGCTTGCTTACTGTGTTACGTGTGTGAGTGGGGAACAATGACATGCGCGCGAAAGCGAGGAAATACATGTAACACACAATATGACCAAGTATTCTGCTTTCCCGATACGCTCTTCAGGAGAAGGCGCCGTGGTGCTTGGAAAAAAAAATCATCCAAGAGAGAAGCAATGCGTTTGAATTCTGGGGTAAGCGCATTTTCGGTACCCGTGTCGAATGGCGAGCCCTGGGTGATATCTGTAGCACACGCATAAAAGTGACCAGACTGGGGTTTGAACCCAGGCCTTCTGGATATATACCAGGTGCTCTACCAACTGAGCTACCTGACCTTGGGTTTCTGAGGTGGTTCGTTTTACATCTGCTGATCTGGGTCCCTCTCCTGGGTGACCACTCTGAAACTCTCTGGTCCAGGTCATGTGACAGATTACAAATCCAACACTCCCCCTTAATCTGGCACATTGCGCTGTCAGGGCCCATAACCTGTAGCACACGCATAAAAGTGACCAGACTGGGGTTTGAACCCAGGCCTTCTGGATATATACCAGGTGCTCTACCAACTGAGCTACCTGACCTTGGGTTTCTGAGGTGGTTCGTTTTACATCTGCTGATCTGGGTCCCTCTCCTGGGTGACCACTCTGAAACTCTCTGGTCCAGGTCATGTGACAGATTACAAATCCAACAATATCCTGGGGGTACAGCGTAAGCACTTGGTCCATCTGGGCAGCTGTTACATTAATCAGGAAGAATTCAGCAAAGTAAGCGCGTAGATCCGCGTCGGTCCTGCGGGCACTCACTGATCAGTACAACGTTCGACGTGCCAAAAAAAAGAGCATTTACGTGACGTTGGTCTGGGAAAAAGAAAACAAAGTGCCTTCATCATCGCACTCCCCTGCGACGAACGGAATCCTCGCAACTTTCCCCTGTTGGACAAGTTTCTGCGGGTGATCCGTGAGAAAAACGCCATCTGCACGGGGCTGCCAGGCGAGCGCAATAGACTATGGGATCGGTTAGTTGGCTCTAGGGAAACGCTGAGGAGCAACAGTAGGGAGTAGACCACGCACTTGATACGAGAAAAGTGACGGAGTGTCATCGATAGCAGCCTTCAACTCCTCGTAGGGTGCTGCCCGCAGACACGCTAAGGTGTCGTAAGAGCCTGAGCAATTAGTGCGTGCAACGAGGAAGTCATAATATTTTTGACCCTACAAGCTCGCTCAGAAATTGAGTGTACTCGCGGTATATCTGCCTACATTCGTGATATCACCAACCGGCGTGGGGGACCCGGACTGCATGAATGCTGCTCGGAACAGTCCATCGGTTTTCCCGCCGTTTGCCAACATCTGGAATGATACCGAGACTGCGCCAGCACTTTCACCCCAGCTGAAAGATGTCAGCAGACTCGACTTTTAGGGGCCACTTTAGACTTACATCGTCACTTTCGAGGGATCGCCACCAAATGCGTGAATATACTTTTGTACCCAATGAAGTGCTAGGCGCTCTGTAAAGCCAGATCATGTTACGACGTTGATTACGCCAACTGTCCGAACGCTCACGATCCCACAGCCCGAGATTGCCGACCTTGGCATTTTTGACTTCTTTACTGGCCAAGAACCCGAATGCTAGCAGGGGAGTAATTTGGTTAGATATATATAAAAAAGGAACTGAGGGGCGGACGCACCTGTAACACTAAGAGGACGAGGGTTACGTGATTAAAGTCGCGAGGGACGATTCAAGTTGCGCTCACCGATAGTTCATACTGACATAAACCACAGGCTGATGTAGCGCAATTGAGCGATTCACAATGACACTGCCATCGTAGCTGCGGATTTCTCTAATTTCCAGGACACGAATGATGGAAAAATAAAACTTGACCGTACAAAACTGTCGACCCGTCTTCGAAACCGCCTGTGGGGAAATGTATTATATTAGTGAGGGCAACAGGTCAAAGGCATTCCGTAGGTCTCACCTCCATATATCCACTACCAAGTCAGTCATTACTGTTAGCACCGGTGACAGCAAACCATTTACAGAGCACACACCACTACAACCGGGAGTTTTGAACCAGGTGTAACGCCGGCAGGTGCAATGACATTGAGGGTCAAACCTACAAACTATGATCAGAACTGCTCTCCGTCTGGATACGGAGCTTCCAAGGGTGCGTCCTCACAATCTTCGCTTGTTGAAATTGTTGTGCTGGGTCCGAGGCTCAAGAGGAACTGGAGCGTCGGCGGAGGTAACCCGTCCGGGACTGCCAGAATCTTTGCTTGTTGGGGACATGAAAGACCGAACGCACTGGCATTGTGTTTGCCAACGTAGGCGCCAAACGCTTTGGGCAGACGAAAACGCAGGTCCCCAACACTGTCGGTTTGATGAGTCAGTCAAGGATGACAGAGAGTCGAACCGAAGCCAACAACTACGGACGGTGGTTGTGCGAAGGGGATGCCAAGGAACCTGTTGGTGCCGTTGGCCGTTGTTCCTACGAACGAGCCCCTATCAAGCTTGACGATAGAGCTACTGGATGTTATTGGGGGAGCGACAGCCAAAACTATGGCAGCTGCGGCACAGATTGCAAAAAGCGATACCCGAAGAGAGGCCATGCCGGCCAAGAAGAACGATTGGCGAGTTCCAAGGGGGGGGAGGACCCTGAGCTTTAAGGCATCAGCTCCTGGAACTTCGGGCGCCGGGGAAAATGCACTCTCGTCGGTGCTTTTGGACGGCCACTACGTAACTGGAAATGAGTGATCAAGACCATTCAATTCGTACGTGACCCACATTCTTGCGGTGGTACGATGGAGCTAGGAGCAACCGGACACCCTCACCTTTTTGGAGCTTTGTACAAGCAACCTGTTGACTTTTCCTCCTTGAAGGTGCAGTATTCTATGGACAAGAAGAGTAGCAGGATGGGAAAATTGGAAACAGGGTGATGCATCCATCAACTTATATTTCCGGTCAGCTTCTCTTGTTCGTTCATTCGTTCTGGTGCACCACCCAATTATTGCCAGATTGAGGGTATAACGTGATTGTATTGTACCCACAAGCAGCGTTCTATCCACGATCAGCCGCCCGTTGATATTAATACTATAGCTGGCTCGCCCTGACCTATTTATCAGCACTCGGCGTGCGATATCAAGACTGATGTAAAGGTGGGGCAACACAGGGCGATCCGGCTAAGTCGAGCCGGTCAGGTGATAGGGGTTTCCGAATAAGGCCGGTTCGGTTGGCGAGTGAGAATAGAGCAGCGCGAGGCGATCGAAGACAGAAGACGAGAGTGATGAGCAAAGGCGAAACAAGGTCGCTTTGGAGAGGCACACGAGAGGATAGATGGAAAACAACTGGATGGTTTATTCGGTACATAGAAACGGGTTTTTATACAGTGTAGATACGTTTTTACGAGACATAGAGACAAAGTAAAGTAAAGCAGAACAAAGACGCACGGGCCATGATAGGCATGAAACAGGAGTCAGGAGAATAGAAGGAAACGGGGGGCGAGATCGAGAATGTACGCAAAGAGGGGTGCGCGAGCCCCTATGAGTCTGAAACAAAAGTCCTTGCGCTTGACACGGAATGCAGTCGGAGATAACGATACAGTATAGAGTTGAGATGCAGGACTTAACGGGGATGAGAAACGAGTCCTTCATGGTCTCCAAAGCCGCCGCGAGTGAGCGCGGCGGAAAGTTCGAGTCGGCCGGGTCGAGCGTGCCGAAATGCAACAAAGACTTGCCTTATAAATGTCTTCCCAGGCCTGCTACCCTTGCTGATAACCAGAGAATCATCACCGAATGCGGTCGCCGTTGGCTATAAGACGCCCACTGGAGCAGCCATCCTGAGTGAGTACCACCGCGCGCTTCCATTAAGCGCGTACATGATCCCCAAGACCCCCACCTACGCATGTTGTATGCATACCTGATGGCGTTCTCCAGCTGTCAATCAACTCCGCCACCACTCCAACGAGAACGGAGTCGGGCGCAATGCCAGGATATAATATAAACAGCGAGTAGTGTTGTGACGGGGTGGGGCTGCGCCGACTTTGACCAGCCTCCACCACTTCGAACTGTCCTTTTCTCCCCCCGTTTTCGATTATTACCGTCGGCATCAAATCCACGCCTTTGGATAGGGGGGGTTGAGCTGGGCCAGTTGTGCGATGCGTCCATGGCCGGGTCATTCGGGTCCGTCGACTCCGGGGTTACCCGTGATGGGCACTAGTTCGAGCTGCACGTTCCAGGCGACTATTTTGTTGGCATTCTCTCGAGCCTATACTCCCTTCATCCACTGAATGGCTTCAGAGGGTTGAGCCCTTGATGGGCATCTATCATTGACTATCTCAAGAAATCCCACCCATCGCCTTCGAAACTCGGGTAAACTTCCTGATTGGGGTCTGCATTGATGCGTGGCGTGTTCTCTTAAGAAGATGTTTTGTAAATTTATTCTTTGAAGATCTAATCGACAGGAGGGTTTAACAAAACAAAAGCATTCCAGTTTTTCAGACCGGTGGTGGCACGACTCAGGCGCCGAAAGAGGAAACTGAGCTGGCACGGCGGGCAGGAGCGGGTAAGCGGAGTCTGCTTATAGTCAACTAAGGGATCGATTAATGTCCAATATATTGGCCACTAAGTTGACTTGATTGTTATCGCAAATTATATTGAGACAATAGAATAATTTGTAGACCTCTCCTTATGTGTCAGACAATTATAAATAAAAACACTCGAACAATTAGATATTAGTCGTTTGCTTAACAGAGCTCTGATTATTTCCGAATCTATCTAAACTTAATTGTTATATCAGCCGACGCGAATAATCGGGCGCATTATATAGACATACCTCACTCTATTATTTTGGTCTTAACGAGCTTTAATTAGCTCAACACAACGGAGTTTGCAAAGTTATCCACTTATATTAAATAAAATGAGATGTAAATAGCGTCTACAAATCCAGCTGCAAATTTAGAATAAGAATGGTCAACTTATACACTCGCGATAAATCGGCTGATAGTGATCTATCGGCCCGATAATGGAGATAAGGATATATCTATATCCCGGTTATATCCCAGTTATATCCCATTGCCAAGTCCTATGCTCCGCCGCTCCCACCTCCCACCGTTCTCTAAGCCCCCAGAAGGGAATGGCACGACCTTGGGCACGACTTCCCGTCCAGCGTTGATGTTGGCACGCGCGTCGCCACAGCACCGGGATATATCTATATCCCGGTTATATCCCAGTTATCCCATAGTCCTACGCTCCGCCGCCCCCACCTCCCACTCGTTCGTCTAAGTCCCTCCCCACCCCCAGAAGGGTATGGCACGACTTGCCGTCCAGGGTTAAGGTTGGCACGTGCGTCGCCACGTAAGTCGTGTCTTCGTGGGTTGGGTGCGCATCCGAATCCTACGTCTTGAAGTGGACTCGTTGGCGGGCAAGATAGATGTCGAAAGTGTGGCGGGGTGGGGTGTGCGGGTTTGAGGGTTACAGAGTGGGCGTGCGTGCGGTGTCTCCGTCGTACCCAGGGAGGACTTAACTCAAGTAGTCTATTATAACAGTCCGCAGTTGGGGATTGATATCAATGTATTATGACGGTAATAGATGAGAAAAAAACAATGTGCAGGAGGCGGAAGCGCAATGCCCTCTCCAGAACTCGTCTTCGATCCATCTGGGTGTGGGCAAAACCACGGTAGCGGTTCAAGGAGCCCCCCGGGCGCTCGTTCTCCCGCACACGTCAACGCCGGCGCTCGTTCTCCTCGTGCATCGACGCCTGTCTTACACCCCCGCCCTTCCAACACTAGTCTCCAAATGGTGAGCGACTCATACCCTTTCCAACAGGCGACTTGCTTACCAGGCCAAGATCTTGATACAAATCGCTCGTTCGCTCTTTCGGTTCGCCTGGGAATGGGTTAGAAGGAGGGTCATTGGACCTTTGGAAAACCTGGTGAGTCGCCTCCTTTGCGCCATTGACCGTTGCTTACCTTCCTTAGATGAGGAGGATGGGATGGCGGGTAGAAGCGACTCTCACCGCGCGCCTCAATATCACGACTCGTTCAGGCGACGTTTTCAACCAATCGCTGCCGCTGCGACTCGCGCTACCCCCACAACGTAGTGGCGGCCCCTGGAGAGGGCGCTGAGCAGGTCTGAGTGGCAGAGGGGGAATGTACATAGCACTAAAGCAACTTGAAATCGATTGCGTATCTTCGACGGGAACTCACGGTGCGTTGCGTGAACATCGCCCGAACGTTAGATGTCGGTACTTTTGCGACATTTACACCAATCTCGTCTTGTGCACTGGGGCGAGTGGGCGAAGCAATTGAACGAAACCTCCGAGCCATTGAAGTTGCACTCCACGCTCACCGCGAGCAATCCCGAGCATTAACTGTCTGCGCTTTCGCGGCGGCTACGCCGACGGCACCTTGCGCACTCAGGTGAGTGGCGAAGCCAACCGAGGGAAACCCCCGACCAATTCAAATACAGCGTTACGATTCCAACCTCACTGAGTAAACCAGGAGAGCAATAGTATGGTATTGCTTGACGTCTTTGCCACGGACACAGAGGTGCACCGAGAGTCGGCCGAGTCAGGGGCCAGGTTATATCTGGGCCGGCGGCGACATACGCACACATCGAACAGCTATAACACGACTATCGTTTGCAGGTGCTCGTATGTCGAACATGACCATATCAGGATTCGACAAAAAGGAAAATCAACTGGGAGAAGCCAAGGAAATGGTCAACAACTATCGCATTGACATATATCGCAGCGCTTACCATCAAGCTGGTGCGCAGCTGGGAGTCTAGACGGTCAATTGGCTAATTGAGTCTACAGTGAGATTAACGCTACTGAAGATCCAGGGGCGCACACACCTCTAGCTTTGCCCTTGGCGGCGGTTTCCAGTTCATTATCCTTAAGCTGTTGCTCTTTCCTAGCTTTTTGTGAGCTATTTTTCAAGTAGATACGTAGATAGTCATGTACGACCCAGTTTCCTTCGTACTTGAGGAGGATAGGATATTCTTTAGAGGCCTATGTACTGCGATTGATTGCACGTCCACGTGGTCGGAGAAAAATTAATATCGCACCGTTTCGCAGACAAGAGCAAGTCTATCAGGTTGTTCTGCTTGAGCAGAATAGGGCAGGGACGTTTCCAGATATTCGTCAGCCAAGCAACGTACTCTTTCCTAATTAGAACAATGTGAGTGTGATAGCCGTGTTACGAATAAGTAGATTATACCCTGATTTTGTAGTAAAGGCCATCTTCCCACCCGTGCTCTTGTTCGAGGACGTCTCTCAACGTGTACCCCCCACGGCCGACACGGCCGACTACCCCCGAAGGCTTTGGTATGAGTGATGTGGGCGCAATCGGTGTAAGTGGTGACGGAGGTGGAGATTCTAACGTCCCATCTGCGGGGCCATTATTCAACTTGGCGAACACAAGCTTCATGGCATGAGTGAACGGAGAAACCAGCTCCGGGCTGAAACGACATTGCAAAGAACCAGGAGGGAAGTGAGGGCGGAAGCGGCGATGTGGGGTAGAACGTATGCAAGGCATTGTGTGAGTGAGTCCTTAATTAGGTCGTCGTGGCATTTAAAGTCACCGGAAAAGGCGCTGAGTGTGCGGTTGTTGGGCGTGAGACCAAGAACAAGGAGAATGGGTAGCAAAGCCATACGGTAGCATTCTGGGGGGACAGTAGCATTGGGTGGAGCTCCGATCGCGATGGTATTGTATCTACCATTGTATCTGTCAATCCCTAGTTACTGTACTGTCCGCAAAACAACAAAAACAAGGCCAGGACAACCCAATAAGGGTTCCGCAACGGCGCATGTTAAGTGTTACGTTTTCGCCCTCACCTGACCCTCGAACACCCCTCGCGAAGACCCCGGACACCGTTGGACGACACATGCAAGTACGATTTGGCAAAGATGGGAAAACTACCACCAAGATTATGCATTGCATTCCCACTGCTAAGTCACATGACTCTGGTCACGTGATCATCCAAGCTAACAAAACCTACGAAGTGCGCACGTGATCTTAGCGCCCGCCCGTCACGTGACCCTGGCACGTGACCTGGCTAGACCTGCACCAGAAGGGCCCAGATGAGCTTGCGCCTGGACCGGTCTCGACTGCCTCATGTTCTGATGACTCGTACGTTCCTGATCGATAGTGCCTTGATTCTGATGGATTGCGATATGACTCCTTTATCTCTGACTCATACCTTTGCGCCCTACTGCCATTGGTCGACTCTTATCTCTGACTCGTTGTGACTCATTCCTAGGATCCCCTTACTAGAGTTTCGGAGTTCCAAGCTGGGGTTCAAACCTCCTTGGACTTGTATAAGTAGATGGGCTTATGGTCGCTGAAGACCTAAGCTTGACTTCTTGGACTATACCACCCATTGTACTTGCCTCCTACTTGGCTGTCTGCCAATAGAGTGCTGTCGTGCCTTTGGTGCCTATCATCCCTGTTTGTCCTTAGCTGGTTTGTGCTGTTTGCCAGACGTCCTTTCCTTTCCCCTCTCATCTCTCCTGTCGACGTGTGCTGTTAGCCACCTAGACTTGTACCATTCTCCTTGCGCCGAGCTGTCTGCCGACGCCCTCCTTCAATATATTGCCTTTCTCCTTGCTCATATCCTCTGGGCAACCTTGTTACGCATAACTTGCGAGCTGATCGCCGCCCGTGTGAGTAACTTCGACATCTCTCGTGATCGTTAGGTCGTCTCTCGTCCCTAGCAGCCTCCCTACAAGACGCTACTAGAAGAACGTCCTGTGGAACGTTACATTAAGGGAAGTCGAAAAAAAAAAAAAAGGAAAAAAAAATACAAGGATGCTGTGACAATGCCCGGGGCAGCTGAAACCTCCGTGCCACCGGATAAGATAATCTGCTTTGTAGTCCATCAATGGGCGATCCCTAGCTGCGGGTCGTCTGTTGGCGAAGACAACGGAAAGTATAAGTCTATCGGCGCCATGACGATGTTGGATGGACAGAAAAACCTAACGTACGAGTAATGGAGGTGAGCTGGAAGAACCACCATCATGCCCTCTTGCTATTGCACGTACTTCAACTGTAACGGCGAACTTGTCGACGATAAGACTAGAAAGCGTCATGAGAGGTTTGACAAATCACAAGCATATCACAGGCGCGCCGAGGTATGTCGTTACTTTGACTTCACCCGCTGTCGCTGGTAAATCTAGTTTCAGCCCAACGAGAACAGCGTTCAAGGTCATCCAGAATCTGAACTTCAAGGCACAATTCCTATATTGTCTACTCAGATCAATGCGTCGGGGGGCACGTGTAAAGTGGAATCACGCGAGGGGCATACCCGGCACTATCAAACTAATGTCTCCACGCTGCAGTCCCTAGTTGAGCTGGAGCAAAGAGTCGCGGCCCAAACAAGGGCCACGAAGGCCCTGAGGAGTCGGACTGCAGCATTGCTGCCAGCTAGATCTTTGGTTGACGAGATTAAGACGCACCGGATGGAAATGGAAACCATGCTGGCTAACCTCACAGTTCTCTGGTGCAGTGACGGTTCAACAGCGATGCGCATGAAAGAAAACTTGACGCTGCAATTACGGGAGGGTATCGAGGACGTGAAACAGTTGAGGCGTGGACTCACCACACCAGCTAGTCCCAACATGTGTAAACTAGTAATTGACGTCGAAAAACTGGGTGAGGATCTCGACCATGAAGATGCGATACATCATACTGACGTTAAAAGCAGACAAGGACTTTATCCGCTCCTTGGAAGGTTGCAACTCCCTTTTACAACGAAGTTTATTTCAAGTGCTTGTCCAGGACAGTCTGGACCACTCAACTCGGCACTCAAGCAACCTCAGGCTGAAGTCGTTGAAGGATGATTTCGCAAAAGCTATGGGCAACTTGTCACTTGCTGATGAAGAATTCCTTCGGATCTTTCCAACCGACATCAGAGTTGCTCGGAAAATGCTTGGAGCCCCGAAAACCGTCACTTACGCATGCTGTCCGGCATGTAGCTCTTTATATCCTCCTCAAGATGAAGATGGAGTCCCCACGTATCCGTATGAATGCACCAGCGGGCCATGTCAAGTTCGCGGTGGTTGTGACCTGCTCAAATTAGGATCAACACCACACAGGAAGAGCATCGGCGTACCCAAACGCCCATTCATGATGCAAGACTTCCATGACTTCGTGGGACGCCTACTCTCCAGACCGGGAGTGGAGGCCGCTATTCAACGGTCGGGAGAACGGGTGCGCGAGGACAATATCGAGGATATACTCACCGCGGACGGCGTCAGGGAAATCAAAGGTCCGGACGGCGTGCCTTTCCTCTCTGGTGGACAGCACAAAGAACTTCGGCTTCTGTGGTGCCTCTCTGTAGATTTCTTCAACCCGTATCACAACAAGATCGCCGGAAAAGTCGCCTCAGTGGGGTCGATTGTCCTGTCTTGCCTCCTATTGCCGCCAGATATGCGGCACAAAATCGAGAACCTGTGCCTCGTCGGCGTCATTCCTGGGCCCCGTGAGCCTTCAGGGGAGGAAATTGACCACTTCTTACGCCCTCTAGTCGAGGTCATGAAGGAATCCTGGACACACGGAGCAATCTATAAGACGCACGAACACCCTCACGGTCGACTTGTACGATCGGCAATCGCTCTATCAGTAAACGACCTTCCGATGGCACGGAAAATTATGGGCACCGCAAATTACATCGATAAAAATGCCGCAAAAGAGGATTTCGACGCCTGGAAAGTACGCACATTCCAAAGGGTCCAAGAAGATGCCCAGAAATGGCGGAGCGCAACGTCAAAGAAGGAGCGCAAGCGACTATACAGCAAAACGGGCGTACGTCACTCAGTCCTGATGGAACTAGAATACTGGGACCCGACCACCATGGTGCCAGTTGACGGCATGCACAACTTGTTCCTCGGCTTACTGCAGTACCATGCTCGAACGGTGCTCGGAATGGACTCGGCAGGGTCTCAGAATGAAAAGGCCACAGAGACGCTCAGGCAAGTGGAAAACGCAAGAGTGATGCTATCAGACGCAAGCCCGGAATCGCTTGATCTGAGAACACTGAAGGTTGATGTGCTGAGAATCCTCTGCGAAGAAAGGGGGATCAGCGTCGGGAAACCCAAAGGGCTAAAAAAAGGGGATCTAATAGAGTTGTTGAAGGTATGCAAATACTCTCACCTTGCCGGATGAACTCGCCTGGACGAGTAATTAGGTGTCCCTTTCAAGAAAGACGTCTTCTGCCTCGGACATCATCGGTGAGGGAATCATACAGGACATTGTCCAAGAACGGTCGGCTTCCAAGACACTGCTAGCGATGGGCATTTCTCAAGACGATTTGAAGGTAATTCGGGACGACATAGCGGCTACTGTTCGCCCTCGATGGCACGCCGCCCCTCCAGCCGATTTAGGTCAAGTGTCCCATGGTAAACTGAAGGCTGATGAGTGGAGATCGTGCTTCGAGTTTGATATCCCAGTGTCTCTGCTTCGCATCGAGACACAGCGAATTGCGTCAGGGAGACCGACGGATGAGCACAGAGCAAAGCTGGTGCACAGTACCTTCCTGCTCGCCACTGCGATTCGTTGGGCGACCTCCCACCGTACGTCGACAATGCACATCGAAAAGTACACAAATACTATGAAGAATTACCTCAAAACGTTGAAGGACCTCCATCCAAACAAGTGTTTCCGCCCCAACCACGTCAACGCCCTACTCATCGGCAATTATCTTCGTCTATATGGCCCTGTTCGGGGCTGGTGGATGTTTCCATTCGAAAGGGTCATAGGCGACCTGCAGCGCTCGAGCACGAACAATATACTGGGTGAGCGATGTCCCTTTCCTGCTGTTGTCGTAACCCTTACGGAAACAAAGGACAAATGGAGAAGACAATGTTTGCAGCGTTCTGCGTCAAGTCAACCATGCACGCGGTCATTCAGCGTTTGAGTAGTCTAGATGGGTGGAAGGATAGCGTCGCGATTACGGAACGATCATTCAACACCGGACAAAGGGGTAGGTACATACCTGAGACGCGCCCAGTATCTGAGACGAAGACTCCACAGATAAACCCTCTTCAAAACCAAAAAAAGCCATAGTAAAACCAAGGCCACTGGATGAGGCCATTCGAGACGCGATGAAGAAGAGTGAGAAGGACCTGCAACGCGAGTTAGGGTTTTTTCACTGTCCAGAGCAAGCAGACTTTCAGGACAGGGTGACCATCAACGAACACGAATTCGCCACTCACCGAACGTCGGAAAGTCATGGCGTCATTTTCTTTCACGAAATAGGCGATGTCTCTGCCTTGGTACCGGGAGTAATCCGCGCGATCTTCCTGGTGAGACAGGACAGTACATCACATATATTGCTAGCGGTTCACCGCTATCTCGCGCCTACGATATCTCTACCAAATCCCTTCACACGTTACCCGGAATTTGGTGCAAGTTTATGGTCATCAGAAACGCAGAAGGAAGTGACGATCGTGCCGGGAAGTCGGAAAATTTACCATGCCATCTACCGAGACTGGGACTATAAAATCATGGTAATGAAGCCGTTGAACAGAGTCAGTAATATTATCTGAATGGAAGATGAGCTCGCTGACCTTCGCTCATTTCCCAGGACTTTTAATAGTCCCTAGTTAAAGGCTGAGATTTACACGGCCGCGTATGGGTAATCTACTTGTAAGCAATTTTGAATAAACATGTACAAGATCTGGTCCACAAGTGCGGTGCAGACGCACGAGACATGCAAGAGGAAAAGCGTTCTTGGAGTTTACCGAGTAGCCAATAAACCCACCCACTACACGGCCGTTCGTCGCCAATCACGTGCCGATAGGGTTATTGCATTGACACACTTGACACTCATAGGGATAGGGCGATAACCCATGGCTCTGGTCTTCCACTCACTCATGTATTTAATTTGACATTGGAATGTATCGTCGCCTTTCCTGTTCTCAAAATATCATATCGTCAAGCTGCGGATCGACTTCTCACTATATTCATCAAATTATCACTGACCCTATTCGCGGAGGTGGCGTTGGTTGTCTTGCGGATCGCAAAGTCCACTGCAGGGCCATGTATGTCCTCATTGATGAGAAATGGATGCCATGACAGTGATTTATCCACACTAGGGTTGAGCGGAGATAGCAGTCCATTGCTAATCCCCGCGCAGAATACGTTCTTGAAGGGTACAGGAAGGGCACAAACAGCTAACGTGATTGAGTGTGTGTTTCGAGCGACGGTGTGAACCTGCGACGCCAGGTGCGACGTAACCCCTGCGACGCCAGATAGAATGAACTGTACTAAAACGGTGAATATGAATACATAATGGAGGAGGCGAGCGACGGCCCTCCCAACTCCCCTCGGAGCAGCCAAGGGAAACCGACAAAGATGGTAGATGATGTCGAGGATCTCTCGTGATAGGGAGAGATATGCGCAGATTCGGGATATGATGGGCAAGAGTGGGAGTGTCGTGGCTTTGTGGAGATTGATTACCGTGCCGTCCTGGTATTCTAAGAGTGTGCGAGACGAAGAGTGTGAACGCATGCCTCGTTGGTCCGACATTTGGAGACGAGACCGATTTTTGGTATACGAAGACGTAATGACTCAACTTCTTCAACTTCTTATAGTCGAATGATGACCACTAACCTCATCTCAAAGACTGCGAACGCTGGGCGGCAAGGATAGCTGGATCATACAATTGGTCGGCGCCCGGTATATGAAATCCACCGAGCAAGGTCGAGCAGCTTCAGCAGCAGAAATTGACCGCAATGCAACAGCCAGTGAGACTTGGTTGTTCCTCGCGTGCGATGACCTCGTCGCTAATATGACTGCCGCCCGGTGATAATAGGCAAGAATGGAAGCGCGGGGTATACACGTCTGAGCAAACAAGATATATCTGCAGCAGACGATGGACCTGCATGTTGGGATACCTGGTAGTAATATCTGCCACGCGCATGACAATAGCTCCTGGTATCGAATCTGGTCTTTGGTCTCTTGCTGATCGCTCCATTCCAGTTAGGCTAGATAGCAGCATTCTTGATCATCAGCCGATGTGACCCCGAGTGAGCGACAAAAAACCCACGTACAAGCCCTAGCTTGTTGCGTCTACGTTATGTATTCATTAAACCTAGTAGTAGAGGAAGCGTAGGATAACCACCGAGAACGATAACCAAGGCGAAACAGTGCCACGGAATTTTCCGGCATAGTGAAATACACGTGCACTACACGGCCGAATGCATGTGAGGTCTCCAGCCGTGTAGCCTCCGGGTTTATATGCCACGCGCTGTCATCGGTTGCCCGCATTTGCTTGCTCCATTCCATTTCACTTCATTATCGTTGTTTCTTGGCGCCTACACTCCACTTCGGCTGGTCGGGACTCTAGTTGTTCAGCTTAGACCTCTGGGCTGTTTCTTTTGTTTTGGCGATCGAAAACTGTTGTTACTGTAATTGTTGCGTCTACCTATGTACACCCATCAAATAAATACAATAAGGGTGCAATGCTCATTGCGCTAACTAACGCAAGTCGCGAACACGTTAAAATACGTTTGTTTCGCCTGATGAGAAGTCCTATCAACCGACAATGTCTCCATCTCCAAGCTGTACTACCGCTATAGAGTTTACGCTTCAGAACACGCTTCGTTGTCACACGAAAGCTATTAATCATCTCGCCCTCAGCCCGGATAAGACTCGTCTAATAAGCATTGGTGCGTCCCCACGTTGTGTCTCTTCCGTACTTTGCTCGGCTCACGAATGGTTAGGCGATGATTCTAGGGTAGTCGTCTGGTCTGTTGCCTCTGGTGAGAGGCTTTTCGCAGTAGAACGGCCTTTCAACGGTGCAGCTACGGCCGTATCCTGGACGAGTCGTGACAACAGTCGCTTTGTTGTTGGGTACGCTAGTGGAGATCTCCATCTCTTCCGGAATGAAAGCGAAAAGGTAATCTAAATTACTTCGGCGGTCTGACTCGATCTTATCTTTGCTCTTAGTCGTACTGTGATAGTCTCGGTGTATCAGGCGGGAAGGGGTCCGTTGAGGGGATCGTGTACGACGAAACCCACGACCGGATCGCTTCTATCTGCGCGGATTCGGCCATGCTATGGAAAATCAAAGGGGCCGATTTAGTCCCGATTCTTTCATCGCCGTTTATATCCGGGGGATATGGCAGATGCATTCAATTCTGCGACAACGGGGCAAGCGTTGTCATGTACTATTTAGATAATCACGAGTGGTAAGTGTGCGGCTTCATCCGTTTTCCTCTTGGCTCAAGTATTACAGCGTATGTTATTCGATAGACCCTTGGGAGAAGAGGTGGTCGAAAAAGCTGAACACTCGGATGTACGAGTCTCGACACCTCTCTTTCAACTTTGTTCTTAGCTACAAACAGCGGCTATGCGGCTCCAAACCATGATGGCAAGCTATTGCTTGTATCTAATCTCAAAGGCGGCATCGACGAATATCAGTTTCCGAGCATGGAAAGGGTTCAGACGTTCACTTTCCCCACAGAGATCAACTGTATTCTTCAAACCAAGTCACTACCACAAGGGAACCTCATTGTCATAGGTGGTGATGATGGCTTCGCCCGGGTGTTCAACCGGATCAGTGGCCAGCTGGTCAGCGAGATCCACCATGGAGGTAAGCACCCACCTTATCTACCTTTTGGACATATCGTTGACGTGTCGCAGTTCATGGCCAGCTCGTACAGGTCGTCGAGGTAAGCCACACGGCCACGAAACAGATTGATCGGTTACCTTTAAATGCAGGCTTTTGTTGACCCCGGCGATCGGTGCATAGTAGTTACAGCGACCTCGGGCAAAGCCCCATACGAGTTGAAAATATGGCATTATCAACCTCAGAAGGTGCGTTTGGTGCTTATCACTGGACATGTTCTGAAGCCTATCTTTAAGGCCCAGGTCCCCTCAATGGAATTATCGGCGGCACCTCCTGTAAAGTACTCGTCGTCAACGTGGTGTGACCGAATCGCTATCGCGTTTATTGCCTTTTTATTCTTGTTGTTACTCATTACGATTGTGATTGCTGTAGTATTCTTGATTGGAGCGCTTGACATCTCAATGTTACAGTACCCAGCTAGGGTTGAATAGACTTGGAATCGATATTCGTCGCTTTACTATGCTATGCTGTAAGACCAATCCCTATGTTACCATCTCGTTGCTTATTGACTCACGTGCTCGCTTTCCGTCGCGTTGCGTCGCAAATGAACATCGTCGGAATACCCCTCGCCACCCGTTCATCATGTTGGCGCGACTCCCTCACTTAGTCAGAAGGGGTAACTGAATGTGCAATGATATACAGAGACGGATCGGCTCACGGTGTCAAGTCGGAGCAACAGTAATTCGACCCTTCCAGACGGTACATACAAGGTACCACATTACCACCTGGACCAAGTGACGAGCACACGGTATTCGAAGCCGAGTTGGTATTTTTACATCGGAGGTCTTCATCTGACCAATTGCGACATGGCTCGCTGTCTACTGTGATGCTAACGATTGACGCCCATGGCAAGGCCTATCTCCGAAATCCCCGGAATTCAAGGGTGCAGATAAGGAGGTGATACGAGCCGCCGAGTGACTCTTTTTGAAATCATTTTCATCCCAGTTTGCAGGCCATCGACCCAGACCGGTTGCAGCGTGAACAGTCGCCAAGTGACTCACGTTGGACGCTACGTTACCTTTTTTATTTTATTCCATTTATATACGCCGTATGATGCTAAGTTACTCTAAATGTTGAGGACGCCAGAGCGCCGCGAGGGCTCGTGGAATGCGGCAGAACCCGATCGCTAAACGGGGACTACAAATAGTCAGGTGAATCCCGTGTTGTTCGCCTCACTCTTTTTGTTAACCACATGAACTCTTCGGTGGCCCGCCTCCCAAAAACTTCCGCTCGGATGACGTCTGCTGGTCGACAGCCTCGCTCATTCCCGTCCCCGCAGCATGACGACGTGAGCGACGGCGACGCGAACGATGACGACCTGAACGATATGGACATGGTGTGGAGTTACGACAAGTGCACGACCCTCATTCTCCACGACACCGACGACTGCACATTTTGTAGTCAATGGAGGAGACACTATTTCACGCATGTGAGAGGCAGCTGCAGAACACTCCAGGAGTCCCGTGAGGCGCGCCTCGAGGATCTGCACGGGCGAGAGGAATGGCGCCAAGACCTCTCCGCGCTACGCAACAACGTCCGGCTGCTCCAAGGAACATTGACTCAAGATCTCGCGGCGCTGCACAGCGAAATCCAACAGCTCCAAGGTGCCGTCGCCTCCTTGGTCGCTTCTCGGCGCAAGCTCGTTCACCCCCCTCCCACTCGCGCATCTACCCCATCCGTTGAGGCCATTTCGCCTGGCCCTTCGTCCAACATGCGCCGCGACACTTAATCTTGTTTTTTTCTTTCTGTTTTTAGGTTTTGAATCCGCATCGTGCGGCCTGCGGTGTAAGGCCAGCTTTCGGGCTGAGCCCGACACCGTTCATTTTCATCACATCTGCCTCGGACTGTCTGTTCCCTCCCGTAGCACCTGTTCATTTTCATATCTTTGATTACATCGGCTGTCTGTTCCCTCCCGTAGCACGGCGTCATGACGCAAAATACACCTCCTCTTCCTGCTATGATATCCTAAGTCCTCCCCACTCCATCAGAAATGGAGTGGCTTGGTTTCCGTCGAGCGTTGAAAGGCGTCGCCATAGCGTGCCCGGTTCCCGTGGCACCCGTTGGAGCGGGGACAAGCTCATAGCTGCGCCCTTGGCCGTGCCTGCCACATGCAGTGACCGCATGACTGCTCGTGTACCCGTATTGTTCTTTAGACTAGCACTGCCGCACGGCGTTCACAGATTACATATATTTTGGGCCTGATTTTGGGGCTGCACCATTGTAAGGGCCCGCCATCAAATGATCGACTAAATCTGTCGCTCCACTAGGCGATTAGCGATTACCAATTTGCATACTCTTGCACTAATATCCATCTCAATAACTGTGCTGCCATCATAAACTTGATTCCGTTTTGAGTGGCTTAAGTTATTTGTGGTCAGAAAAACATGCTGGAGAAAAAAGTTCATTCAGAACGGCAAGAAATTTCAAGGGAGATCGCGTACAGTGCAGCGTGCATGATGGCAAACAGACCCCGTCCGCGATTGCCGCATAAGAGACGTAATAAGTACCCCGACAGCCGAACATAAGTTAGGTCCGGTTCTCCGGCTCTAATCAGTGTAACAGGCGGATAGACTCGTGAATCGCATAGGGGAATTTGCCTTATCCTTTCCCTTCATTACCACACCCCGTACCTATGCAAATTCACTATTGTTTGCAAATTTTTACACGACACTTGATCACCACTTCCTGATATCCTTTCTCAAAAAGATTACTGCTGAATCATTTTCTGGCGGGACTGATCCACCCCTTCATTCACCTCGCGTACGGGCTCGAGTTTGGCGTCATCGGACAGGTCGTAGAAGGTACGTAACATTCACATTCTCTATCCACACATTTCCCGGTAATCTGTATGTATACTAGGGTATGTAATTATAGGATCATACAAAAAAAATGAGGATCAATGGGAACACATGTCTGTGGTTGAGGTCAAAACATCGCGTTACAAATATTTGCAGAGGTACGGGAAAACTTGGAGGTCTGCTGCACCTCCATTCAATTTAGAAACCAAAAAAAAAAAATCATCATTTCATTGCATATATACTGGTCTACAACTATGTAAAATTTGATGTAGTTGTTGAGGCTAGAGAAAATGTTTATTGTCGAGTTTGCATACTAGGTACGGGAGCTACAGTACGTGTGCCATCTACGAGTAGTACGAAAATTTTAGACACGGCTGGCCGCGGCAGAGTACCCTCAAGCTACATGGCCGATTGCTTCGCGTCACTTAGTGCACTCGAACTGTCTTGACGCTCGTATCCGTGCCTCTGGCGCTTGCCTTGAATGTTTCGTCTTGCCCTCCCCCGTAGCTGCAAGGGCATTGTCCCGGCGGCCTGAGTCTTGGCCCCGGGCGTAGTGGACTGCAACTTGGCCCGACGGTTCTTCAACCGGTCGGTCTCCTCGCAAATGTGGTCGATAAGAGATTCCGTGTCGATGATAGTAGTGAAGCCGTGGACGAGGCGAGCGGAGGAGAGGATGCTCGACACGAAACGCGCGAGCTCCTCGGGAATCCCCCTAAGCACCGTCCGCTGGTAGTCCCGTGAGGTAATAAGGACTCCTGCGGCCGAGAGCTCCTCGCGCTTGCAGCGCAGGCCGGTGAGGAAAGCACGGACGTCGCCGCCCTTCGCGCAACGCATCTCGAAGAACTGGGTCTCGAGGTCGTTCTGCGCGTAAACGCTCTTCGCGGCGAACTCGTCGTGGACGCGGAGCCAGCGTAGCTCCGCAGTCGGGATGTAGCCCATACGCACTGCTGTGGAGTAGGGAAGTCACTGCGAAAGTAGGTAGCGCGCGGCGAGATCGTCGTGATCCTACTTCACCACGGCCTCCGTCTCATCTGCCGTGAGGTTGTTTACGTCCACGGGAACAGGACGCTTGGCCTTTCCATCAAAGAAGCCCCACCGGCGACTCGCCTGCATCACTTCACGGAAGCGCACAGCGAAGATCGCCCAGTTCGATCCGTCAGGCTCAAGGCGTGGGATGTTGGCGGGCAACTGTTCAATGGTAAGAGTAGGGGTAGGAGGTGGCGGAGGTGCGGAAGTGGATGACGATCGGAGTAGCAGAAACTCCAGCAGCGGGCGGTTGAGCAGGCGTAGCGGACATAGTAACAGCAGAGGTAGCAACTTGAATAGACGAGACAAGCTGGATTTAGCGACGCTCGGCAGGGCCCATAACCTCTAGCAGGTTACGGAGTCCGCTACGGGGGACGTGGCCCACGTGCGAAGGCGAACGGGGTGCAAGGGCACGGGACAGAGACTAGACACACGAATAAGACTGTCTAGGTACTGTAAGCGTACTGTTAAAGATACTTCTTACCTCAGGAATCACGTGCAAGCGACGACTGAGGTTTACACGGTAAACTACGTGGGTATAAGTACGATTCGAGAGAACGCGGAGAGCCGCTCGTACCATATTCATATGGGCACAGGTATAGTATGATAGTCCGAGATCGAGACGAGAAAGTAGTTAACTCACAAGACGGAACAAACGAATCAATCAATCGAATATGCGAGCATGTTCGCCCACGCGAGCCACATCGGCCTCGCGCGTGCTGGGAACTCAACACTTGCCTTGAGTACCGTGCTGAAAGAACGACTTTTAACGTACACAGGGCCGGAATATAAATTATAAGGACTAGACAGACAGAAAGGACCAATGGAAAAGACTCAGGAAATATGAATTGCTCGCGTCATGGGCAATAGGTAGGACGTAGTATAGTGCACATTACCTAGTATGTAAGCTATGAAGTGATACGAAATGTAAGTATCGTATCCACGTGAGTATGACTACTAATCGAGACCGATAGACTGTTTTAATCGCGAAATTAGAACGGTTGTGCACGCGAGGCCAGCTCTTGCACCCGCTGGTACAGCCAGACAGTCAACCCATCGCATCTGCTGTCCACTTCAAGAAAGAACCTGAAGAGATGGTGACAACTCGGAGGGTGGGACTTGCTTTGCGTAGAGATTCAAGGAGTTCCGTCCGGACTGCTGTCCCTTCTTCCGCCGCATGGACTACTTGTAGCGTTGGGAATGATCGTATGTAGGCACACACCATGTCCTGTCCTGTCAATGAGATAGGGTAGGGGAGGGGGATGGGAAAGGGGACGACGCACAATGTCTCCAAGTGATAACAGACCCTGGCTCCGGAAGGTCAGGGTACGGACCTGCCTGAGCTCGCGGGCTGGGTGTCCATCCCAACTATCGACTTCTGGACTTGCTTGTGGTATGGCAGATGACGAACTTGGCACGAATCGAAGCCCAAGTTGGTCGAGTTTCTGGAAGCGTCGCAAGGCCTCCACGAGATGAAGGAAGAGGGGTTCATGGGGGTGAAGCTGGTCCACTTCGACATGCAATTCATAAAGGCTTGATGGGTCACTTGCTCGCCTGATAATGTCGCCGCAGATGGCCAAAGGTGCATGAAGGGTGCGAAGGTTGGGAAGAAAACACCGACTTTGTGACCGACTAGGTTGGGTACGATCTGACGGCGCGTTGCCTCTGATACGGACAACCTTGAGGCCCCTGTGCTTCATCAAAAAGCGGATAAGTGCCGGCCATGGGATATCCCCTTCCACGTCGATATCCTCGAGGAGCGTCATGCTGAGCTGTCCAAGGAAAGTTGACCATTGGGAAGGGTTCAACGATACCATGTATATTGTCAGATTCTTGATAGGGGACTGCATGAGAATCCCCATCGTGGTTCGCACTAAACCGGGAGCGAAGGCGAGATCGGAAGAGATGTGAAGAGACGTGAGCGTGCGGGAACCACATGACATTCCGCTCCGCAAAGTAATGGAGGGAGGAAGAAAAGCCGCCGAACCGTAGCCTGAGATACAAAGCCGTGTGAGCGGTAGGACACAAAATAAGCCTTGGATTTTGATAAGCTCAGACATCATCGGGAGCGGATCGACGCCCCAGAGGCTTAAGTGGAAACTCTGAAGATTAGCTGAATTCGAGGGATCGAGAAGGAAGCTCGTGAGGAATCCAATCGCGCTCCGTGCTTCCTGTGCGTCGTACGGAATCGAACAGTACATCGTTTTGGGAGGGCGAAATGTAGGGACAATTGACCAGAGTCCGAGAGATGCGTATCCGCTTAGATCATACAGATCTGCACTCGTCCCCCCCATATTGGTGCCCTTCAGCTTTAGACCACGCCGGTGCAGGTACTCTGGTAACAGCAGGTCGCACAATAATCGTGAAGTAAGTGCAAATGCCCGGAGATCACGATGGTCCATGTGGGCCGAAATAGCCAGGAACATTTCAGCTGGGATGTCCAGCATCCCCCTATGCTGTGAAATATTGGATTGCTGAATGGCACCAGTGAACACAGACGTACCAGTTGCGTTTGATGTCGCTTGGTGGGCTTCCAGTGGTCGCCACTGCTCTGCGAGTGTAAGTGTTGTTCCCTGTAGTTCCCATTTGGTAGAGGCCCCAACTGCTCAGCATGTGAGCGGGACTATATCTCATGAAAAACCGAGACATACCCGGTGGCGCTTGTATGAGCGAAGGGGTGACAACGCACCTCCAGGCCGCTTGCACGGAAGAGGTTTGGATATCCGGCTAAGCAATAAAGTGTTCTGCACCATGGCTTTGCTGCGAAGGTCGCACAAGATGATTCAGAGGCGGTTGGCGATGTCACGTTGACCTTACAGCTAAATAGTTTCAGGAATGTAGGATGCTATTGTTAGCTGTAATGAGAGATTGAAAAATGCAGCAAGTATATGAATAACTCATCGCAATTATGATTGTTGGCTAGGCTAGATTATTGTTATTGCCAACAATCGCCGTGATGTCAATTGTGGGATAGACATGGGCGTCCGCTACGCGAATACCCTAGCGACGAAATATCGTCCCGTATTATTAGTGAATAGAATACTTTATAGGAGAGAAGGTACAACCTTAGGATAAAATTCTTCGATGTACACGATAGATCACGCCGAGCAGGCCCTTCGGCAGTGCCGTCAAGATGAGAGGACCCTTCTACGGTACAACATCGCTGTCCTGCGCGAATTATGTGCCAAGAACGCATTGAAGTTGATGGGGAAGCTCAAGACCGCTGAAGAAACCATATATCAAAGCACTACTGAGCCATGTGAGACGACACTCATCATCGCTCACCACTAATATTGACAGCCCGAGCTAGCAGAGTCAAGGGAGTCACAAAAATACAGAACAAACGTGTTACGTTTCGGCCCGGAAGTGGACACTGACGTTCGGGGATGACACCACGTCAGCAGTATATCGTCATGGACTTGTTGGATCAGTCAGCCGGGTAAGCTCCGGCGCATGTGATTGTGTACGATAACGGATCGGATCATGACTCGATGTGACTCATTCCTAGGATAGCTGTATTAGGGTTTGCTCTACTTACGCTATTGGCTAGGATAGCTTGAAGCGGCGCTTAAAAGCCCGCGCGTATCTGTATAAGTAGTAGTCGTGGAAGACCAGGATCACCATCTTGGTCTTCTTCAATACCACCATCTCTTCTGTCTCTTTAAACTCTGAGACTCTACTCCTTGTGAAGTGAGTCGCCTCCGGCATATCCCCTTGGACCAGGGATCCCCGTGAGCTTATCCCGAGTTCCCCTCCGTGGGCAGTGGACACCTATCCGATTGGATCGCAGTACCATCAAGTATTCCTTTACCACAACGAGCGAGTCGCCAAACCTTACGGTTACATCTACATCGTCGATCACCCTTCCTGGAGAACTATCGTTCCAGTCGAAGACCCTCCAGCCAACGTTCCTCAAGCGGAGGACTTACACGCATTCATTGCACTTAACGGGATCTAGCCCCCCACCCAGCTGAGTACCCAAACGCCATTACCAACCGTCTCTTCTACCGACCACTTAGGATCGCCGCAACCAACGAGGCCTAAGTCAGGCAAACGTCAGTGGTAGACGTTACATTAAGACCAAGATCCACCGTGGCCAATCCTAAAACCAAAGACCTCTGGGTGCCCTTCCGCCCCTACTACATCGACCGACGAGGAGAACGTAACGTTCCCAAAAGATACCTCCAATCAGCCTTCTGGAAGGACGACGCATGAAATCCCTGGATACGTCGCCTACTACATTGACCCACAAGACCGACAACATATCATCCCAGTCGAGTTCAACTTCGACTTTACCTGTTGGACCGAGATCCGTTGGAGCGACGCCAACAACAAATTCCAAGTCACAAAACCTGCATCATCCGCACTCAACCTCGACATCCGCAACAGCGAAGTAGTAACCCGTGACCAGTGGGGGACTCATTGACGGAGAAACAGAAGAACCAGCTCGATCCCCTACTCCCAAAACACCAGCACCTTCCCCATCACTCGCGAGTAACCCCGAAGAAATCCACGTCCTCAAAGACGAACAAGAAGAAGAAGCCTTGGAACTTATCGCTAAGTCCATCCCAGTCATGAGCCAAACACAGACGATAACACACGAAGAAATGCGCATAGGCACTGCCCTATTTGACACCAAATATCCGCGTCACGCCGACCCACCTCCTGGGGGAGACCCCGGAGATGACAAAAACAACCACGACGGAGGCGAAGGCGATGGCCCAGGAGGAAATCCAACAGAAATCCCCGGCATACCATGCCTCCACAACTCACCGACCGATTCGTCGGAAAAGAACCACCCGTATTCAAAGGAGAACGGGACAAAGCCGAAGCATTCCTGGCCCAATGGAACCGATTTGCAGGGGTTAACAATTCAACCGCAACATCAACTTCCCCTACACCAAAGCAGATGATGTTCCTCACCTATCTCCAAGGGGATCTTGTCGACGAATGGGCCACCAAGACTCAAGAATGGCTTGACAAACAACCAGACCCGGCCGATCCATGGCTCTGGAGCGGCATCGAAATCGCCTTCAAAAAGCAATTCCGCGACAACCTCGAACAAGAAAACGCTCGCCTAGAGCTGGATAAGGGCTTCCGCATGACGGGGTCCGACATTGACAGCTACGTAACCAAATTCGAGAAACCGTCCGTCTAGCTGGCTACCGTCTAGATGACCAATTGGTCCTCGACAAATTCACGAGAGGACTACCCATGGACCTCTATCGCAATGCCTACCAGTTCCACGACCCAAGGAACTACTCGCAATGGAAGACCTCCGTAATCGAGCAACAGAAGAAGTACCTTCACATGAAGGCCAGGCAAGACGGCTTCGGGCGACTTCCCACGACCCAGCGCCCCAAACAGCAGCAAATGCGCTTCCAAACACCGCAAAGGCCCAACCAACCGACATGGCGCCAGTACCAGAACCACCCCTGACGCAATGGACACGACCCCAGGAAGAATTCGAGCCCGAGTAGCAGAAGTAGGCGACCCAAATCGCCCAGAGAATCAACCATCGCGACAACCGCCCCCCATTCCCACCTAGGGGAGGGTTCATACCAACGCGGACACGGGGGACGCGGTGTCTTTAACGCTAAGGACGTCTCCTGTTACAACTGCGGACGCAAAGGCCATTTCTCACGCGATTGCTCCCAGCCTCGCCAACTACGACAAGGGTTTAACGGGCCTCCTCAAGGACGGAGCGCCTACATAGAAGAAATTCCTACCGCACCCCCAGTGTAGCGGAGGAACCGCTCATCAACCTAGACGAGCCAACCACAACGCCCCAAGAAACCGAAACGCCGATGACCCTGATGATGGGTAAAATGGCGGAACTTCATAATCAGATGGGGGAATGGATGAGGAAGGATTTTCCCGACGCCTGAACCCATCGGCCTGGGTGAGGGCTTCTCAATGTAACTCGCAGTTCATAACGCGCTATCGATCTATGCATGTTTCAGTTTCGATCCGCACGAGTAACTCAATGGCCGACAAACAAGCACTAGTGGACTCAGGAGCCACTAACAACTTCATGCATCCCAACTTCGCCAAACAAATGGGCATCGGGATCAAAGAACTAGAACGACCCCGTAACATTTGGAACATCGACGGGACACACAACAAAGGCGGGAAAGATCACCCACTACACCGATCTAAACGTACAAACAGACGGAAAAGTCAAGACAATCCCGTTCTTCATCACAGACGTAGGAGGAGAAGATATCATACTCGGATATCCCTGGCTCGCCACCTTCCAACCCAGAATTCACTGGGCTACCGCAACCCTGGACACGAAACAATATCCCATCATTATACGAACAACCAACCCTCTCAGACCCTTCACGGCACGGGCAGCAATGGAACAACTGCGGCAAACACTCGAACAATGTATGGACCAACACAAGGAAGCACATCCTCGCAGAACTAGAAGAGGACTCACTACCCATCCATCTACGAACCACGGCAACGGAATTAGCGATCACGGCACAACAATACACGGAAAAGAAGGAAATCCCGGACGAATACAAACGACACGCCAAGGTCTTCAGCGAAGAAGAATCACACCGCCTACCACCTTCCAGACCATGGGACCATGCAATTGAATTCAAACCGGATGCTCCCGATCACATCGACTGCAAAATCTATCCCGATGAACCAAGCAGAGGACAAGGCACTAAAGAATGGCTCGACGCGGAACTGGCAAAAGGATACATCAGACCCTCTAAATCCCCGTACGCATCCCCCTTCTTCTTCATCAAAAAGAAGGACGGAAAACTACGACCAGTACAGGACTACCGAGTAATCAACAAGTGGACTATACGCAACCCATACCCAGCTTCCTCTAATACCGGAGCTGATCGCAGACCTAAGCGGCGGAGTAATCTTTCCAAATTCGACGTACGATGGGGATACAACAACATACTCGTCAAAGACGGCGACCAAGAGAAGGCAGCGTTCAAGACAAAATACGGGCTATACGAACCATTGGTCATGTACTTCGGACAAACAAACTCGCCGGCCACCTTCCAAGCAATGATGAACTACATCATCGCCCCACTCATCGAATACTTCGAACGCAAAGGGACCATTATACGAGCATACATGGACGACATCGGTATCGCCACGACAACAACGGAACAGGATCACACGGAAGCCGTACACGCAGTCCTAGACCTCCTCGAAGAACACGACCTCTACCTGAAACTGGAGAAATGCACCTTCCATTCTTCCTCCCTCGATTACCTGGGGGTAATCATTGAAAAGGGGGTGATTCGCATGGACCCCATCAAAATTTCGGGCATACGCGAATGGCCTACCCCAAAAACCGTCAAACAGGTGCGATCTTTCCTAGGGTTCTGCAACTTTTACCGCGCTTTCATCCGAAATTTTGCCACACACGCACGACCCCTCAACAAACTCACCCGCAAAGACACGGAATGGACATGGGGAACAGAACAGCAACAAGGCATTCGACAAAGCTCAAGGAGACTGGTAACACAAGAACCGGTGCTCAACACCCAGGAACTAGACTAAACCCTTCGAACTAGGAAGTCGACGCATCAGGGTACGCCGTAGGAGCAGTACTGCTCCAACGAGGCGAAGACAACAAACGCCACCCCATCGCATATTATTCCAACACCCTTCAACGCAGCCGAACGAAACTACGACATCTACGACCTGGAACTACTCGCCATAGTCAAAGCACTACGTAACTGGAGGCAATACCTGCGAGGATCACCACACAAGATCAAGGTATTCTCGGACCACATGAACCTGCAATACTGAGATCCCCTCAAAAGATATCGAGGACGCGTAGCTCGGGAAGTACTCGAACTCTCTGAATACGACATAGAATTCACCACATCAAGGGCACAGCCAACGGACGAGCAGACGCGCTATCCAGACGACCGGACTACGATCAAGGAGACCCACGACAACGAACAAGTCACGGTACTACCCGACCACATCTTCGTCAGAGCAGCAGAGATCGACACTACGGAAGACCAACACGACTCGGAAACACAGTAACCGTCGCAGAAATGCAACCTACGAACCCGATATACACTCAAGACGGAGAAATCATCCGACGATGGGTAGACCCCCCACAAACTCAAGAAGATCGAAGGCACGTGGTATAAAGACGGACGACGCGTAGTCACGGGAGACCAGATCGAACGAAGGCATATCATCCGAGTCCACCATGACCCACCGATACACGGACACCCGGGAATCAGCAGGACGACTAAAATGGTCGAACGGTACTACTGGTGGCCAGGACTACGGCAAGAAGTACAAGATTACGTCAAGGGATGCGCAGACTGCCAAAGGATCAAAGTCAACAACCGTCCCACTGCGCGCACCACTACAACCCATATTCCCAAAACCAGAAGCCATGCCATTCGAAACCATAGCACTGGACTTCATCACCAAATTACCCCAAGCAGATGGCTGCGACACCGATACTGACAGTACAGACCACGACTGCTTCAAAAGCGGCCATATTCATCCCATGCCTGGAGGATAATAAGCGCAGGAAGGGAACCGCAGCTCTGTACGTAAACACAGTCTTCTCCCGATGCGGACTACCGGCGCGCATCATCAGTGATCAGAGATCCACGATGGCATCCAATTCACACGCGAACTGTGCAAAATACTAGGGATCGAACAAAACATTTCCACGGCCTATCACCCCAGAACGACGGACAATCGGAACGCACCAACCAATGGCTGGAGCAAGTACCTAGCGCTTCTGGGTTAACGAACGACAAGACGACTGGATCCACTATCTCCCATATGGCAGAATTCACTCATAACACTGGCCAACGAATCAACAACAAGGAGTCCCTTTAGCATCCTCATGGGGTACTAACCCACGCGCCGACTGGATCGATCGCCTTCTCCCATTCCCCAGGTAGCACTTCGCGTCAAACAATTCAAAGAGGCTAGACTGCGCGCCCAGGAACTGATGAGAAAAGCGCAGCAGGGGTGGATCAAACACAAAGATACGCCCAAGTACCAAATCGGGGACCTAGTCTGGCTTAGAAGGACGCCACCTACGTACCAATCAACCAACCACCAAGCTTGCGCCCAGAAGACACGGCCCCTTTAAGGTCATTCAGGTGATGTCCGCAGTCAACTATCGATTGGAACTTCCCACGCAGTGGAGCATCCACCCAGTGTTCCATACGGATCTCTTGACTCCTTATCGCGAAACTCCCACACACGGCCCCAACTATCAGCGCCCGCCGCCAGATTTGATTGATGGCGAAGAAGAATACGAAGTCGAGAAGATTCTAGACTCTCGGCGCTTCGGCAGAACAAAGAAACTGCAGTATTTGGTCAAATGGCGCGGATACCCGGACTCCGATAATCCAATGGGTCTCGAAGGATGACGTATTCGCTGATGAAGCGATAAGGGAGTTCAAACGTTCAAACCCCGCCAGAGAAACACATATAAGCGCAGGGCTTTCTCAAGAGACGTCCCCATCTCCCTCTCTCATACTCCCATCTACTCATGTCCCAATCCCCAGTCCAAGTCCACTATGTCCTCGACGACCTGCTCCCCATCTCAGTCCAGCCCACTGTCATCATTCAGAACGCCCCACCATCACCATCCCTGTCGCCTGCCCAGTCCGTTCAACCCAGCCCCAGTCGTCCAACTACCCCCATTCCATCCCTCCTTCCTTCGCCAACACCTACAGCAGCGGGCACACGAAGCCCGTCTCCGCAAGGCTATGTTCCCACGAGACCTCCGTCCCGTCAAGACGAGGCTCAAGTACAAGAAGATCGCAGTTACGACCGGTACTTGTCCAGGAGCATTGCCCCCTCAATCAACATCTCACGTATGGGACTCACCTCACCACGACTCACGACGAAACCCCGCCGCTATGCAGTACGGACGGGGAACCACTCACTCTCCCCCCATCGGAAAGACCCGAGAAACGCCGCCTCTACCGTCCGGAGGAACACAGTCCGGTTTCCCAGATCTCGCGTGGAAACTCCGCCACCGCGCGGATTCCACCACAACAGGGGAGTCCATTTCATCCCCTTCCAGATTCGCGACGCTCAGGGCCGGTTGCACCCAGCTCGGTATACGCAGCTCGTCTTTACGGCGGACCCCTTGTCCTCGCCTACAGACGAGGCAGCGACCAGCAGTACGGCAAGTCGGTGCACGCCGCCCCCAACTACGACGAACCCACGCCCACCTACAACGACGACGACTTGGTCTTTCTAGACCAAGGACAGCACCTACCGCGAGTCGGTCGACATGGCCTGCATGGCTATGAACGACCTGACAGGTCACGGCGGAGGTCCACCGCTACCGCTGCCTCCAAGCGGGTTACACGGCGAAGGAGGAGGAGCTCAAGAGGAAGATCGACGAGCTCGACAAGATTGGGCGCATGCGTCGGGAGTGCGTACTCCGTCTACAGCGCGCCAACGCCATCAAGCGCATCGAGGACGAGAGGGACTTCCTACCGCCCAGGAGTCGAGGAGGGAGCCCGGATTGCGCGCCTCCGAGAGGAGATCTGCCGCGGTCGGTCTGGTGCCCGATCCTGAAAAGGGGGTGATGTTACGTTTCGGCCCGGAAGTGGACACTGACGCTTCGGGGATGACACCACGTCAGCAGTATATCGTCATGGACTTGTTGGATCAGTCAGCCGGGTAAGCTCCGGCGCATGTGATTGTGTACGATAACGGATCGGATCATGACTCGATGTGACTCATTCCTAGGATAGCTGTATTAGGGTTTGCTCTACTTACGCTATTGGCTAGGATAGCTTTGAAGCGGCGCTTAAAGCCCGCGCGTATCTGTATAAGTAGTAGTCGTGGAAGACCAGGATCGCCATCTTGGTCTTCTTCAATACCACCATCTCTTCTGTCTCTTTAAACTCTGAGACTCTACTCCTTGTGAAGTGAGTCGCCTCCGGCATATCCCCTTGGACCAGGGATCCCCGTGAGCTTATCCCGAGTTCCCCTCCGTGGGCAGTGGACACCTATCCGATTGGATCGCAGTACCATCAAGTATTCCTTTACCACAACGAGCGAGTCGCCAAACCTTACGGTTACATCTACATCGTCGATCACCCTTCCTGGAGAACTATCGTTCCAGTCGAAGACCCTCCAGCCAACGTTCCTCAAGCGGAGGACTTACACGCATTCATTGCACTTAACGGGGATCTAGCCCCCCACCCAGCTGAGTACCCAAACGCCATTACCAACCGTCTCTTCTACCGACCACTTAGGATCGCCGCAACCAACGAGGCCTAAGTCAGGCAAACGTCAGTGGTAGACGTTACAAAACGGGATTGAAAATTAGACTTCCGTACTTCTTGCCACCAATCGTAAGTATCTCCTTGGGTGTATAGGACTAAACATCCAATCGCACCTACGTGATCCGACAGAATAAGAAACGGACCATCGACGACGCAGAAGACAGAAACCTGAAAACGCCAGCGAGGCAGTGAGGAACCAAGCGCTATGGCTGTGGACACACCCGACATCTCACACGGCACTACTCCTGCCATACCGAAAAGTCCTCGAATTGATACGGTACCGGCATTGACAGGCCATCCAGCGCATATTCCTGCTGCAAATGCTGCTCCTGTACCGGAACCGGCTTCCCAGCCATCGACAACTGCAATTCCGAGCAAACGACCCTACCCTTTCGGTGGGGACAAAGCAAGGAAAAGGAAGAAGAAAAAGACCGGAGGATTTATCAATGTAAGGATCTATGCGGAACGGAAGGATGTAGATCACACACACGAGATCCAATGCGACCTTGACAGCCAGACGGTGGGCTGAATCTTGTGAGCTTGTCTCGGACATTGAACCTCACAGCGTGTCAGGCAAGTCGAGTCGATGTCGTTCCGAATATTTGGTCTTAGCGCTCATTGCCTCCCAAAGGTTCTGGATGCCCGCTACTCACGACCGTGGGTTGGCAAGCATCCCGTCCTGGAGAGGGGTGCTATTAAATTGTTGAAAGCTGAAAGAGGGATACTTGCGAGTAGTCGGTCAGGCACCTCCACCACTCAGAGATCAGGAACCATCGCGCTTTCCTTCATGGCAGTCCTGAGTCGCAAATTGTATTTATAGTATAATAAAATTTAGATACAAGGCAGGAAACAGATCTAAAGGATGATTAGATGAGAAGCGAAGCACTCTACGCGGGAGTCGGTATACGCACCCTCGGACTGCCTACCCGGGTTCATGACTATAACTCGCATTTCTTCAAGCGTTGGAAAAGGTAGACGACTGGTGAAGGTGATGGACGTGTGGATTTGCCTACTACGGCTGTGGGCGCTTGTCTTCTTGCAGAGACTTGGGTCACAAGGTGATGTACGACATCTCTCAAGGATGTGAGGTGGAAAAACTGGACAGGATAGCCGTACCCACCACGATGACACATGATATTATCGGTATTGCAGGAGGCTTTCAGCTGTCTCCATTTTTGCCGAAGGAGACGGTCACTCCACATGTTCCACGCGGGATCACTGAGAGACCTCCAGTCAATGTCATTTTCGTCGTCGATATCGAGAGATGCGATCCTATGCACTTGGTGGTCAGTCAACACAAAATCAACAGCACACGACACTGTACTTGCATAAGAGAACGTAGGTATCATCTTCTTTCCACGCTTTCCCCCCGAGCGTGTCAGACCTGTGGAATCGCATGGACATGATGATGTTATAAAGGAGCGAAGAACACACCATTTACTTTGACATTGCTTTGGTGTCCGTGTTGCAGCCCATTGCCTTTGACACGAAAACCCAGAATCCTCGAGCTGACATGTCCAATTTACCATCCCGAGCCAATCCCTCAATTGCATGTAAGAGTTGGCCCTCCTCCTCCAATGACCAGGCCCCTTTTGAACATGCGCAGCGTCGGATGCATAAGGAGAAAAGTCAGCGATGCTATCTTTGAGACTCACCTTTTCGTTTAGTTCCCTTATATTGTACATGCTGACGGAACCAGGTCGCTACAATCGGCGGCTGAACGCTGCACTAAGTCCGCGACGGCGACCCAATCCTTTCCAGTGTTTCTGGACAGCTCTGGGTTGGAGGGTCAGACAATAGCATACATCAAGGATGTACCTACATTCACAGTTGTTCATCCTCCGCCGCACTCCACTTCCCAGCCTTTCCGAGGTAGTCACGTGCACGCTGAACATGATAAAAGACCGACTTTACCCCCCTCTGGGGCACGGCACGGGCTGAGGCCACATATCAGTATGAGTATGCAAGACAAACCAAATAAATGCTGACCGATGCGGCTCCAAAATCCCTTGGCAGGCTCAGAAGAGTGTATCAAATCATCCAATCGCTCGTCATCTAAGTTGTTTTCCTGGACAGAGATAGGCAGGCAGAAAAGTTACCAGTCTTGACATCCTACACACCTTCTGGTACATCTGAATCGTGTCGTGAATTTTTTGCGTCTCCTCTTTTGAGAACGGACCCTTGCGACAAATAATTCCTGGTTGCGCGCAGTTCAGAATCGTCCCTGAAAATATATGAACCAACTCTCACCGGCTTCCTCAAATTGTTTGACACTCATCCATCGTGTCGCCAGGAATTCCGCCTGGTCCTCCAAGGGCACGTTATCCATGGGGGCAGACAAGCCAGTGAACGAGTTTCTCCACAATTGTGTCGCGTCGCAAGATCAGACCCACACACGCTTTGATTGCCCAAAGGAGGACCAACTAGCCACAAAAGAGAAAATGTTTTCACTCTAAAATTTTACTACATGCTCGCAGAGGACGGTACATGTATGGGAAATGAAGAACATGGGGAAAGAAAAGAGAATTCCCCATGCGATTCACAAAGAGTCTATCCACCTGCTAGTACACGGCCGCTTAGTAGAGCCGGAGAACCGGACCGATGCTCGATCGAAAGTTTGTCCGCATTGCCGCAGACGGGGTTTGTTGCTGTCGTGCACATTAGGTGCAAGTATGTAAAAATAGTAATCGCCTAGCAGATTGGCAAAAAAGATTTACGTTGACGTTGAGACTAGACTACATGTGGGGCCGATCATTTGATGGCGGGCCCTTACAATGGTGCAGCCCCAAAATCAGGCCCAAAATATATGTAATCTGTGAACGCCATGCGGCAGTGCTAGTCTAAAGAACAATACGGGTACACGAGCAGTCATGTGGTCACTGCATGTGGCAGGCACGGCCAAGGGCACAGCTATGAGCTTGTCCCCGCTCCAACGGGTGCCACAGGAACCAGGCACGCTACGGCGACGCCTTTCAATGCTCGATGGAAACCAAGCCACTCCATTTCTGATGGAGTGGGGAGGACTTAGGATATCATAGCAGGAAGAGGAGGTGTATTTTGCATCATGACGCCGTGCTACGGGAGGGAACAGACAGCTGATGTAATCAAAGATATGAAAATGAACAGGTGCTACAGGAGGGAACAGACAGTCCGAGGCAGATGTGATGAAAATGAACAGTGTCGGGCTCAGCCCGAAAGCTGGCCTTACACCGCAGGCCGCACAATGCGGATTCAAAACCTAAAAACAGAAAGAAAAAAACAAGATTAAGTGTCGCGGCGCATGTTGGACGAAGGGCCAGGCGAAATGGCCTCAACGGATGGGGTAGATGCGCGAGTGGGAGGGGGGTGAACAAGCTTGCGCCGGCGAGTTGGGTGAGCGTCTTCGCGCTGAGAAGCGATCAAGGAATCGATGACATCCTTGAGTTGCTGGATTTCACTGTGCAGTTGTTACGTTTCGGCCCGGAAGTGGACACTGACGCTCGGAGATGACACCACGTCAGCGATATATCGTCATGGACTTATTGGATCAGTCAGCCGGGTAAGCTCCGGCGCATGTGATTGTGTACGATAACGGATCGGATCATGACTCGATGTGACTCATTCCTAGGATAGCTGTATTAGGGTTTGCTCTACTTACGCTATTGGCTAGGATAGTTCGGAGCGGCGCTTGAAAGCCCGCGCGTATCTGTATAAGTAGTAGTCGTGGAAGACCAGGATCGCCATCTTGGTCTTCTTCAATACCACCGTCTTCTCATCTCTTGTCTCTTCGGACTCTCTCTCTCCCTGTGAAGTGAGTCGTCTCCGGCATATCCCCTTAGACCAGGGATCCCCGTGAGCTTATCCCGAGTTCCCCGTCGTGGGCAGTGGACAACTATCCCCTCGGATCGCAATACCACCAAGTGTTCCTTTATCATAACGAACGAGTCGCCAAGCCATACGGCTTCATCTACATTGTCGACCATCCCTCGTGGGGGACTATTCTTCCAGTTGAAGACCCCCCGACCAGCATTCCTCAAGCGGAGGATCTACACGCATTTATCGCACTTAACGGGGATCTTGCCCCTCACCCAGCTGAGTATCCCGACGCTATCACAAACCGCCTATTCTACCGACCGTTTAGGATCGCCGCAAGCACCGAGGCCTAAGTCAGGCAAACGTCCGTGGTAGACGTTACATTAAGACCAAGATCCATCGTGGCCAATCCTAAAACCAAAGACCTCTGGGTGCCCTTTCGCCCCTATTACATCGATCGACGAGGAGAACGAAACGTCCCCAAAAGATACCTTCAGTCAGCTTTCTGGAAAGACGACGCTGAAATCCCTGGATACGTCGCCTATTACATCGACCCACAAGACCGACAACACATCATCCCAGTCGAGTTCAACTTCGACTTTACCTGCTGGACCGAAATCCGTTGGAGTGACGCCAACAACAAATTCCAAGTCACGAAACCCGCATCATCCGCACTCAACCTTGACATCCGCAACAGCGAAGTAGTAACCCGTGACCAGTGGGGACCCATTGACGGGGAAACAGAAGAACCAATTCGATCTCCCACTCCCAAAACTCCTGCACCATCCCCATCACTCGCTAGCAACCCCGAAGAAATCCACGTCCTCAAAGACGAACAGGAAGAAGAAGCCTTGGAACTTATCGCTAAGTCCATCCCAGTTATGAGCCAAACACAGACAGTAACGCACGAAGAAATGCGCATAGGCACCGCCCTATTCGACACCAAATACCCGCGCCACGCCGATCCACCTCCTGGGGGAGACCCCGGAGATGACAAAGACAACCACGGCGGAGACGGAGGCGGAGGCGATGACCCCGGAGGAAACCCAACAGGAATCCCCGGCATACCAATGCCTCCACAACTCACCGACCGATTCGTTGGAAAGGAACCACCCGTATTCAAAGGAGAACGGGACAAAGCAGAAGCATTCCTAGCCCAATGGAATCGATTCGCAGGGGTCAACAAGTTCAACCGCAACATCAACTTCCCCTACACCAAAGCAATGATGTTCCTCACCTATCTTCAAGGAGACCTTGTTGACGAATGGGCCACCAAGACCCAAGAATGGCTTGACAAACAGCCAGACCAAACCGACCCCTGGCTCTGGAGTGGCGTCGAAATCGCCTTCAAAAAACAATTCCGCGACAACCTGGAACAAGAGAACGCTCGCTTAGAGCTCGACAAGGGATTCCGCATGACGGGATCAGACATTGACAGCTACGTGACTAAATTCGAGAAAACGGTCCGCTTAGCTGGCTATCGCCTAGATGATCAACTAGTCCTCGACAAGTTCACGAGGGGATTACCCATGGACCTCTATCGCAACGCCTACCAGTTCCACGACCCCAGAAACTACTCACAATGGAAGACTGCCGTAATCGAGCAGCAAAGAAGTACCTTCACATGAAGGCTAGACAAGACGGATTCGGACGACTACCCACAACCCAACGACCCAAGCAGCAGCAAATGCGCTTCCAAGCACCACAGAGACCAAACCAACCCGCATGGCGACAGTATCAAAATCACCCAGACGCTATGGATACCACCCCAGGAAGAATCCGAGCCCGAGTGGCAGAAGTGGGCGACCCAAACCGCCCAGAAATCAATCACCGCGACAATCGCCCCCCATTCCCACCAAGGGGAGGCTTCATAC
Source organism: Lactarius hatsudake (assembly GCA_024734325.1). Classification (NCBI taxonomy): domain Eukaryota; kingdom Fungi; phylum Basidiomycota; class Agaricomycetes; order Russulales; family Russulaceae; genus Lactarius; species Lactarius hatsudake. Next base: position 800,438 of record JANSJP010000011.1, on the reverse strand, counting down.
AACGCGGACATGGAGGACGCGGTGTCTTTAACGCTAAGGACGTCTCCTGCTACAATTGTGGACGCAAAGGCCACTTCTCACGCGATTGCTCCCAGCCTCGCCAGCCACGACCAGGATTTAGCGGGCCTCCTCAAGGACGGAGTGCCTACATAGAAGAAGTTCCTACTGCACCCCCTAGCGTAGCGGAGGAACCACTCATCAATCTAGACGAGCCAGCCACACCACCCCAAGAAACCGAAACGCCGATGACCCTGATGATGGGCAAGATGGCGGAGCTTCACAATCAGATGGGGGAATGGATGAGGAAGGATTTTCCCGACGCCTGAACCCATCGGCCTGGGTGAGGGCTTCTCAATGTAACTCGCAGTTCATAACGCGCTATTGATCTATGCATGTTTCAGTTTCGATCCGCACGAGTAACTCAATGGCCGACAAACAAGCACTAGTGGACTCAGGAGCCACTAACAATTTCATGCACCCCAACTTCGCCAAACAAATGGGCATTGGGATCAAAGAATTGGAACGACCCCGTAATATCTGGAACATCGACGGGACACACAACAAAGGCGGGAAAATCACCCACTACACCGACCTGAACGTACAAACAGATGGGAAAGTCAAAACAATCCCATTCTTCATCACGGACGTAGGAGGAGAAGACGTTATACTCGGGTACCCCTGGCTCGCCACCTTCCAACCCAGGATCCACTGGGCCACTGCAACCCTAGACACGAAGCAATACCCCATCATCATACGAACGACTAATCCACTTAGACCTTTCACGGCACGAACCGCAACGGAACAACTACGGCAAACGCTCGAACAATGTATGGATCAACATAAAGAACATATCCTCGCGGAACTGGAGGAGGATTCACTACCCATCCATCTACGAACCACGGCAACGGAATTAGCGATCACGGCACAACAATACACGGAGAAAAAGGAGATCCCAGACGAATACAAACGACACGCAAAGGTCTTCAGCGAAGAAGAGTCACATCGTCTCCCACCTTCCAGACCATGGGACCACGCGATCGAATTCAAGCCGGACGCCCCCGATCACATCGACTGCAAGATCTACCCTATGAACCAAGCGGAAGACAAAGCACTCAAGGAATGGCTCGACGCAGAACTGGCAAAGGGATACATCAGACCCTCCAAATCCCCGTACGCATCACCCTTCTTTTTCATTAAAAAGAAGGACGGAAAACTACGACCAGTACAGGACTACCGTGTAATCAACAAATGGACCATACGCAACCAGTATCCACTCCCTCTGATACCGGAACTCATCGCAGACCTAAGCGGTGGAGTGATCTTCTCCAAATTCGATGTACGATGGGGGTACAACAACATACTTGTCAAAGACGGCGACCAGGAAAAAGCAGCGTTCAAGACAAAATACGGGCTGTACGAACCACTGGTCATGTATTTCGGACAAACAAACTCGCCGGCCACCTTCCAAGCAATGATGAACTACATCATCGCCCCGCTCATTGAATACTTCGAACGCAAAGGGACCATCATACGGGCATACATGGACGACATCGGCATCGCAACAACAACAACGGAACAAGATCACACGGAAGCCGTACACGCAGTCTTAGACCTCCTCGAAGAACACGACCTCTACCTGAAACTGGAGAAATGCACTTTCCACTCCTCCTCCCTCGATTACCTGGGGGTAATCATTGAAAAGGGGGTGATTCGCATGGACCCCATCAAAATTTCGGGCATACGCGAATGGCCTACCCCAAAAACCGTCAAACAGGTGCGATCATTCCTGGGCTTCTGCAACTTTTACCGCGCTTTCATTCGAAATTTTGCCACGCACGCACGACCCCTCAACAAACTCACCCGCAAAGACACAGAATGGACATGGGGAACGGAACAACAACAGGCATTCGACAAACTCAAGGAACTAGTAACACAAGAGCCGGTACTCAAACACCCAGAACTAGACAAACCATTCGAACTAGAGGTCGACGCATCAGGATACGCCGTAGGAGCGGTACTGCTTCAACGAGGCGAAGACAACAAACGCCATCCCATCGCATACTACTCAAACACCCTCAATGCAGCCGAACGAAACTACGACATCTACGACTTGGAATTACTAGCCATAGTCAAAGCCCTACGCAACTGGAGACAATACCTTGCAGGATCGCCACACAAGATCAAAGTATTTTCAGACCATATGAACCTGCAATACTGGAGATCCCCTCAGAAAATATCGAGACGCGTAGCCCGGGAAGTACTCGAACTCTCTGAATACGACATAGAGATTCACCACATCAAAGGCACAGCCAACGGACGAGCAGACGCACTATCCAGACGACCGGACTACGATCAAGGAGACCACGACAACGAGCAAGTCACGGTATTACCCGATCACATCTTCGTCAGGGCAGCGGAAATCGACACCACGGAAGATCCAACACGACTCGGAAGCACAGTAACCGTCGCGGAAATGCAACCTACGAACCCGATATACACTCAGGACGAGGAAGTCATCCGACGATGGGTAGACCCCCACAAGCTCAAAAGAATCGAAGGCACATGGTATAAGGACGGACGACGCGCGGTCACGGGAGATCAAATCGAACGAAGGCACATCATTCAGGTCCACCACGACACACCGGTACATGGACACCCAGGAATCAGCCGAACGATCAAGATGATCGAACGATATTACTGGTGGCCTGGACTACGACAGGAGGTACAGGACTACGTCAAAGGATGCGCAGATTGTCAACGCATCAAGGTCAACAACCGACCCACACGTGCGCCACTACAACCCATATTCCCAAAACCGGAAGCCATGCCATTCGAAACCATAGCGTTGGACTTTATCACGAAACTGCCACAAGCGGACGGCTGCGACACGATACTGACAGTAACGGACCACGACTGCTCAAAAGCGGCCATATTCATTCCCTGCCTAGAAGAAATAAGCGCAGAAGGAACTGCAGCCCTGTACGTAAAACACGTCTTCCCCCGATTCGGACTACCGGCGCGCATCATCAGCGACAGAGACCCACGATTCGCGTCCAAATTTACACGCGAATTATGCAAAATACTGGGAATCGAACAGAACATCTCCACGGCCTACCATCCCAGAACGGACGGACAATCGGAACGCACCAATCAGTGGCTAGAGCAATACCTGCGCTTCTGGGTTAACGAACGACAGGACGATTGGATCCACTATCTCCCAATGGCGGAATTCACTCACAACAACTGGCCTAACGAATCCACGAAAGAATCCCCTTTTAACATCCTCATGGGGTACAACCCGCGCGCTGATTGGATCGATCGACCTTCCCCCATTCCCCAAGTAGCACTTCGCGTCAAACAATTCAGAGAAGCTAGAACGCGCGCCCAGGAACTGATAAGAAAAGCGCAGCAGGGGTGGATCAAACACAAAGATACGCCCAAGTACCAAATCGGGGACTTAGTATGGCTCGAAGGGCGCCACCTACGTACCAACCAACCAACCACAAAGCTTGCACCCAGAAGACACGGCCCCTTTAAGGTCATCCAGGTGATGTCCGCAGTCAATTACCGATTGGAGCTTCCCACGCAGTGGAGCATCCACCCAGTGTTCCATACGGACCTCCTGACCCCTTATCGCGAAACTCCCACACACGGCCCCAACTATCAGCGCCCACCGCCAGATCTGATTGATGGCGAAGAAGAATACGAAGTAGAGAAGATTCTAGACTCTCGGCGCTTCGGCAGGACAAGGAAACTGCAGTATTTGGTCAAATGGCGCGGATACCCGGACTCCGATAATCAATGGGTCTCGAAGGATGACGTATTCGCTGATGAAGCGATAAGGGAGTTCAAACGTTCAAACCCCGCCAGAGAAACACATATAAGCGCAGGGCTTTCCCAAGAGACGTCCCCATCTCCTTCTCTCCCACTCTCATCTACTCATGTCCCAATCCCCAGTTCAAGTCCACTATGTCCTCGACGACCTACTCCCCATCTCAGTCCAGCCCACGGTTATCATTCAGAACGCCCCGCCATCACCATCCCTGTCGCCTGCCCAGTCCGTTCAACCCAGCCCCAGTCGTCCAACTACCCCCATTCCATCCCTTCTTCCTTCGCCAACACCTACAGCAGCGGGCACACGAAGCCCGTCTCCGCAAGGCTATGTTCCCACGAGACCTCCGTCCCGTCAAGACGAGGCTCAAGTACAAGAAGATCGCAGTTACGACCGGTACTTGTCCCAGGAGCATTGCCCCCTCAATCAACACCTCACGTATGGGACTCACCTCACCACTACTCACGACGAAACCCCGCCGCTATGCAGCACGGACGGGGAACCACTCACTCTCCCCCCATCGGAAAGATCCGAGAGACGCCGCCTCTACCGTCCGGAGGAACACAGCCCAGTTTCCCGATCTCGCGTGGAAACTCCGCCACCGCGCGGGTTTCACCACAACAGGGGAGTACACTTCATCCCCTTCCAGATTCGCGACGCTCAGGGCCGGCTGCACCCAGCTCGGTATACGCAGCTCGTCCTTACGGCGGACCCCTTCGTCCTCGCCTACAGACGAGGCAGCGACCAGCAGTACGGCAAGTCGGTGCACGCCGCCCCCAGCTACGACGAACCCACGCCCACCTACCACGACGACGACCTGGTCTTCTTAGACCAGGACAGCGCCTACCGCGAATCGGTCGACATGGCCTGTATGGCCATGAGCGACCTGACGGTCACGGCGGAGGTTCACCGCTACCGCTGCCTCCAAGCAGGTTACACGGCCAAGGAGGAGGAGCTCAAGAAGAAGATCGACGAGCTCGACAAGATTGGGCGCATGCGCCGAGAGTGCGTACTCCGTCTCCAGCGCGCCAACGCTATCAAGCGCATCGAGGACGAGAGGGACTCCTACCGCCCCGGAGTCGAGGAGGGAGCCCGGATTGCGCGCCTCCGAGAGGAGATCTGCCGCGGTCGGTCTGGTGCCCGATCCTGAAAAGGGGGTGATGTTACGTTTCGGCCCGGAAGTGGACACTGACGCTCGGAGATGACACCACGTCAGCGATATATCGTCATGGACTTATTGGATCAGTCAGCCGGGTAAGCTCCGGCGCATGTGATTGTGTACGATAACGGATCGGATCATGACTCGATGTGACTCATTCCTAGGATAGCTGTATTAGGGTTTGCTCTACTTACGCTATTGGCTAGGATAGTTCGGAGCGGCGCTTGAAAGCCCGCGCGTATCTGTATAAGTAGTAGTCGTGGAAGACCAGGATCGCCATCTTGGTCTTCTTCAATACCACCGTCTTCTCATCTCTTGTCTCTTCGGACTCTCTCTCTCCCTGTGAAGTGAGTCGTCTCCGGCATATCCCCTTAGACCAGGGATCCCCGTGAGCTTATCCCGAGTTCCCCGTCGTGGGCAGTGGACAACTATCCCCTCGGATCGCAATACCACCAAGTGTTCCTTTATCATAACGAACGAGTCGCCAAGCCATACGGCTTCATCTACATTGTCGACCATCCCTCGTGGGGGACTATTCTTCCAGTTGAAGACCCCCCGACCAGCATTCCTCAAGCGGAGGATCTACACGCATTTATCGCACTTAACGGGGATCTTGCCCCTCACCCAGCTGAGTATCCCGACGCTATCACAAACCGCCTATTCTACCGACCGTTTAGGATCGCCGCAAGCACCGAGGCCTAAGTCAGGCAAACGTCCGTGGTAGACGTTACAGCAGTGCCACGAGGTCTTGAGTCAGTACTCGTTGTAGTACCTGGACGTTGTTGCGTAACGCGGAGAGCTCTCAGCGCAATTCCCCTCGCCCGTTCATATCTTCGAGGCATGCCACACGTGCCTCCTGTAGTGATCTGCAGGTGCGCCTGACATGCGCGAAGTAATGTCTTCCCCATTGATCACAATATAGGCAGTCGTCGGCGTCGTGGAGGATGAGGGTCGTCTCCTGGTTGTATCTCCATTCCATGTCCATGTCGTTCACGTCGTCGGGGTGCGGGGACGGGGTTGAACGAGGCGCTCGACTACCAGACGACATCCGAGCGCAGGTTCGGGCGTGGGCCATGGAAGAGTTCATGTTGGTGGATAAAGAGGATAAAAAATGCAACACGGGATTCACCTAGCTATTTGTAGTTCCCGCCTAGCGATCGGGTTCTGCCGCATTCCACGAGCCTTGCGGCGCTCTGGCGTCCTCAACATTTAAAGTAACTTAGCATATGCAACCGGTCTAGATAGGACCTATATAAATGGAATCAAAAAAAAAAAAAAAGTAACATAACATCCGGCATGAGTCACTCGGCGATTGTTCACGCTGCAACCGGTCTGGGTCGATGGCCTGCAAACTGGGATGAAAATGGTTTCAAAAAGAGTCACTCGGCGACTCGTATCACCTCCTTATCTGCACGCTTGAATTCTGGGGATTTCGGGGATAGGCCCTGCCATGGGCGTCAATCGTTAACATTACAGTGGATAGCGAGCCATGTCGCATGAAGACCTGTAATGTAACATATTACCACCTGGGCCGAGTGAGTGAGCACATGGTATTCGAAGCCGAGTTGGTAGGCATTTGTATGCACTGTCTGGAAGGGTCGAATTACTGTTGCTCCGACTTGACACCGTGAGCCGATCTGTCTCTGTATATCATTGCACATTCAGTTACCCCTTCTGACTAAGTGAGGGAGTCGCACCAACGTGATGAACAGGTGGCGAGGGGTATTCCGACGATGTTCATTTGTGACGCAACGCGACGGAAAGCGAGCACGTGAGTCAATAAGCAACGAGATGGTAACATAGGGATTGGTCTTACAGCATAGCATAGTAAAGCGACGAATATCGATTCCAAGTCTATTCAACCCTAGCTGGGTACTGTAACATTGAGATGTCAAGCGCTCCAATCAAGAATACTACAGCAATCACAATCGTAATGAGTAACAACAAGAATAAAAAGGCAATAAACGCGATAGCGATTCGGTCACACCACGTTGACGACGAGTACTTTACAGGAGGGTGCCGCCAATAATTCCATTGAGGGGACCTGGGCCTTAAAGATAGGCTTCAGAACATGTCCAGTGATAAGCGCCAAACGCACCTTCTGAGGTTGATAATGCCATATTTTCAACTCGTATGGGGCTTTGCCCGAGGTCGCTGTAACTACTATGCACCATCGCCAGGGTCAACAAAAGCCTGCATTTAAAGGTAACCGATCAATCTGTTTCGTGGCCGTGTGGCTTACCTCGACGACCTGTACGAGCTGGCCATGAACTGCGACACGTCAATGATATGTCCAAAAGGTAGATAAGGTGGGTGCTTACCTCCATGGTGGATCTCGCTGACCAGCTGGCCACTGATCTGGTTGAACACCCGGGCGAAGCCATCATCACCACCTATGACAATGAGGTTCCCTTGTGGTAGTGACTTGGTTTGAAGAATACAGTTGATCTCTGTGGGGAAAGTGAACGTCTGAACCCTTTCCATGCTCGGAAACTGATATTTGTCGATGCCGCCTTTGAGATTAGATACAAGCAATAGCTTGCCATCATGGTTTGGAGCCGCATAGCCGCTGTTTGTAGCTAAGAACAAAGTTGAAAGAGAGGTGTCGAGACTCGTACATCCGAGTGTTCAGCTTTTTCGACCACCTCTTCTCCCAAGGGTCTATCGAATAACATATGCTGTAATACTTGAGCCAAGAGGAAAACAGATGAAGCCGCACACTTACCACTCGTGATTATCTAAATAGTACATGACAATGCTTGCCCCATTGTCGCAGAATTGAATGCATCTGCCATATCCCGGATATAAACGGCGATGAAAGAATCGGGACTAAATCGGCCCCTTTGATTTTCCATAGCATGGCCGAATCCGCGCAGATAGAAGCGATCCGGTCGTGGGTTTTGTCGTACACGATCCCCTCAACGGACCCCTTCCCGCCTGATACACCGAGACTATCACAGTACAACTAAGAGCAAAGATAAGATCGAGTCAGACTGCCGAAGTAATTTAGATTACCTTTTCGCTTTCATTCCGGAAGAGATGGAGATCTCCACTAGTGTACCCAACAACAAAGCGACTGTTGTCACGACTCGTCCAGGATACGGCCGTAGCTGCACCGTTGAAAGGCTGTTCTACTGCGAAAAGCCTCTCACCAGAGGCAACAGACCAGACGACTACCCTAGAATCATCGCCTAACCATTCGTGAGCCGAGCGAAAGTACAGAAGAGACACAACGTGGGGACGCACCAATGCTTATTAGACGAGTCTTATCCGGGCTGAGGGCGAGATGATTAATAGCTTTCGTGTGACAACGAAGCGTGTTCTGAAGCGTAAACTCTATAGCGGTAGTACAGCTTGGAGATGGAGACATTGTCGGTTGATAGGACTTCTCATCAGGCAAAACAAACATATTTTAACGTGTTCGCGACTTGCGTTAGTTAGCGCGATGAGCATTGCACCCTTATTGTATTTATTTGATGGGTTGTACATAGGTAGACGCAACAATTACAGTAACAACAGTTTTCGATCGCCAAAACAAAAGAAACAGCCCAGAGGTCTAAGCCAAACAACTAGAGTCCCGACCAGCTGAAGTGGAGTGTAGGCGCCAAGAAACAACAATAATGAAGTGAAATGGAACGGAGCAAGCAAATGCGGGCAACTGATGACAGCGCGCAGCATATAAACCCGGAGGCTACACGGCCAGAGACCTCACATGCATTCAGCCGTGTAGTGCACGTGTATTTCACTATGCCGGAAAATTCCGTGGCACTGTTTCGCCTTGGTTATCGTTCTCGGTGGTTATCCTACGCTTCCTCTACTACTAGGTTTAATGAATACATAACGTAGACGCAACAAGCTAGGGCTTGTACGTGGGTTTTTTGTCGCTCACTCGGGGGTCACATTGGCTGATGATCGAGAATGCTGCTATCTAGCCTAACTGGAATGGAGCGATCAGCAAGAGACCAAAGACCAGATTCAATACCAGGAGCTATTGTCATGCACGTGGCAGATATTACTACCAGGTATCCCAACATGCAGGTCCGTCGTCTGCTGCAGATATATCTTGTTTGCTCAGACGTGTATACCCCGTGCTTCCATTCTTGCCTATTATCACCAGGCAGCAGTCATATTAGCGACGAGGTCATTGCACGCGAGGAACAACCAAGTCTCACTGGCTGTTGCATTGCGGTCAATTTTCTGCTGCTGAAGCTGCTCGACCTTGCTCGGTGGATTTCATATACCGGGCGCCGACCAATTGTATGATCCAGCTATCCTTGCCACCCAGCGTTTGCAGTCTTTGAGATGAGGTTAGTGGTCATCATTCGACTATAAGAAGTTGAAGAAGTTGAGTCATTACGTCTTCGTATACCAAAAATCAGGTCTCGTCTCCAAATGTCGGACCAACAAGGCATGCGTTCACACTCTTCGTCTCGCACACTCTTAGAATACCAGGACGGCACGGTAATCAATCTCCACAAAGCCACGACACTCCCACTCTTGCCCATCATATCCCGAATCTGCGCATATCTCTCCCTATCACGAGAGATCCTCGACATCATCTACCGTCTTTGTCGGTTTCCCTTGGCTGCTCCGAGGGGAGTTGGGAGGGCCGTCGCTCGCCTCCTCCATTATGTATTCATATTCACCGTTTTAGTACAGTTCATTCTATCTGGCGTCGCAGGGGTTACGTCGCACCTGGCGTCGCAGGTTCACACCAGTCGCTCGAAACACACACTCAATCACGTTAGCTGTTTGTGCCCTTCCTGTACCCTTCAAGAACGTATTCTGCGCGGGGATTAGCAATGGACTGCTATCTCCGCTCAACCCTAGTGTGGATAAATCACTGTCATGGCATCCATTTCTTATCAATGAGGACATACATGGCCCTGCAGTGGACTTTGCGATCCGCAAGACAACCAACGCCACCTCCGCGAATAGGGTCAGTGATAATTTGATGAATATAGTGAGAAGTCGATCCGCAGCTTGACGATATGATATTTTGAGAACAGGAAAGGCGACGATACATTCCAATGTCAAATTAAATACATGAGTGAGTGGAAGACCAGAGCCATGGGTTATCGCCCTATCCCTATGAGTGTCAAGTGTGTCAATGCAATAACCCTATCGGCACGTGATTGGCGACGAACGGCCGTGTAGTGGGTGGGTTTATTGGCTACTCGGTAAACTCCGAGAACGCTTTTCCTCTTGCATGTCTCGTGCGTCTGCACCGCACTTGTGGACCAGATCTCGTACATGTTTATTCAAAATTGCTTACAAGTAGATTACCCATACGCGGCCGTGTAAATCTCAGCCTTTAACTAGGGACTATTAAAAGTCCTGGGAAATGAGTGAAGGTCAGCGAGCTCATCTTCCATTCAGATAATATTACTGACTCTGTTCAATGGCTTCATTACCATGATTTTATAGTCCCAGTCTCGGTAGATGGCATGGTAAATTTTCCGACTTCCCGGCACGATCGTCACTTCCTTCTGCGTTTCTGATGACCATAAACTTGCACAAATTCCGGGTAACATGTGAAGGGATTTGGTAGAGATATCGTAGGCGCGAGATAGCGGTGAACCGCTAGCAATATATGTGATGTACTGTCCTGTCTCACCAGGAAGATCGCGCGGATTACTCCCGGTACCAAGGCAGAGACATCGCCTATTTTGTGAAAGAAAATGAAGCCATGACTTTCCGACGTTCGGTGAGTGGCGAATTCGTGTTCGTTGATGGTCACCCTGTCCTGAAAGTCTGCTTGCTCTGGACAGTGAAAAAACCCTAACTCGCGTTGCAGGTCCTTCTCACTCTTCTTCATCGCGTCTCGAATGGCCTCATCCAGTGGCCTTGGTTTTACTATGGCTTTTTTTGGTTTTGAAGAGGGTTTATCTGTGGAGTCTTCGTCTCAGATACTGGGTGCGTCTCAGGTATGTACCTACCCCTTTGTCCGGTGTTGAATGATCGTTCCGTAATCACGACGCTATCCTTCCACCCATCTAGACTACTCAAACGCTGAATGACCGTGTGCATGGTTGACTTGACGCAGAACGCTGCAAACATTGTCTTCTCCATTTGTCCTTTGTTTCCGTAAGGGTTACGACAACAGCAGGAAAGGGACATCGCTCACCCAGTATATTGTTCGTGCTCGAGCGCTGCAGGTCGCCTATGACCCTTTCGAATGGAAACATCCACCAGCCCCGAACAGGGCCATATAGACGAAGATAATTGCCGATGAGTAGGGCGTTGACGTGGTTGGGGCGGAAACGCTTGTTTGGATGGAGGTCCTTCAACGTTTTGAGGTAATTCTTCATAGTATTTGTGTACTTTTCGATGTGCATTGTCGACGTACGGTGGGAGGTCGCCCAACGAATCGCAGTGGCGAGCAGGAAGGTACTGTGCACCAGCTTTGCTCTGTGCTCATCCGTCGGTCTCCCTGACGCAATTCACTGTGTCTCGATGCGAAGCAGAGACACTGGGATATCAAACTCGAAGCACGATCTCCACTCATCAGCCTTCAGTTTACCATGGGACACTTGACCTAAATCGGCTGGAGGGGTGGCGTGCCATCGAGGGCGAACAGTAGCCGCTATGTCGTCCCGAATTACCTTCAAATCGTCTTGAGAAATGCCCATCGCTAGCAGTGTCTTGGAAGCCGACCGTTCTTGGACAATGTCCTGTATGATTCCCTCACCGATGATGTCCGAGGCAGAAGACGTCTTTCTTGAAAGGGACACCTAATTACTCGTCCAGGCGAGTTCATCCGGCAAGGTGAGAGTATTTGCGTACCTTCAACAACTCTATTAGATCCCCTTTTTTTAGCCCTTTGGGTTTCCCGACGCTGATCCCCCTTTCTTCGCAGAGGATTCTCAGCACATCAACCTTCAGTGTTCTCAGATCAAGCGATTCCGGGCTTGCGTCTGATAGCATCACTCTTGCGTTTTCCACTTGCCTGAGCGTCTCTGTGGCCTTTTCATTCTGAGACCCTGCCGAGTCCATTCCGAGCACCGTTCGAGCATGGTACTGCAGTAAGCCGAGGAACAAGTTGTGCATGCCGTCGACTGGCACCATGGTGGTCGGGTCCCAGTATTCTAGTTCCATCAGGACTGAGTGACGTACGCCCGTTTTGCTGTATAGTCGCTTGCGCTCCTTCTTTGATGTTGCGCTCCGCCATTTCTGGGCATCTTCTTGGACCCTTTGGAATGTGCGTACTTTCCAGGCGTTGAAATCCTCTTTTGCGGCATTTTTATCGATGTAATTTGCGGTGCCCATAATTTTCCATGCCATCGGAAGGTCGTTTACTGATAGAGCGATTGCCGATCGTACAAGTCGACCGTGAGGGTGTTCGTGCGTCTTATAGATTGCTCCGTGTGTCCAGGATTCCTTCATGACCTCGACTAGAGGGCGTAAGAAGTGGTCAATTTCCTCCCCTGAAGGCTCACGGGGCCCAGGAATGACGCCGACGAGGCACAGGTTCTCGATTTTGTGCCGCATATCTGGCGGCAATAGGAGGCAAGACAGGACGATCGACCCCACTGAGGCGACTTTTCCGGCGATCTTGTTGTGATACGGGTTGAAGAAATCTACAGAGAGGCACCACAGAAGCCGAAGTTCTTTGTGCTGTCCACCAGAGAGGAAAGGCACGCCGTCCGGACCTTTGATTTCCCTGACGCCGTCCGCGGTGAGTATATCCTCGATATTGTCCTCGCGCCACCCGTTCTCCCCGACCGTTGAATAGCGGCCTCCACTCCCGGTCTGGAGAGTAGGCGTCCCACGAAGTCATGGAAGTCTTGCATCATGAATGGGCGTTTGGGTACGCCGATGCTCTTCCTGTGTGGTGTTGATCCTAATTTGAGCAGGTCACAACCACCGCGAACTTGACATGGCCCGCTGGTGCATTCATACGGATACGTGGGGACTCCATCTTCATCTTGAGGAGGATATAAAGAGCTACATGCCGGACAGCATGCGTAAGTGACGGTTTTCGGGGCTCCAAGCATTTTCCGAGCAACTCTGATGTCAGTTGGAAAGATCCGAAGGAATTCTTCATCAGCAAGTGACAAGTTGCCCATAGCTTTTGCGAAATCGTCCTTCAACGACTTCAGCCTGAGGTTGCTTGAGTGCCGAGTTGAGTGGTCCAGACTGTCCTGGACAAGCACTTGAAATAAACTTCGTTGTAAAAGGGAGTTGCAACCTTCCAAGGAGCGGATAAAGTCCTTGTCTGCTTTTAACGTCAGTATGATGTATCGCATCTTCATGGTCGAGATCCTCACCCGGTTTTTTCGACGTCAATTACTAGTTTACACATGTTGGGACTAGCTGGTGTGGTGAGTCCACGCCTCAACTGTTTCACGTCCTCGATACCCTCCCGTAATTGCAGCGTCAAGTTTTCTTTCATGCGCATCGCTGTTGAACCGTCACTGCACCAGAGAACTGTGAGGTTAGCCAGCATGGTTTCCATTTCCATCCGGTGCGTCTTAATCTCGTCAACCAAAGATCTAGCTGGCAGCAATGCTGCAGTCCGACTCCTCAGGGCCTTCGTGGCCCTTGTTTGGGCTGCGACTCTTTGCTCCAGCTCGACTAGGGACTGCAGTGTGGAGACATTAGTTTGATAGTGCCGGGTATGCCCCTCGCGTGATTCCACTTTACACGTGCCCCCCGACGCGTTGATCTGAGTAGACGATATAGGAATTGCGCCTTGAAGTTCAGATTCTGGATGACCTTGAACGCTGTTCTCGTTGGGCTGAAACTAGATTTACCAGCGACAGCGGGTGAAGTCAAAGTAACGACATACCTCGGCGCGCCTGTGATATGCTTGTGATTTGTCAAACCTCTCATGACGCTTTCTAGTCTTATCGTCGACAAGTTCGCCGTTACAGTTGAAGTACGTGCAATAGCAAGAGGGCATGATGGTGGTTCTTCCGGCTCACCTCCATTACTCGTACGTTAGGTTTTTCTGTCCATCCAACATCGTCATGGCGCCGATAGACTTATACTTTCCGTTGTCTTCGCCAACAGACGACCCGCAGCTAGGGATCGCCCATTGATGGACTACAAAGCAGATTATCTTATCCGGTGGCACGGAGGTTTCAGCTGCCCCGGGCATTGTCACAGCATCCTTGTATTTTTTTTTCCTTTTTTTTTCGACTTCCCTTAACATGCGCCGTTGCGGAACCCTTATTGGGTTGTCCTGGCCTTGTTTTTGTTGTTTTGCGGACAGTACAGTAACTAGGGATTGACAGATACAATGGTAGATACAATACCATCGCGATCGGAGCTCCACCCAATGCTACTGTCCCCCCCAGAATGCTACCGTATGGCTTCGCTACCCATTCTCCTTGTTCTTGGTCTCACGCCCAACAACCGCACACTCAGCGCCTTTTCCGGTGACTTTAAATGCCACGACGACCTAATTAAGGACTCACTCACACAATGCCTTGCATACGTTCTACCCCACATCGCCGCTTCCGCCCTCACTTCCCTCCTGGTTCTTTGCAATGTCGTTTCAGCCCGGAGCTGGTTTCTCCGCTCACTCATGCCATGAAGCTTGTGTTCGCCAAGTTGAATAATGGCCCCGCAGATGGGACGTTAGAATCTCCACCTCCGTCGCCACTTACACCGATTGCGCCCACATCACTCATACCAAAGCCTTCGGGGGTAGTCGGCCATGTCGGCCGTGGGGGGTACACGTTGAGAGACGTCCTCGAACAAGAGCACGGGTGGGAAGATGGCCTTTACTACAAAATCAGGGTATAATCTACTTATTCGTAACACGGCTATCACACTCACATTGTTCTAATTAGGAAAGAGTACGTTGCTTGGCTGACGAATATCTGGAAACGTCCCTGCCCTATTCTGCTCAAGCAGAACAACCTGATAGACTTGCTCTTGTCTGCGAAACGGTGCGATATTAATTTTTCTCCGACCACGTGGACGTGCAATCAATCGCAGTACATAGGCCTCTAAAGAATATCCTATCCTCCTCAAGTACGAAGGAAACTGGGTCGTACATGACTATCTACGTATCTACTTGAAAAATAGCTCACAAAAAGCTAGGAAAGAGCAACAGCTTAAGGATAATGAACTGGAAACCGCCGCCAAGGGCAAAGCTAGAGGTGTGTGCGCCCCTGGATCTTCAGTAGCGTTAATCTCACTGTAGACTCAATTAGCCAATTGACCGTCTAGACTCCCAGCTGCGCACCAGCTTGATGGTAAGCGCTGCGATATATGTCAATGCGATAGTTGTTGACCATTTCCTTGGCTTCTCCCAGTTGATTTTCCTTTTTGTCGAATCCTGATATGGTCATGTTCGACATACGAGCACCTGCAAACGATAGTCGTGTTATAGCTGTTCGATGTGTGCGTATGTCGCCGCCGGCCCAGATATAACCTGGCCCCTGACTCGGCCGACTCTCGGTGCACCTCTGTGTCCGTGGCAAAGACGTCAAGCAATACCATACTATTGCTCTCCTGGTTTACTCAGTGAGGTTGGAATCGTAACGCTGTATTTGAATTGGTCGGGGGTTTCCCTCGGTTGGCTTCGCCACTCACCTGAGTGCGCAAGGTGCCGTCGGTGTAGCCGCCGCGAAAGCGCAGACAGTTAATGCTCGGGATTGCTCGCGGTGAGCGTGGAGTGCAACTTCAATGGCTCGGAGGTTTCGTTCGATTGCTTCGCCCACTCGCCCCAGTGCACAAGACGAGATTGGTGTAAATGTCGCGAAAGTACCGACATCTAACGTTCGGGCGATGTTCACGCAACGCACCGTGAGTTCCCGTGAAGATACGCAATCGATTTCAAGTTGCTTTAGTGCTATGTACATTCCCCCTCTGCCACTCAGACCTGCTCAGCGCCCTCTCCAGGGGCCGCCACTACGTTGTGGGGTAGCGCGAGTCGCAGCGGCAGCGATTGGTTGAAAACGTCGCCTGAACGAGTCGTGATATTGAGGCGCGCGGTGAGAGTCGCTTCTACCCGCCATCCCATCCTCCTCATCTAAGGAAGGTAAGCAACGGTCAATGGCGCAAAGGAGGCGACTCACCAGGTTTTCCAAAGGTCCAATGACCCTCCTTCTAACCCATTCCCAGGCGAACCGAAAGAGCGAACGAGCGATTTGTATCAAGATCTTGGCCTGGTAAGCAAGTCGCCTGTTGGAAAGGGTATGAGTCGCTCACCATTTGGAGACTAGTGTTGGAAGGGCGGGGGTGTAAGACAGGCGTCGACGCGCGAGGAGAACGAGCGCCGGCGTTGACGTGTGCGGGAGAACGAGCGCCCGGGGGGCTCCTTGAACCGCTACCGTGGTTTTGCCCACACCCAGATGGATCGAAGACGAGTTCTGGAGAGGGCATTGCGCTTCCGCCTCCTGCGCATTGTTTTTTTCTCATCTATTACCGTCATAATACATTGATATCAATCCCCAACTGCGGACTGTTATAATAGACTACTTGAGTTAAGTCCTCCCTGGGTACGACGGAGACACCACACGCACGCCCACTCTGTAACCCTCAAACCCGCACACCCCACCCCACCACACTTTCGACATCTATCTTGCCCGCCAACAAGTCCACTTCAAGACGTAGGATTCGGATGCGCACCCAACCCACGAAGACACGACTTACGTGGCGACGCACGTGCCAACCTTAACCCTGGACGGCAAGTCGTGCCATACCCTTCTGGGGGTGGGGAGGGACTTAGACGAATGAGTGGGAGGTGGGGGCGGCGGAGCGTAGGACTATGGGATAACTGGGATATAACTGGGATATAGATATATCCCGGTGCTGTGGCGACGCGCGTGCCAACATCAACGCTGGACGGGAAGTCGTGCCCAAGGTCGTGCCATTCCCTTCTGGGGGCTTAGAGAATGGTGGGAGGTGGGAGCGGCGGAGCATAGGACTTGGCAATGGGATATAACTGGGATATAACCGGGATATAGATATATCCTTATCTCCATTATCGGGCCGATAGATCACTATCGGCCGATTTATCGCGAGTGTATAAGTTGACCATTCTTATTCTAAATTTGCAGCTGGATTTGTAGACGCTATTTACATCTCATTTTATTTAATATAAGTGGATAACTTTGCAAACTCCGTTGTGTTGAGCTAATTAAAGCTCGTTAAGACCAAAATAATAGAGTGAGGTATGTCTATATAATGTGCCCGATTATTCGCGTCGGCTGATATAACAATTAAGTTTAGATAGATTCGGAAATAATCAGAGCTCTGTTAAGCAAACGACTAATATCTAATTGTTCGAGTGTTTTTATTTATAATTGTCTGACACATAAGGAGAGGTCTACAAATTATTCTATTGTCTCAATATAATTTGCGATAACAATCAAGTCAACTTAGTGGCCAATATATTGGACATTAATCGATCCCTTAGTTGACTATAAGCAGACTCCGCTTACCCGCTCCTGCCCGCCGTGACTGTCCTGGTAAACCCGCGTGGTTTTCCCCACCCACACCCACGACCATTGTCAATTGGTGGTAGGGAAGGCACGCCCCCCGTCTCGCGATGTGTTTGGCGGAACCTCTTGAGCGACCGTACACTGGTCTCAGCGAGTTCACGGATATCTGAGTCACGCAGTCCTTGAAGGGACATTGATAAGGCCAAGTCCTTGGGTCGTTAGAGTACTGGTGTACCATTGTTGAAGGATTTGGAAGGGACGATGAAAGGGCAGAGGATGCGTGGCACGGTGCCGAGCATAGCAACACAGATAACCATTCTATAACCCTATTCTTTCGAGATACCCTACTCCATAACCCCAATTCCGTTTGATAACCCCATTTCTCAATAATTTCCCTGTCTACTTAAATATGAACCCCGCTCCTCAGTTTTGAATGTCCGTATGTGTGCTAAAAAAGGCAGGGGCCAGGTGTTATGCAAACCGCTGTAAAGAGAAATCTACCCTAGACAGATTTCAGGTGGGCCCGTGTTGGGATTCAGCCCGGAACGGACGCATGTCCGAGGCTAGACCGACATATTATATAATCGTAATATTACCCGTAGCTAAACGATTATCTAAGAATAATATCTCAGGGAAGAGGAGCATACGCTCTCCTAAAGACTCCCACTCAGCGGCCTCTCACGCATTGTTCACCTAACCGGCTGCCCGCCTCCGTAAAACTCTACAGCCCGCGATTCGAATCTACAATGTAACCAAACAACGAACCCAGTGTACAGTTTACAACGTATTGTTGGGGATGTCGTGCCTCTCGCTTTCCAACCACGACTCTGAGTTACTGTAAAATGTAGAGGAAAATACAAGGGGTTATTGCCGCTAGGAAGCACCACCATCACGACGACTATGAGTGGAATCATACCGCCATCCAGCACCTCTGCAAGTATCCTCGGGTCTTCGTAGACCTCACAGATCATGCCTTGAGCAATTCCTTTTCCTCTGCCAGAATCGAGGGTGCCTCGGGGAACCGAGTCTTAATTGTGCAGTCGTAGGAAACCGGTCTGCTGCAGCGTACAAGTCAAAACACTCGTTGTGACACAAAAATGATGATAACGTACCAAGCTACGCCGTTGTATATGAAAGAGTACATATCGAGCGGAGTCTCTTTACCATCTTGGTCGTAGACCCGCTCGAGGTTTGAAGCCCATAGAACTGTGGCTATGAAAATGAAAAGAGAATCGTTGGCAACATGCTTCCCAGGGCAGACACGCCTCCCAAAGCCGTATGTACTGTGCCCGTCGTCTCGCGACTCTTGTGGCCCTGTCGCAGTCTTTCCTTCAGCATCCAGGAATCGCCCTGGATTGAAGTTCGCGGCATCTTCACCATAGAACGCCGGGTCGTGGTGACATAGCCAAATATTTGGAAGGCATATTGTCCCTTTCGGGATGAACATTCCATCGTACCAGTCGTCTTCCGTTGTGCTATGGGGGATAGATAACGGGAGCGGGGGGCGCCAACGGAGAACTTCCTTGACTACTGCTTGTACATAGGGAAGACTTGGAGCATCCGAAAAAGCTGGGGTACGAGACCGACCGACGACTGCGTCCAGTTCAGCTTGCGCGCGTTTCTGTATTTCTGGTTGGGTAATCATCGCAAGTACAAACCAATTCATCGCGGTATATGTAGTCTCTGCTCCTGCAGAACTGTGTATGGTGTCCACAAGAAAATTCTTGGCCGACATGAGTTAAGAACGCACTATAAGGATCCCACTAGCCAGGCCATTTCTTGATTGGAAAGCCCACTTCGTTCAGAGTTCTTAATGAGTGATGCACTGACACTTGGACGATCCGACCCTTTGGACTGTGTTGTGAAGACTCAGTGAACCCCGTATATATAACGATGTCAGCCAAAGGTAAGTTACCCACAATCTCCGCGCGAACATTATTAAAAAGCCCTTCGAACATGTTTGTGTATCCAATGAAATATCGCTTGCCCTCACGCTTCCATTTTGCAAGGCTGACACCAATATTCAGTATGAAAACAAGCACCTAATAACTAATACATACCTATCGGGGATGTGCATCATCCAAGGAAATAGTTCAACTAGATGTGCCCCAGGTACAGCAGCCTCCGAGACATAGTCATTAAAGGCGTGGATCTCCTTGAGGGTTTTGTCATTCTCCGTCTCAAGCGTTGGATAGTCATATAAGATGGACATGGTCTCGGAAGCCGCAGAGCGTTGGAAATGCTTCTCCCGGGCCGCGGGGCTATCAAGAAGGGCGGAAGCGAGAAGGATTGCCTCCTTGTGGAGAATTGGATGATAGTCACGAACTGTCGACCTTGTGAGGCTCTCGTGTGCTGCACGGCGGGTCCGACGCCAACTACAGATAATACGTTCTTGTCAAATATTCTAGAGGAGAGCGATGCACCCACAGGTCCCCGTATGGCATGAACGCATATAATAAGCCCCCACAAAGAATGTCATTCGCAACGATGAGGCGGGGACGGTCAGAGTAAATGTTCGCGCGCCGACCAAGGAGCTCGGCGGCCACTTTGTGGCTGTTTATGACGATGACGGGCTGACCCAGAGCATTACAGTACATCATCTCGTCTGGGGTATACCTCCGATAAAACAAATGTCATGGCCCGTAGGAGAAGCGGACATACTAAATTGTTTCTTGCAATCCTGTCCAAGCAACCAAGCCATGTCCCGAAGCTTGGAGGAATTTCCGAGAATAGGAAACCCACTGGGACCTGGGGGAACGCGGCGCCAGGGGCTCTTGGCGTATCGAACAACCAAGACAACCACAATACCTACAATCAAACCAACGGGAAGTGTGAGAGGAGCAGAATTAAACGAGCGAAAGTCGTAGCGCATGTGGCCCAGACGAGTAATGAAACTTTCGCTCGTCATGATATGTCAGAAGTATAGTTGGGGGACACTTACAAGTAAGCGTTGCTCACATAGAGATAAGCCTAATGTCACGGCGTAAGCGCCTAGCCATTGGGCGCATGAACAAACGACAGCATGGGCGTCGGTCCGAACAGCAACGTTCTATCAGCGTTGTTCCCATCAGTCACATTTTTTCTGTACAGTATGGGCGCAACTGCTGAACAGAACAGGTGGATTTTTGCATTATTGTAGACAGTTGGTCGCGCCTGCTTCGTGCAGTAGCCGTGCTCTGGTGGGTTCGGCCCGGAACGGACACAGTCCGGCAAACCGACGACAGATTATATAATCGTCATATTACCGTAAGCCGAACGATTATCTAAGGATGAGAGAGGAGCATGCGCTCTCTTCGGGACCTCAATATTCCTCAATCACTCTCGCGTTCCCATGATATCAGTCTCCCACTGCGCCTAAACTCTACAGAAAGTACCTTGAAGTTGCAGGTGTATTGAAACACTATGTCGGGTCGATGACCGCGAACCCCGGGCCGCGGAAACGGACCATCGGACTGTCTATGATCGACCGATGCTCTGGGAACACAAGAACATCCCATAAGAAGAGTACAGGTCACCGCTCGTTCTGATCATCTGACCCGCGCTTGTCGGATTCAAGTGGGCCTTTCACCACACGGGTGCCAAACGCCGTATCTGACCAGGGGTCCCGGAAGGCAGTATGATTCTGCCGATTTGGGCCATGAGCAAAGGCAGTGCGAAGGCCTACTCCCCGGGACGATGACGGAGCCCCAAGAACATTGAAAATTTCAAAGCGCTGACTATGGTCGCTAACTTTGACCGAAGATACGATGCGAAGTCCGTTTCCCAGTTCAGACGCTGCCTTGAGTGCCATGGAAGGGGTCCTTCCATGTCGGCATTCCTTTTCGACACTTTCCATGTACCGCTTATTAGTAAACCCCCAGAAATGCGGAACTTTAGCGAAGGTAGCATGAACTTTGGGGTAATCGGGGTTGGGGGGGCTCAACAGATTCCTCCAGGGTTCGAAACTCGACGTCCACTCCACTCGATCCATTGCTCAAAAATAGGCCTCCTGCGGAGATACAACGGAAGAACGGGACCCCATTGGAGAGCGTCTTTGAACACTGTTTGTATGTACGGAAGGTTCAGAGCGTCCGAAATTGTCGGGATACGCGATCGCCCGACAACGGTGTCCAGCTCAGCTTGCGCACGTCGTTGTACTTCCGTATTCGTAACCATTGCGAGTGCCCACCAGTACATCGTAGTTGACATCGTCTCTACGCCAGCAGCGCTGTCAGAAGAAGTGGATTCAACAGGGATTTTAGTCAACGAAAGAGCAAGACCGTGACGTGCTACAATGTTGCAAGGGGCCTTTAACTAGAAAGCGGGTTGCGGTCAGAATTCTTGATGAGCGCAGCACTTAAACTTGGCCATTCAGAGTCCTTTAATACGTTTAATTGATTCAGCAGATTTCGGCTAATCATCTTTGCGTCTGTGCTTACCACGTCACTCCGAACACGATCAAAAAATGCCCCGAACATGGTTTTGTCGTGCTCGAAATACCACCTCCCATCATACTCCCACCTTGCGAATCTGACAAAATACCAAAGAGCTAAGCGAAAGATACACCCCGTGGATGTGAGGACGAACGTTTCAGGGATCTGCAACATCTATGCCGTACCCAGAGCTACGTCGTCCAAACATTGGGAGGTCTAGCGGCATAATCACAACTTGAATTGTTTCATCAAATGATGGCTTCCATTCTCCATCAGAAAACATAACTACGAAAGCTTTCAAGTCCTAAATGCAATTCCACGTGACCACAGCCCGCTACGACGGCGGAAGTGCAAGTGAGAGTTTCGTAAGGAATTTTATCGCCTCCATACGGTATGAGTCCAGCGTCATAGTTCTGTTGGTGACTGGACCATCGAGGAGTGTCAGTAACTGCGGAGACGAGGTAGTATACAGCGGCCATTGTGGGTTTAATCCATGGCCATTGGGATCAAGGTTTGTGGCAAAGTGGATTAGGTAGTCTGTCAGGTCTACCCCAGTAAGCAGAAGATCAGACCCGTGGAGCGAGCCAAGTATGGGTAGAGATTTCAGGCGTTTGCTTACTGTGTATAATCGACTTGTGAGTGGGGGAACAAGGACCAAGGGGGAAACACGTGCAACGTACAATATGACCAAGTATGCTGCTTTCCAGATACGTTGTTCAGGAGAAAGCGCCGCGGTGCTTGGAACTTCAAATCTCCCAAGAGAGAAGCAATGCGTTTGAATTCTGGGGTGATCGCATTTTGGGTACCCGTGTCGTATGGCGAGCCCCGAGTGACATCCTGGGGGTACAGCGTAAGCAGCCTGTCCATCTCGGCATCTGTTGCGTTGGGCAGGAAGAATTCTGATAAGTAGTCGCGTAGCTCTGCTTCAGTCCTTCAAGTATTCCGTAATCAGTGGAATGACCAACGTGGCAAACGTCGAGTATTTACGTGACGTTGGTCTGAGATAGGGAAAACAGAGTCCCTTCGTCGTCGCACTCCCCTGCAACGAACGGGATCCTCGCAACTTTCCCCTGTTGGACGAGCTTCTGCGGATCACCAACCAAAAAAACGCCATCTATTCGGGGCTGCCAGGCGAGTGCAAGAGACTGTGAGATGGTTCATAGGCTGCTACAAAACTCTGACCAGCGTGGGAAAGTAGACCACGCACCTGATATGAGAAGGCCGACGGCGTGCTATTCATGGCGGCCTTCAAGCTCTCGTAAGGCACTGTCCGCAGACATGCCAAGGTGTCGTGAGAGCCCGTGCAACCAGTGCGTTCAACGAGGAAGTCGTAATATTGTTGACCCTACAAGTTCGCTCAGAAACTGAGTGTACTTGGAATATACATGCCTACATGCGTGATATCACCGGCCGCCGTGGGCCATCCGGACTGCAGGAATGCGGCGCGGAAGAGGCCTCCGTTGTCCCCGCCGTTCGCCAACATCTGGAGTGATATCGAGATTGAGCCGGCACTTTGACCCCAGCTGAAATGTGTCAGCAGACTCCGCATTCCAGTAAGGGGCCACTTCACATACACCGTCACTTTCGACGGATCACCACCAAATGCGTGGATATACTTTTGTATCCAATGAAGTGCTAGGTGCTCTGTAAAGCCAGATGTTACAACGCTGATTATACAGACCGCCCGAACGCTCACGATCCCACAGCCCGAGATTGCCTACTTTGGCGTCTTTGACTTCTTGACTGGCCAGGAACCCAAGGCTAGCCAGGCATTAATTGTTCAGAGAAAATCAATGCGGGGTGCAAACGCACCTGAAAGACTGAGAAGACGAGTGTTACGCAAAGCCACGAAGAACGATTCAAGTTGCGCTCACCGATAGTTAAAACTGACATAAACTACGGGCTGTTGAAGCGCGGTTGAGCGGTTCACAATGATACTGCCATCGTAGCTGCGCAATTCTTAATTTTCCCAGGATACGAACGACGGGAAAATGAATTAGTAAACCGTACAGAAGTGACGACCCGGTTTCGAAAGCGCCTGTGAGAATAAATTAGGTTGTTAGTGTGAGAAGGTTGAAGGTATTGCGTACGCCTCACCTCCGTATATCCACTGCCAAGTGGGTATTGTTATTAACCCACACACGACACCATACTATTCATAGAGAACACACTACTACAACAGGGAGCTCTGAACCAGGTCTGGCGTTGGAAGGTGCAATGACATTGAGCGTCAGACCTACAACTTATGATCAGAATTGCTCTCCGTATGGTGCGGTGCGGAGCCTTCCCAATGGCCACCTCACAATCTTCGCCGTCTGGACCTTCTAGAATTGTGGTCCCGGTTCCCAGGATGCTCGAGAGAAGGTCGAGCGTCTGTTGAGGTAACCCGTCCGGAAGCGCGAGTGTAGTCGCTTGTTGGGGGCATGAAAGACCGTACGCAGTAGCATTGTGTGTACCAACGTAGGGGCCAGGTGCCTGGGGAAGATGGAAGCGTAGGTTTCCAACTCTGTCAGTGAAGGCCAGGATGGCAGGTCAATCAAGGAGAACAGAGAGCTGAACCGAAGTCAACTACGGACGGTGGTTTCGCAAAGGGGATGCCGAGGAACTTATTTACATCGCCTGCCGTTGTTCCTATGAACGCTCCCCCGTCAAGCGTGACGACAGGACAAGTAGCATGTATAGTAGGAGTGGCCAAGACTGTAGCAGTTGCAATGCAGATGATAAGAAGCGTTGCCCGAAGAAAGACCATGACCGCCAGCGAGAAGGATGGGGAGGTCCAAGAGGGACTTCTGAGCGCATCTCAGGAATGGCTTTAATTTGGGAGCCTAAATTGATGGGGTCAGCTCCAAGCCTTCTAGCTTCTAGGTCCGGTGTCATCGGGGAAATATTTCACGGCAGACTTCAGGAGCCGAATCGACTTGCCGTGCTAACTTACAGTAGGAAGGCGCATTTTGGACTCCAAGAACTTGTGTTGCCGTTAGAGTGCAAATTCTAATTCCGACCGAACTTTTGACAACTCAGAATCGGATCGACTCGAACCAGTCTCGAACCGAGAGTTCGTCTCGAGAACATGGGCTACAGATATTTTCTTCGTCGTATTCTTGATCTATTTCCATCCCAGCCAAAATAACAACCCCATGTAATCTGTACCAAAATGGTGGATGAATGCATTGTGCTAACAGAGACTCAGAACCTGCAAATGAAAAACTATAGCGCTGAACCCCCGAGTTTGAGTTGGAGTCGAGTTGCCAACTCCGAGTCGTATCAACTCGCGGCAACGCTACATGATCGAAGGCGGCCGTAGGCGAGCACATATAAGTACTTTCTTTTTTTTTTGAACATCTGAATACGTTCCCTTGTCTAGTACCTACGTTTTTGGCATCCGAGGCTCACTTATTGCAACATGGTTGGGTGGGGACGAAAACTCGATCCAAGCAAGATGACACGGCCAGTCCAGTGCAAGTGTCCAGCCATAAGTTACAGCATGAGAATGCCCTGGCAACCTGAACTCACGATGAAAGCACGGGGATGGTGGCATTTTATCAAAGAGAGGCTATAGAAGGCTTCCATTCTCCGTCGAAGAATACAATTACGAATTAAGTCCCAATTGTGGTCCCACCTAATCGCAAACCCGATACGTCAGCTACAGCGGATTCGCAAATGAAAGTTTCGTAAGGTATTTCATCGCCTCAACGCGGTACGTGTCCGACGTTATAGTTCTGTTGGCGGCCTGTCTATCGACGAGTGTCATTAATTGCAGAGATGAGGTGGTGTACCGCGGCCATTGTGGGCTCAATCCGCGGTCATTGGGATCCAGGTTCGTGGCAAAGTGGATTAGGTAGTCCGTCAGGTCCCCCCCGCCATAGATAATCGGAATATCGGACCCATGAACCGAGCCAAGTACGGGCAGTGACTTCAGGCGCTTGCTTACTGTGTACGTGTGAGTGGGGTACAAGAATCCGTGTGCGTAAGTAGGAAAAGACGAATGTGCAACGTACAAAAGGACCAAGTATTCTGCCTCTCCGACAAGTTGTCCAGGAAAAAGCGCCGTGGTGCTTGGAATACAAAATCGCCCAAGAGAGAAGCAATACGTTTGAATTCTGGGGTGAATGCATTCTGGGTACCCGTGTCGTATGGCGAACCCTGAGTGACATCCTGGGGGTACAGCGTAAGCAGCTTGTCCATCTGGGCATCCGTTATACTAGGAAACAGGAATTCCGATAAATAAGTGCGTAGCTCCGCCTCGGTCCTGCGAGCACTCCATGATCAGTGAAATGATTGACGTGACAAAAATCGAGCATTTACGTGACATTAGTCTGAGAAAGAGAAAACAGAGTCCCTTCATCGTCGCAATCTCCCATGACAAATGGGATCTTCGCCACTTTTCCTTGTCGGGTGAGCTCCAGCGGGGAGTCCGCCAGAAAAATCCCATCTATTCGGGGCCGCCAGACGAGCGCAATAGACTGTGGGATGGGTGGTTCATTGGTCACTACGAAAATCTGACGAGCGTGGTGAAGTAGACCACTCACCTGATATGAGAAGAGTGACGGGGTGCTGTCCATAGCGGCCTTCAACTCCTCGTAGGGTGCCACCCGCAGGCACGCTAAGGTGTCGGAAGAGCCCGTGCAACCAGTGCGTTCAACGAGGTAGTCGTAATATTGTTGACCCTACAAGCACAAGTTCCTTCAGAAGTTGAGCGAATCCGCAGAATATATGCTCACACGCGTGATATCATTGGTCTGCGAGGGGGGCCCAGATTGCATGAATGCTGCGCGGAACAGTCCTTCAGTGTTCCCACCGTTTGCCAACATCTGGAGTGATACTGAGATTGCACCAGCACTTTCACCCCAGCTGAAAGATGTCAGCAGACTCCACGTTAAAGGGGCCACTTCACACTTACATTGTCACTTTCGACGGATCTCCACCAAATGCGTGGATATACTTTTGTATCCAATGAAGTGCCAGACGTTCTGCAAAGTCAGATGCTACAACGGTCGTTGTGACGACTGGACGAACGCTCACGATCCCACAACCCGAGATTGCCTACTTTGGCATCTTTGACTTCTTGACTGGCTAGGAACCCGAAAGCTAGCATGGGTGAATCTGTTCAGAGAAAAAGAAATGCAATTGATCTGAGGCGCAGACGCACCTGAAAGGCTGAGACGAGGACGAGGGTTACGCAACGTCAAGAAGAACAATTCAAGTTATGCTCACCGATAGTTCATACTTACATAAACCACAGGCTGCTGAAGCGCGATTGAGTGATTCACAATGATACTGCCATCGTTGCTGTGCATATCATTATTTCCCAGGACAGATAAGGGAAAAATCGATATGGTACGTACAAAGCTGACGACCCGACTTCGAAACCGCCTGTGAGGCATTAAATTAGGTTAGTAAGAGTAACAGGTCTAATGCATTGACTACGTTTCACCTCCATATATCCACTGCCAGGGGGTTATCATTATTAGTGAAAGTGGTGGCATACCCTTCATAGAGAACACACCACTACTACCGGAAGTTTTGAACCCGGTCTGGCATTGGCGGGTGCAATGACATTGAGTGTCAGGCCTACAACCTATGATCAGAATTGCTCTTCGTGATGCGGAGCTTCTTCAATGGCCTGCTCACAATCTTCGCCGTCTGGAATCGTGGATGTTCCGTTTCCAAAGAGGCTCGCGAAGTACTCAAGCGTCTGTTGAGGCAGCCCGTTTGGAAGCGCGAGCGCTATCGCTTGTTGGGGGCACGAAAGGCCGTACGCAGTAGCATTGTGTGTACCAACGTAGGGGCCAGGTGACCGGGGATGACGGAAGCGCAGGTTGCCAACTCTATCGGTGAAGACTAGGTTGGCAGGTCAGTCAAGGAGGACAGAGAGAGCTGAACAGAAGTCAACTACGGACGGTGGTTTCGCAAAGGGGATGCCGAGAAACTTATTCACGTCGTTGGCCGTTGTTCCTATGAACGTTCCCTTGTCAAGCGTGACGATAGGACAAGTAGCATGTGTTGTAGGAGTGGCCAAGATTGTAGCAGTCGCGGCGCAGATGACAAGAAGCGACGCCCGAAGAAAGACCATGACCGCCAGAGAAGATTTGGGGAAGTCTAAGGGGGACCTCTGAGCAGCATCATGAAAAAGAAAGCAGGCACCTAAAGTAGGTGCATTGGACGCCCAAATCAATGCCTCCCAGGTCCGGTGTCACCGCGACACTACTTCACCATTACTGTAACTTTCGAAGTCGAACTTCCTGATCCGATTTACCGTAAGATACAACGGGAAAGCGCTTTTCGGATTCTGAACAACTGGGTAACCCAGAAGTTCGAATTCAAACCGCGTATGACACACGCGGTTTGAAGTCGCCGTTTTCTTCGTAACTCCCCCTCGTAAGCCTTATGACGCATGACTCGGAGGCCTTCCATCGCGTTTAGTCAGTGGCAAGATTATTTTATTACTTTATAAAGGTGGTATAGAAATATATATTTACGTAGAGGTTCCTGGAGGGGAAGTGGATACAGGATGATAGTCTACAAGGTCGGTCTGCGTCTCTGCGTATGATTTTAATTACATGATTTGTAATCTAAACGTCACGCATCGGCGTTTGCCAATTACGGGCATTGCCGGTTGGTACGTAGCCGCCCAGGAGTGAGCGTGATTTCGCAGCCAATTTGGTGTGCTATTTGCCAGGGACGTGGACGAACGCCCGTGAGCCGAAGACACAGCGCAAGATGTCAGGCTTGCTCCCGCACCAGGCCTCCTTGGGCATGACCCCATCAAGAGTGAGCGTGGGCGTGACATTGTGGAGCAAGACCGCGTGTTCGAGCGCAACGTAGATTCATCAGTAAAGCAAGAGGACATCTTTCGACACGGCGCGATTCCACCCCGCTTTCGCATTTATCCCAACGGCGATGCGACTGACACCCAACCCCTGGATGGGGCTCTTGTCGCCCAAGACGATCTTCACCGGGGTGTGAAGTGAAGTAAACGACTTGCGGTTGGAGCACATGGTGCGTGATGCACCAGAGTCGACGATGCATTGATACTGGGGATCGTTCTGTGCAGGCAGGCCCCGGGAGACTTTGAAGAGGCGAACAGTATCATCAGAGTTGGACGCGGGATCTTCGGCGACAGCAATTTGGCCGTTTCGTCCGCGGGCTTTGGCTTGGTGGCAAAATTACTCTTTGCCTTTACGTTCACCTCCTGCTCCTTTTTGAGCTTTCGGCATTCGCTCGCGTCATGTCTGCGGATTTTGCAGTGAATGCATTTCTGTTTTTTCTGCGTATCCGACTTATCGCCTTCCTTTCTATTTTCCCCTTTTCTGCCTTTGAAACGTACATGGTAGCACCACCCCCTGACTCATATACATAGCCCTATTCATCGAGGATAACTCGGGACTTGACGTACTCAGTTTTGAGGTCAGAAGACTTGGTAGTGGATAGAAAGGTTTTTAGGGTGGAGAGCGAGAATGGAAGGCATGATATGATAGCGAAGACAAGAAGCTTGTCCTGGAGTGTGAGGCCGAGGTACTGACAGCGTGGATCATTGACATGGTGTAGATCTGGGTTCCATCGGCTCAGGACCAGAGAGGGTGTTACGGAACACCCCGTCAATAAGGTAAACGATTCTCTGTTTGCCTCAGCCAATAAAAGATTAGTATTAGTTAACCTGTCTTGATCGTTTCATCCAAAATGGGAGTCTTGTAGTATACACCTGTCGTACTGTGCCCAAGTCACGCAGTCCGATCACCGAACTCCAGCAGAAGATGGTGGCGTTTCATCAAAGAAAGGCTACGTGAGGCTTTTATTCTCCGTCAGAAAACAGAGTTACGAATGTTTTGAGTCTCAATTGTGGCTCTACCCAACCGCAACCTCAATAAATCAGCTACTGCGGATTCGCAAGTGACAGTTTCGTAAGGTATTTCATCGCCTCAACGCGGTACGTGTCTAGCGTTATATCTGCGGGGACTGCGCCATCGAGGAGTGTCAGCAATTGCGGCGACGAGGTGGTATACTGTGGCCAATGCGGGCCCGATCCGCCATTGGGATCCAAGTTGGTGGCAAAGTGGATTAGGTAGTCTGTTAGGTCCCCCCCGCCATAGATATTGAGAAGATCGGACGCATGTGCCGAACCGAGTATAGGCAACGACTTCAGGCGCTTGCTTACTGTGTTACGTGTGTGAATGAGGGAACGAGGGCCTGCGCGGGAGAGCGAGGAAAAATGTGCAACGCACAATATGACCAAGTATTCTGCTTTTCCGATGAGTTGTTCAGGAAAATGCGCCGTGGTGCTTGGAATACAAAATCACCCAAGATAGAAGCAATGCGTTTGAATTCTGGGGTGATCGCATTTTGGGTACCCGTGTCGTATGGCGAACCCCGAGTGACATCCTGGGGGTACAACGTAAGTAGCCTGTCCATCTGGGCATCGGTTGCATTGGGAAAGAAGAATTCGGATAGGTAAGTGCGTAGCTCCGCCTCGGTCCTGCAAGCACTCCATGATCAACGAAATGACCGACGTGACAAAAATTGAGCATTTACGTGACGTTGGTCTGAGAACGAGAAAACAGAGTCCCTTCGTCATCGCAGTCTCCTATGACGAATGGGATCTTGGCCACTTTCCCTTGTCGGGTGAGCTCCATCGGGTTATCCGCCAGAAGAATGCCATCTACACGGGGCTGCCAGACGAGCGCAGCAGACTGTGGGATGAGTGGTTCATTGGCCACTACGAAACTCGGACGAGTGTGGGGAAATAGGCCACTCACCCGGTATGAGTTGACTGACGGTGTGCTACCCATGGCGACCTTCAACTCATCGTAGGGTGCAGCCCGCAGACACGCTAAGGTGTCGGAAGAGCTCGTGCAACCGGTACGTTCAACAAGGAAGTCATAATATTGTTGACCCTACAAAATCGCTCAGAATTGAGCGAATTCGCAACACATATTCCTACATGGGTGATATCACCGATCGACATGGGTGCCCCGGATTGCATGAATGCTGCGCGGAACAGGCCCTCATTATTCCCACCGTTTGCCAACATCTGGAGTGATATCGAGATTGAGCCAGCACTCTCACCCCAGCTGAAAGGTGTCAGTAGAATCCGCGTTGATGGGCCACTCCGCTTACATCGTCACCTTCGACGGATCACCCCCAAAAGCGTGAATATACTTCTGTACCCAACGAAGTGCCAGACGCTCTGTAAAACCAAGATGTTACAATGTCGATTGTGCTGACTGCCCGAACGCTTACGATCCCACAGCCCGAGATTGCCCACTTTGGCGTCTTTGACTTCTTGACTGGCCAGGAACCCGAAGGCTAGCAAGGTGTTAGTTTGTTTAGAATCAACTCGGGGAAGACACACCTGAAACGCTGAGAAGAGGAGAGGATGAGGGTCCAGCAAAAGTGACGAAGAACGATTCATGTTGTGCTCACCGATAGTTCATGCTAACGTAGATCACAGGCTCTTTCAGCGCGATTGAGCGATTCACTATGATACCGCCATCGTAGCTGTGTATTTCTTTATTTTCCCGGCAAACGAATGATGGAAAAAGTGACCGTACAGCGTTGACGACCCAAATTCGAAACCACCTGTGTAGCGATTAATTATGTTATTACAACAGGTTGAAGAGATTGCGATACGTCTCACCTCCATATATCCACTTCCAAGGTAGGTTATTAGTATTAACACAAGTGATAGCGTATCACAGAGCACACACAACTACGACCGGGAGCTTTGAACCACGTTTGACATGGGATGGTGCAACGACATTGAGAGTCAAACCTGCAACTATTATCAGAATCGCACTCTGTGGGGCACAGAGCGTCCACGATGGTCTCCTCACAGTCTTCGCCGTCTATGATCGGGGTCCCGGAGATGAGCGAGAGGAAATCGACCGTCTCTTGAGGTAACCCGTCAGGGACTGCCAACGTGGCTGCTTGTTGGGGACACGAAAGACCGAACGCAGTGGCATTGTATTCGCCAACATAGGGGCCAAGCGCATTGGGCAGACGGAAACGCATGTCGCCAACTCTGTCGGTTTGACGGGTCAGTCAAGGAGGACAGAGAGTCAAATCTACGGACGGTGGTTTCGCGAAGGGGATCCCGAGGAACTTGTTTACACCGCCTGCCGTAGTTCCCAAGAACTTCCCCTTGTCAAGCGTAACGATAGGACGAGTAGCATGTTTTGTAGGTGCCGAGAGTATAGCAATCGCGGCGCAGATGATAAGGAGTAACGCATGAAGAAAGACCATGGCTGCCAGAAAAGATTGGGGAGTCCAAAGGGAACCTCTGAGCAGCATGATCAAAAGAAAGCAAGCAGCTAAAGTAGGTTCATTGGGCACCCCAAATCAATGCCCCAGTCACCGCGGCCACATTGCATCTTAAATTTAGAAGTCAAACTTCCTGATCCGATTTACCGCAAGTTACAACGAGAAGGTGCCTTTTGGATTCTGGACAGCTGGCCGACCCAGAAAGGTCTCAAACTACGGGCAAGGACCGCGGGTCCCACGCGTTTTGGAGTCGCCGTCATCTCTTCGCATAAGCTGCAGGCCCACTCCACAGTAAGGACACGTAATATATTTTTTACTCACCTCTGGTCCAAATTAAATATATTGTGCTCCATCTTTATATTTTTGTTTCAACCTTGTTGTGTTGCAAAGTTGGCAAAATGATTGTCTGTCACGCAGCAGTAATGTTGTCCTGCACTGTGCCCGACCCATGCGGTTCAAACATCGAGGTCCAGCAGAATGTGGCGGCTTCTCATCAAAGAAAGGCCAAACAAGGTTTCGACTGTCCATTAAAAATAAAATTACGAAACGTGGTATCAAAGTCCCAAATGCAAGTTCACGTGACCGCGGCCACTTAACCTACAACGGATGCACAAGCGAAAGCTCCGTGAGGAAATTCATTCCGTCAACGCGGTACGTGTCTGGCGTTATGCTTGCGGGGACTGCGCCATCGAGGAGTGTCAGCAATTGCGGCGACGAGGTGGTATACTGCGGCCAATGCGGGCCTGATCCGCCATTGGGATCTAAGTTGGTGACAAAGTGTATTAGGTAGTCCGTCAGGTCTTGCCCGCCGTAGATGTTCGCAATATCGGACGCATGTGCCGAACCGAGTATAGGCAGCGACTTCAGGCGCTTGCTTACTGTGTTACGTGTGAGTGAGAGAACAGGGGTCTACGCGCAAAAGGGGAAATACATGCAACGCACAATATGACCATGTATTCTGTTTTCCCGATAGGTTCTTCAGGAAAAACCGCCGTGGTGCTTGGAACACGAAATCACCCAAGAGAGAAGCAATGCGTTTGAATTCTGGGGTAAGCGTATTGTTGGTACCCGTGTCGAATGGCGAGCCCAGGGTGGGATCCTGGGGGTACAGCGTAAGCACTTGGTCCACCTGGGCAGCTGTTACATTGATCAGGAAGAATTGAGTTAAGTAAGCGCGTAGATCTGCGTCTTTCCTGCGGCACTCAGTGATCAATACAACGTCCGGCGTGCCAAAAAAAGAGCATTTACGTGATGTTGGCGTTGGAAAGAGAAAACAAAGTCCCTTCGTCGTCGCACTCCCCTGCGACGAAAGGAATCTTCGCAACTTTCCCTTGTTGGACAAGTTTCTGCGGGTGATCCGTGAGAAAAACGCCATCTGCACGGGGCTGCCACGCGAGCGCAAGAGACTGTGGGATGGTTAGTTGGCCGCTAGGGAACTCTAAGGAGCAGTAGGGAGTAGACCACGCACTTGAAATGAGAAAAGTGACGGAGAGCTATCCATAGCAGCCTGCAACGCCTCGTATGGTGCCAAACGCAGGCACGCTAAGGTGTCGGGAGAGCCCGTGCAATTGGTGCGTGCAACGAGGAAGTCATAATATTGTTGACCCTACAAGTTCGCTCAGAAATTGAGTGTACTCGCAGTATATATGCCTACATTCGTGATATCACCGACTGGCGTGGGGGACCCGGACTGCATGAATGCTGCGCGGAACAGTCCTTCAGTGTTCCCACCGTTTGCCAACATCTGGAGTGATACTGAGATTGCACCAGCACTTTCACCCCAGCTGAAAGATGTCAGCAGACTCCTCGTAAAGGGGCCACTTCACACTTACATCGTCACTTTTGACGAATCGCCACCGAATGCGTGAATATACTTTTGTACCCAACGAAGTGCCAGGCGCTCTGCAAAGTCAGATGTTACAATGTTGATTATGCCGACTGTCCGAACGCTTACGATCCTGCAGCCCGAGATTACCGACTTCAGCTTTTTTGACTTCTTTACTGGCTAGGAACCCGAATGCTAGCGAAGGATTAATTTGTTAGCGAGACGAAGAAAAAAAAAATCAAACTGAGTGGCGGACGCACCTCCAAGACTGAGAAGAGAACGACGGTTACGTAAAGTCACGAGGAACGATTCAAATTACGCTCACCGATAGTTCATACTGACATAAATTACAGGCTCATGAAGTGCAATTGAGCGATTCACAATGACAGTGCCATCGAAGCTGCGGATTTCTTTAATTTCCAGGACACGAATGATGGAAAAATAAAACCGTACAAAGCTGACGACCCGTCTTCGAAACCGCCTGTGGGGTAATGTATTATGTTAGTGAGGGCAACAGGTCAAAGGCATTCCGTACGTCTCACCTCCATATATCCACTACCAAGTGGATTATTACTATTAGCACATGTGACAGCACACCATTCACAGAGCACACACCACTACAACTGGGAGTTTTGAACCAGGTTTGACGTAGGCAGGTGCAAGGACATTGAGTGTCAAACCTACAAACTATGATCAGAACTACTCTCCACGTGGGCACAGAGCACGGCTTCCTCACAATCTTCGCCTATAGAAATTGTGGTTTTGGTTCCGAGGCTCTGGAGGTACTGAAGCGTCGGCGCCGGTAACCCGTCCGGGAGCGCTAGAGGGTCTGCTTGTTGGGGGCATGAAAGACCGAACGCAGTGGCATTGTGTTTGCCAACGTAGGAGCCAAACGGTTGGGGCAGACGGAAACGCAGGTCGCCGGTTCTGTCGGTTTGACGGATCAGTCAAGGAGGACAGAGAGTCGAACCAAAGGCAACTACGGACGGTGGTCTCGCGAAAGGGATTCCGAGGAACTTGTTGATGCCGTTGGCCGTTGTTCCAACGAACGTGCCCCTATCAAGCGTGACGATGGGGCCACTGTATGTTGGAGGAGTGGCAGCCAAAACTGTGGCAGCCGCGGCGCAGATTGCAATTAGCGATACCCGAAGAGAGGCCATATCGGCCAAGAAGAACGATTAGCAGTTCCGAGGGGGCGCGGGGACTCTGAGCTTTAAGGCATTTGCCTCTGGAACCCCGGGCGCCGGGGGGCATGTACGTTGGCAGTGCCATTGCCATTTGCCAATTGGATGCATATAATCAGAAGCCGGGTTCTCGTCAGCGCTTTTAGAGGGCTACTACGTAACTAGTCGATGAGACAAGACAACGAAGACGTAATCAATGAATGCCATTCAATTCGCATGTGACCGCATTCCTGCTTGCGGTTGTAGTGCGATTGACCTGGGAGCACGGACACCCACATTCCCCTTCTACGTACAATTCACCTGTCGACTACCTTTTCCCCTTGGAGGTGCGGTATTCTATGTACAAAAGGAGCAGCAGGATGGGAGAATAGGAAACAGGGTGATGCATCAAGGGGTGATTAGTGGTGATTCGGTGGTGCATCATGTTCAAGCGGTGATGGAACTTGCACATGTGTAAACTCTGTATCCCAAACACTTTGGTGCATATGGGCGCAGAACACTGGCAGTATGTAAAGTGGGACGGGAGAATAGGAACAGCATCGCATTGACCGGTGATGCCGGTGATGCCACACCACATAAGGAGTTACCATTCTTCCAGTGTGACCCTGATTGCACTTCCTCGAACTCCCCTCACTGCCTCGGTGATCTTCCGCTCTAGACGCGCTGGCTTGAGCTTGAGGCCTGAGTCTCAACCATTTTTTTATTATCTTGCGCTATCTCTCAGCCCTGGTTCAAGTTATGTCTACTGAAGTGTCAGTTTATATGGTAGTTTGATTACATGTGTGGGAACGCAGTCTATGGATGAGATAAACGGGGACGAAGAAGTCTTGTTGGAGGTAACTTCGTTGGACGGCTTCCGACGGCATGAGTGCATGCCGGGTGCTTTTTTTTTTTTTTTTTTTTTTTTTTGAACCATTTATATTCCGCGGCAGTACTTAGTACAGATGCCGGGTGCTTTGGAGGACAATCAAGATAGTGCCGGTCGCTTTTACTGTACTGTAAGAACGTACATGTACACATGGGCCGGGCCACCATGAAACCACAGCGAACTGAATAGAATGAGGTATGAGCGCTATGAGCGCTAACCAGCGCTAACCGGTGAAGCGGACGACAAAGCGTGTCCCAGTACAATAAGCCCCCGAACGCAGGCCTGGCGGTTGCCCTCATGGTCCAAGTAGCTAGTGAATGCAACCGCTATTTCTCACAGCGGGTCAGGCAGTCAATTGAAACTTGTTCGGGGCGCAGACCTTCTCTTTGAATGATCCGTTGCGATGCGTATCGTAAAGATTTCGTACTTAGTTCAGTTGCCAGGGACCGGAATAAATGTCAGGAACTGCCGGTACCACGGAAATATGACGTCAAAACACTGTTCCGGGTCAAATGAACTTTGAGTCATTGGTTCTGTACACAGCTTGGTACCTCCAGCCTCATGCCTTGACCGTAAGGTGGAAAGTGCACACATGTAAGTTACATGTCCTTATCATATGATCTCATCATCGCCCGCCACCGTGACCACAGGAAAGCTAGCAAGCCGCGTCGGTCCCCAGCCCATGTTCGGCGTATTGTCGGGCGGTGTCTGGTGTTCAAGCAAATGTTCAAGACTTATAGAGCATTCCGAGATATGAGTAACAAAGTAAAGTACTGATCCTCAGGCGAGCGTTCATTCCACGATACAACGCAGAGAGTTCACATCGAGACTTGCGGCGAAAGCTCAAGGAGCTTCCAAAGTCACTAGCTAATTCGACCTCACTTAGAAAGAATTCAGGCCAGTCGACGGTCACCGTTTCGTTCTGGGTATGGAGGACTTCAATATCAGGAGATGTACGACGCCTGGCTCAAATTGAGGGTGGTTGTGTCCCTGTTGGAGAATTGCAACGCCTCAACGTGCTCTACGCCGGGGTGGCCCGGCGACGTGTATACAACTCGTTTACGCCATTGGGTGCACCGGAACAACGCCCGAGGAAGATATGATAAACTCCAATTTCAAGAACGTTCGGCAGATACAAAAGATTCGGTAGATACAAAAATATGACGAATTCCTTCGTCTGGAGCGAGTCCAAGATCAAGCAAGACATCAAGCAAGACACATTTGAGATAACTGAAAGGCCACGTATGCTAGTGACCCGATCTATAGTTTTCTTCGCGCGTTTCTGCTTTAGATGGGGTAAAGTAAGGACATGTTCGCGACGTAGTTGAGCGCGTCAGTGCGGTAGTTGTCATCGCCGATGATAATTGGGAAGAGGGTGCTGTCTTGGAAGATGGCTGCCTTGGGCTTTTTCGGGTCCCACTGGGGCCACGGAACCCCGAGACCCCTCTTGCCGTTAGGGTCGAGGGTGTTGGTGAACCGGATGAAATAGTCCCTGAGTTCCGAGAGGACAGGGCCAACGGCGAAGGAGTTGGGGACGTCCGTTATATGGGCCTGAAAAGTGATGCGAGATGTTAGCCTGTGACAAGCGTGGGAAGCAAGTCAAGCCCCTACCGCTCCGACAAAGGGCAAATCCTTGCCGCGCTTGTGGACTACGAAGCACGTGGGTGAAATAAGCAGCGGGTCAAACCTCATCATGGATCAACGTACTGAACCCCCACGACCTCTGCTTGTCGGCTCTGTGCTGGAGGAGGTACCGACGCGGGCCGTGGAACACGAAATCGCCCTGAAGAGCGGCTGTACGCTTAAATTGTGGACCTAGCCATCGTTGTGTGAGTATTGCTAAATTGTGACTCTTGGGTGCGAGCGACCGTACTGAGTGCATTCTTGAGTCCAGTGTCGAAAGGACACCCGGCCCGCTGGTCATCCGGGTAGTACTTGAGAAGGAGGTCGACTTGGCTGTCCTTGGCTTTAGGCATCATATACAGTTTCATATAGTCCTTCAGTTCGGCCGTGGTCCTGGAGGGAGATAAGATTCGATGCGCATCGACGTGCGGTAGTTCCCACATACGTAATGTTTATCGTGGATATCGAGAATAATGAGCCTTCGTCGTCGCAGTTTCCTGACATGCCGGGTCAGCCTTTGTCGCGAATGGGCTCAGCGGACACACCTGCAATCATCGGTACGTTCGCCACGTTGCCGCGCAAGACAGAATATTGTGTGGGCTCTTTCAGGAAGACGCCATCGACACGGGGTAACCAGGCTAGCACAAGTCCCTGTGGAACTGTCAAGCACCCGATCACACAGCGACAAGGCCATAAGCCCTCACCTGATACGCGAAGAAACTCGGAGAGTCGTCCATCGCTTTCTTGTACGTGCTGTACGGCACCTTGCGAAGACAGTCGAGTGTGTCAGAAGCCCTAGTACAACCGGTCTTTTCGACCATGAAGTCATAGTACCGCTGCCCGTTCTCGATGTCTCCGACGGGGATGGGTCCGCCGGACTGCATGATTGCACCACGGAACAGCCCTTCATTATTCCCGCCGTTCGTTATCATGTGGTGAGCCACAGAGATAGCACCAGCGCTCTCTCCCCAGCTGTGGCCAGTTAGTCGACGGAATTCACGAAGTGTGATACAAGGTGTTGCTCACATGGTCACTTTCGTTGGGTCACCACCGAACTCTGAGATGTAGGTCTGCACCCACTTCAGGGCAAGGCGTTCTGCAGACATAACGAGTGTGAGTGAAAGCACGCAGGCAAGACCGCCGTCCACTCACGATCTTGGAGACCAAGGTTCCCGACCTTTTCCGCTTTGACCTCCTTTCCAGGTAAGAAACCGAATGCTGCGAGGACAGAGATCAGAGCCCGATCCATGTGAGAAGAAGTTACCCATCACACCAGAAAGCCTGGAAACAATCAACGTCAGTGAGAAACCCCCGTCTTGGGGATATAAAAACCTCACCGGTAATTTACGCTGACGTAAATGACCGGTTGCTCAAGGTCAATAGAACGAGCAACAAAACTGCCACCATCATAACTGCGGAGATAGCTCTCAGAAGTGGAATCGAATCAAAAAAAAAAGACACACGTAGAGGTTCCACCAATCTCGAAACCACCCCCGAAAATCCACTGAAACGACGTACGTATCCAAGTCAACATCGTCGCGCCCAGCGATTGTGGAAATACGCACAAATATAACGGGGAGCTTAGACGCAGGAGTTGCACTTGCGGGTTTTACAACGTTGAGGGTCAGACCTTGGAAAATAATTCACTCGCGGCTGATAGGGAGGACAACATTTCCTTACAGTCCTCGTCCTGAGGTGTAAGATTGTCCAAGAGTACATTCACGAGGCCGCTGACATCTTTGACCAGCTGCGAGTCCAGCCCGTTCGGAAGATCCAGACGTTGCTGTGGGCAAGACTTGCCGAATTCTTGAACGTAATAGAGGCCTTCGTACGGTGGAAGGGGTTCTGGTAGGCGCAATCGCCGCTCATTCGTCCTGTGTGCAAAACAGCGTGAGAAGCTATACAGTATAGTGAAAGCAGGGTACTCACGGTGGATGTGCGAAGGGGATGCCCAAGAACTGATCCGTTGCGCCTTTTCGGATACCAGTGAATAAGGCATCGTCAAGGCGGACCTCTGGGGTAGGAGCTAGCTGTTCCGTCGACTCTGGGCCAGCGCAGGTATGGTCTGACACCGGGTAAGAGAGGGGTTCTTGGACTACGAGCCTGTCTACTGGTGAAGCAAGAGCGGAGAGGGCGCGCACGGCCAGCAAGGCCAAAATTGCACGCTTAGTTAGCATGGTGAGGAAACCGCAGGTTGTAGACGAGCCTGGTGCAGCTTTAGTTTGAGCACGAGGGAGACTATAAATACCCTAGGCCACATTGACAGAGGCATGATGAACCCTAGTGTGTACAGAACCTTGGATGCGAAGCCCGCATTCGGAGCGACATGTGTTTCGCCTTGGAACATCTTCGGTTCGCGGTATGCAGAAAGTGACACCTGTGTAGGAAAGATTACAGAGATGCGAATCCGCATGACGTGCGTGACACGGACCAACGTCTGAAATTTCCCAAACAAAAACAAAGATGCCACCAATAGGATACCGTTTGTCTACGATCCTCGGGTTGGTACTAGCTTCTGCGAGACACGATGTTTCAATTGGGAACGGATCTTGAACCGACTATGCACCCAAACGAGAGGGTTTTGCGAATATCCGAAATCGTATAGCCAAGTCCACGAACTCGTTTATCTCCTTGGATCTAGACTCTAGAGAGGAACGTGCACCATAAATCGGTACCATTCAGAATAAGGTCATCGAACTGAGCGCATGATCCCAAGCAAATACAGTACAATGCTGTTAATGTCGTGTGGACGCCCATGGAGAGCCTCGAAATTAAAGTTTATGTTTCTGCCAAAGTGCCCCTACCGCCAGGTCCCGATGATTGAGACGAAGAGAGAGACTTTCAGATTACGCTGAACTCGCAGGCTAACTAGGCTTGGGCAATTTCCTTGGCAATTTCCCGGTAAGCATAAGTTAAGAGGGTGGGTACTGTAAAAGAAATCTTGAATGACACTCAGAATGGATTGTCCGGCGTGATGAGAAGCAGGCGCTGGCCCCTCTCGTGGGCCGTGGCTGAGCGTTCTACTCAAATCACAAGGCACGATCTCTATCTCGGGTCCTGTCACGGTTCACATCAGTCGTCGCGCTCATCTTAATAGCCGACGAGGACGTTCGGTGAGGACCAGAACCCAGGAGATCTTGAAGTGAAGTGAACTGTTGGTTGCCTCAGAGCGTGATCGTGTGATCACTGACCAGAATTTACTGTACAGTATTAACAGCCGAATTGTCTACTGTACCTGGACCGGCGGTACGAATAACAGGGGATTTGCCTTCCCTGCTCACCTTATCACCACAGCCAATCCCCCATGATTGTTAGTCCATTCGTATGTTCATCGACGTTCATCGCCCGTCGACCCGCCAAGAGTCCACCCATTTCACCCGATTATCTCCCTTTCGGTTCTAGCTGACCCCAGCGAACAACGCGGCACTCCCGGTTCCGGTATCTGCCCCTCCGAATCTGATTGTGGTTCTGGTTCTAATCCACTTGATCCACTCCTACGCCGCCTCAGTACAGCAATACGCATCGCCGATATGGTGTTTACGCGAAGGAGAAACGCGCGGTGGTATGGATAACCATGCCTTGTGTCGCGGGTTCAAAATAATACATCTTCCATTCTCGCTCCAGCGGCCCCGTGGGCCGAGATATGTAGTCAGGCATTTATCCAGCCCTAATACAGTAACCCCGAACCTGCGACACGTTCCTCGCCACAGAAGGGCGCCGACCGTGAAAGGCCGTTAGCGTCCTATATGCAAGGGTCTTACGTTCTCGCACTGGCATGTTGTGCTCGGTTCCTCACGATCCGCTACCGTCGGCAGTGACCATCATTTCCAAGATCATTTCCCCACCAGTCGTCGTTTCACCGCTTTTGTCTACATTGACACCGCTGGGAGGGGAGGAGGTTCACATGTTTACAATAAGTGTCACCAACTTCTTCCATGCGCACGCTCCACTGATATGCCGTTCTCTGCGCAATCCCGTTCGATTGCGGACTGCTAACCTCCCCGCTGTGCAATTATTCACCCGTTCCAGTGTTTTAGACACTGGTGACTCTACAACTATCGAGCGCGGCACGACCCGGGGGGGTGTTGAACTGACACTTGGCCAAGAATGGCAGAATGGCGAAAACTATTGATGCTTGGCGACGAAGTCGTGATCACCAGCACGACGATCTTCAAGTTGGTTCTGCGTCAGTATGAAACTGCTGTATGTTATGGAACCCGAACAAGCAAGGTCCCCGTCGACGGAGTCGAAACCTCGTAGACTACTGTATGTCGAGCTCGCATCGTACTACGTTTTTCTCGATAAAGCGCACTGTATTCAGCAAATGACCTGTCTGTCAGATTACTCGAGGGTGGTTGTCATTTGGTTTAGACAGTTACAGGGCCCTGGCCTTATACAGTACTTATGTAAGTGTTATGTAAGACGGCTGCGATCCCGAGTCCAAGATCGAGATCGAGAAAGACAACAGCCTAGTAACTTATAGGAGACTAAGTACAGTATGCCAGTGGCCCGAGTTATTTTGCACGTTTCTCATTTAGACAGTATGAAGAAGGGACATGTTTGCGACATAGTCAAGAGAGTCACCGGCTACAGTCGGCGCGGTAGTTGTCGTCGTTAACGACAAGTGAGAAGAGCGCGCGGTCTTTGGAGACGATGATGATTGCCTTGGATCGCGTTCCCCGGCCGTTCTAAAGAAAGGTGAACCCTTGTTGGTCTCATAGACAGCGATGCATGCGGGTAAAATAAGTAGCAGGTCTACCTCACCGTACAATCGAATGAGTGAACTGAATGGGCTAACGCTCACGACTTCTGTTCGGCCCACGTCCTTCAAGAAGCGGGCTGTAGAACACGAAACGCCCTGAAGAGTAACGATACGTTTAAATTGTGGACCTAGCCATCATTGTGTGAGTAACTATTGGGTGCGGGCGACTGTACTGCGTGCGCTCTTGAATCTGGTATCGAAGGGACAAAGGCCCGCTGGTCATCTGGGTATAGAGTAGTACTTGAGGAGGTCAATCTCGCTGTCATTTCGGCTTCTTCATGTACGGTTTCAGTCAGTCCTCAAGTACAGTCCGGAGAGTACCGATGGTGGAGGCGACGAGGGGAGCACGGATGACGAGCTGACGGTGCGCCCCACGTGGAGCAGTGCATGGCGGCAACGACAGTCGACACGAGGGCAAGACCCGTAATGTAGCGTGACTTGTGACCATGTGACCTTGTACGCAAATATTTCAGGACGGAGGTCGGACCCGGACCAGGTGTGAAGAATACACTGTTCCTGTTCGTACTGTATATGATGAACGGGAAAGCCCCTTCAAAGCTTACGGTGCAACCCTAGGGCCCTGGGACAACCTTCAGTAGTATCACAGTTGTTACTTGAGTGGGAGGTTATTACGGCAGATCTGAGCTGAGCTGATTCCCCAAAAGAACCACGTCGTCGCGAGGCAGATATTAATAGCGAAGGGTTCTTATGACCCTGCTTATGACCAATGCAGGAATATGTGTTGGCTCTCCGCGGAATCATCTGA
Source organism: Lactarius hatsudake (assembly GCA_024734325.1). Lineage (NCBI taxonomy): Eukaryota > Fungi > Basidiomycota > Agaricomycetes > Russulales > Russulaceae > Lactarius > Lactarius hatsudake. The sequence goes on along the minus strand of JANSJP010000011.1, from coordinate 757,349 downwards.
CCGCGACGACCCGACAATGTGAGTGGTATTCGCCAGGCCTCCGCCGATTACTAGATCGCTGCCTACCTGGTAGTAGCGATCCCTCAAATAGTATCACATCCTCTGCCAGCGCACCCCGGTCCTCTTGACTCGAGTCGCGGCGACCACTATGATATTCGCTAAATGGACCATCGCCGGCTACGCCATCAACGTAGCGCGTGCTGTTCCTCAAGTATCAACCACCACCGGCGTATTGACTAGTGTTCCACCGATTACGCTGGCGACGTCCGTTGCTAGCCCGACTGTCCCTCTCACGGCCACATTGCCCTCGCAAGTACCGCTGCCCCCCGTGCAAGCCTGGTGCCCGAGTGAAATTTTCTGTGCTGGAGCGGTGTGTCACGTGTTAATTCTCGCGCTCCGATTCCATTGACACAGCGCATATATCCACCCCAGCTCCTGCAAACTGTCAACGTCGCTGAGCTCTGGTCGGACCCAAAGACCTTTGTCGACAAGCCCACAAACTCAAGCTCCCAGTCTGTCCTTACTGCGTTTGCGCCTATCAACTCTACCAATACCACTGAGGGTGCCGTACTCGACTTCGTGGACAGCAACTTCCGTGGCGAAGGTCTCGAACTTGAGGCGCAAGCTCTTCCCAACTTTAACGCAAACCCACCTTTCCTGAACAACGTCGTGGACCCGTTGCTCAGAGCCTTTTCTCAAATTGTGCATGGCTACTGGACCCAGCTCATCCGTGGGACGAATTCTTCTACACTCTGCAATGGAACGACGTGCGAGAGTACAATTATTCCACTTAACCATACGTTCGTGGTTCCAGGCGGGCGGTTCCGGGAACAATGTAGGCGATTCTCGTACATATACCCTTTGTTCAAGCACTTACTCTAATTCACAGACTATTGGGACAGTTTCTGGATAATCGAAGGTCTGATCCAATCACAGCTGTTTGATATTGCCAAAGAAACGCTGGAGAATTTCATGGACGAGATTGAGAGGTTTGGGTTCATTCCTAATGGTGGTCGAATATATTGTATTACTCCTCCATATGTGCCACGTTCCAAGGATTGACGTCATTATTCATCCAGACCTGAACCGCTCCCAACCACCCTTGTTTATCTGGGTGTGTCTATCCTGTGATTGACTCACTGGCATTTTGTTTTTGCTAATCGGTGAATCAGATGCTATCCACTTACGTTTCGGCATCCAATGATACTGCCATTCTCGATCGGGCGCTCCCTTTGGCAGAGGCACGTAACCATTCTTCGGCTTTACGTCGTCTCACGATCACCTACCTTTAGAGGGAACTAAAATGGTGGAGGGATAATCGTTCTGTCAACATCACCAGCCCTTATACGAACAAGACTTACACGCTATCGCGTTTTTCCGTCACCAATAGCGCGCCCAGGCCTGAATCCTATTTAACTGGTATTATCACATGGTTTCCTTTGCCATAGCCATTCGCCGACGTCGTTTGGTCTTTAGATTATAACACAGCAAACGACCCAACGCTGAGCACACCTTTGACCGAGTCGCAGAGGGCCGAACTCTATTCAGAGCTTGCTAGTGGGGCTGAGTCAGGTGGGGTCTGCTCTTCCGACATTTTCCATTCCTTGGTGGACTGATAAATGCTCTGAACAGGTTGGGATTACTCCACTCGTTTCATCGCCTTGCCTGTGGATGGCGGAACCAATAATACAGCGCCTGCTCTCCGTTCTGTGAATATCAAGAACCACGTCCCCGTTGATTTGAACTCTATCCTCTGTAAGCCACCTATATCGGAATTTTTGGCGCTATCTCACCATTGTATCAGACAAGGCCAATCTTATTCTCGCAGATTTTTACAGGTCAGGAAATCATTCCAATAGTACTGCTGTCTCGCAGCATGAGGCGGCGGCGGCGAATATTCGCGCTGGCATCCTTGACCTCTTCTGGGATTCCTCCAAACTCGCGTTCTACGATTTTAACTTGACCTCAAACTCGCGCAACAACTTCTTCTCAGCCGCTACGTTCTACCCACTCTGGGCAGACATCATACCCGACGAGGTCCTTTCCAGCTCTACAAACGCGTTTGGCTTCTTCTCGACTATCAACATGGTGCTCCGCCGCTATAACGGCACATACCCAACCACTTTCATTGAGTCCGGTTTGCAATGGGACGCTCCCAACGCGTGGCCACCCCACCAATACATTGCGCTGCAGGCCTTACTTGGGCTTCCAAGCAACATATCCAGTGGTGCAATCCCGCAGCCTCCGACTGGACAGTCCGCATACGCACTCGTACCGAGCGGACAGCTTGACGTGGCGGAGAATGCGCTGCCGGGCCAATTGGTCGCGAATGGGAGGAATGCTTCGAGCACCGGGAGCAGCGCAGATATCAACGCGCTGAGTGGGACGTTCGTCAATGGCGGTAACACCACCGCTAACGAGGGCTGGCGCGACGCACTTGCGCGTGGTCTCGCGAATCGATACTTCACGAGCGCGTTTTGTAGTTGGTACGTGTACTATCTCCGTTGTGTCACAAGGTTCCTGACGACCCCTGGATTATTCTTGCTAGGTACGCTACCGGCGGGTCGATCCCCAACTTGCTCCCGCGATTGACGAATCAGCAGCTGAACGTCAGCCTAAGCATCAACAATACCGGCAACGTTCGTGGCCTCCCTCTGCTACTCTTCCAACTTTCAAGTACTCATTTCTGTCGTTGTCACTCTGTAGATGTTCGAAAAGTTCTCGATTAGAGACATCGACAGCGGCGGGCGCGGTGGAGAGTACACCGTGCAGGCCGGCTTTGGGTGGACGAACGGCGTCGCGCTCTGGGTCGCGAACACCTTCGGCAGCCAGCTCGTCGCGCCAACGTGCCCTGACCCGCTTGTCGAGGCCAGTATAACGGGCAGCAGCAGCAGCAGCGGAAGCGGAAGCTCCAGCAGTGGCAAAAAAAACGGCGCGCTGCAGCTGTCTGTGGCACCTCGCGCGCTCGTCGGACTGGCGTTGCTCGCGGGCCTGCACCTGATGGTCGTGTAACTGGCAGAAGTTTGAGCCGTGGACAATGTGTATTTTCCTATTTTGCGCATAGCCTTTTGGGCTTGTCGTTTCCTGTTTCTAGTGCTCGTCGACACGTTGAGCATGAGTACGTTTGCCAAACATATGGTTTAGTCTTAGCGCCTTCCTGGTTCGAAAGCCGGGCGTTGCACACAGTTTGTGTTGCTGCGCGCGATGCTATTGCACAAGGGCCGTCGTATGTGACCAACTCGGTGGGGGTCTTGAGATAGTTGTGCCCGTATGAGCCAGGTATTGGACTTGTGGCCCGGGAAATAGTCGCCCTGCCTCGGATTTGCAACAGTTACGGTCTCAAATTATATATATAGCTTCAGGACAACAGGGCCAAAGTTGCCACTTTTTTTGGATTACTGTATCCCTTGTATTCTTTTTTTTTTTGATCCATGTTTATTCCGGGATACATAACAGAGTTACAGACCGGTTGTAGCTGGGTTGTAGTTAGTGAGCCTACATTTGTGAAGGTAACCCTTGTATTCCGCAACCATGTGGTGTACTGACTATTTTTTTTTGTTTTTTTTTGAACCATTTTTATCCCGGGATGCGTACCATGGGTACAGACTGGTCATAGGAGAGACCACATTTCGGGAGCGTGTACTACGTGGTAATAATAGAAGTTTGCAAGCCGTTAAGCTCGCGTCCATCAGGCATCCTAACCGGTTGTGCCTATTCGTTAGGTTGACACCTGGCGTCAGACGCCTAGAGTTTCGTGATATGTTGCGTGTCGCCCTCAGTCGGGTTCGGGTGGCACGTAGTCGTATGGCCGGTTTCGGGCCTGGAGAGTGCACGGGTTTCCTGTAAAAAAGTCAGGAAACGGAGGGCGTTTTTCTTGTGGGAGGATAGGAGTTTAGTCGTAGGGAATGATGCGGCCGTACTTGACCACCCCGAAGGCGTGCCGCTCGAAGTAATAGCGCTGGCAGTGGTATAGTGTGTGGACGCTGGAGCGTAGTGGTTCCCCGCACGGGCATCGGCGTGATTCCGGGGGGTGTGGTGTACTGACTACTGTGCGGCCAAGGTGTGGAGTGGCGTGCAGCATGCGATCAGTCGACCAATCGTAAGCTACTCTCAAACGTGTGGTGTTCGGGCGGCAAATAGTCGACGCTACAGGCTGTAACTTAGATGACTCGGCGCCGGCCGACGAGTTACACGTCCGTCCCGGACGAGAGTCCACGTGACCAAGTCCTTAAAAACGTCTCGATCCACCCGCGGATTTCAGTTACAATAACAGCCGCGGGTCGCGTCTTGTTAACATCTTCTTGGTCTTTCTCCGCACCTCTAGCCTTTAAATTCTGAAATGAACCCCTGGTGACTTGCCTGGTGACCCCTAATGGGTCTTTTTTTTTTTGGGTCCATGTTTATTCCGGGGTACATAACAGGGTTACAGACCGGTCGTAGCAATGATTTGACCTAAAGAAGGTGCCCCGAAGCCATAAGTAACAGAATCGAGAATCGAATCACAGGTAAAGGGGATAGCGTTCGGATAGATCCCTCGTGGAGCTATTGGTACGGATGCGGTGTGACGCGGATATATGTTAGAGTGCCGGTGAAGCGAACGAGATAACCCAGCCTCAGTGTCTCCCTAATGGGCCTAACCATGTGCTTCCACCGGCTCTTTGTGTTCTCTGTCATCGCTGCCGCGACCTTTCCCGACTTCGTAACGCCTCTCGCACCACCTTGGGATGACCTACATGTCAAGCACACCTGGGGTGCTGTCCCGGCCAACTGGGAGACCCTTGGTAACCCTCCCGCTGGCACCACCATTGACCTCCACGTAGCGCTCAAGTCTCACAATGAGAGTGCTTTGATCGAGGCACTCGATGAGTGAGCGATCCAAGGAGTCCAAAGCATGTCCTCTACAACACTCCTCCACCCACAATGCACTTACCTGTGCGGTTGCTCTGTTGCAGATATGGTGCACACCTCTCAAGGGAGCAGGTTCCTCGGCTTGTCGCGCCACACACAGACACCCTTGAGCTCATCCACTCCTGGCTTGCACACCACGGTGTCCCGACCTCGTCCATCTCAACGTCACATGGCGGCGGCTGGCTGACGCTGGCCGGTGTACTGGTGTCCCAAGCCAATAGACTGCTCGGAGCGTCGTACCAGCTCTACCGGCACACGGGGACAAATGACACCACTATTCTCCGCACGGTCGGCTATGCACTCCCCGCGGTGCTCCACACACACGTACAAACCAGTCGTGCCGACAACGCACTTCGCCTCCACGCACACTATGCGGCAGACACCACGGAGGCAGCTCTGTCGGAGCAACTACGGACATGACACCGAGAGAGCCCGTGACGGCGCTGTCGGGTCGCGATTTCGTAGTCACGCCATCGGACCTGCGCTGGCTGTACAGGACGGCCACCTATGTGCCAACCGCAACAGACCAGAATCTACTCGGGATTGCGGGCTACTTGAACCATTACCCGGGCCTGCAGGATTTGAGGATGTTCATGAGCCAATGTCGCGCGGACGCGGTAGATGGGAGTCATGCGACCTTTACCGTCCAGCTGCTCAACGGCGCCGGTGGGTACGACCCGAACAACCCCGACCCCGAGGCGGACCAAAACATGCAGTACGCGCAGGCCATGGCGTACCCGACCCCGCATCTCTTCTACGGCACCGGTGGCGAGATGGCGGCATTGCCTGGCAGCAACTTGCCAGCGCCAGGCGACCCATTCCTAGTGTGGCTCAACTTCGTGCTTAGCGGGCAGAGGGTCCCGCCGACGATCAGCACTTCATACGGTATTCAGGAGAAGAATACCCCGCTAGAATATGCTACGGCCCTGTGCAACCTGTTCGCCCAACTCGGTGTGCGTGGTGCTAGCGTCATCTTCCCGAGCGGTAACAATGGCGTCGGTAAGTTGGAGGACTGCATTGACGACGACGACCCCGGGATCGTCCACTTCGTCCCTACGTTCCCTGCATCCTGTATGTGTGGCGTTTTATTTATTTTTGAAGCAGTACACCGTCGTAGGCACAGGTCGCTCACCGCATCTCCACGGTTTTGCAGGTCCCTATGTGACCAGCGTCGGTGGCACGACGGGTCACCCCGAGGTCGCGGTGAGCTTCTCTGGAGGCGGCTTCTCGAACCATTTTCCGCGGCCGGAGTACCAGCAGGTTGCTGTGCCCACCTACCTGGAGCGGCTCGGCACCCAATATCACGGCATGTTCAAGTGTGTATCCTGCCGCGACTTTAGCCTTTTCTTACTTTGTAATTTTCGTGGTTTGTGCAGCCCGGCCGGCCGCGGTATCCCCGACCTCGCTGCGCAGGCGCAGCAAATATATATCGTCGAAAACAACATGGGTTATGTCACGTCCGGCACCAGCTGCGCGGCACCGGTGCGCCTTCCTTCCTCCCCTGGCTCGAGCGCCCAGCCGACCAATAATGTACAGGTCGTGGCGGGCATAATCTCGCTGCTTAACGACTATCTGCTTTCCGTAGGTAGGTCTCCGCTCGGCTTCCTCAATCCCTGGCTGTACGGCGTCGGCCTTTCCGGCATCAACGATATCATATCGGGGTCTAACCCCGGCTGCGACACTGACGGATTCTCGGCCGCCGTTGGATGGGATCCTGTTCGTCCCGCGAGACTATCTATTCATTTTCATGGTTGGCTGATTTTCGGCCCGGCAGGTGACAGGTCTCGGGACGCCGGATTTTTTGGACCTGCTTGCCCCACTGGAACCCGAAGCAAAAAGCCCCTTGAAAAGCACTAAACCTTTTCTTTAGCCTTGACAACAAATTGTATATACTTCAATTCATGTTTCCCATTGAATTCTAATATTTAAAGATCGTCCAAAGCCTAAATATCTTACGATCTTTCCAAGATCTTTCAAAGTGCAAATGACCGAACAGCAAGATACCGGATTGACACTCACAAACCACATGTATGTCACAAACCGATTTGAGATGCCAGGAAATAGATGTGTAGTTTTCACATTAATCCCTTGAAAGGGGGGTGCGGGATTGTAGTGAGATATAATACAGTAGCTCGTCCAATGGTGGACATCCACCTGGCAGTTCATTGGCACCACCGCCGCCCTTCTTGAGTGTGCATTGAGCTCAGCCTCCTCGCTCATGGTTGATTTTGATGAAATCCGGTGTGCTCTTACGGATGTTACAAATTTCTGGTTCAATGTAGTGTAGGCATTTGCGGTTGTTTACTGTATGTCTGGTTCAGTGGCCCTTACAGGCTGTCCCAAGGGCTGTTCACTAAAAGTACAGGATGGCCGTTCGTTAAGTATCTTCTTTCAGGTTATGGTCATGGTTCTGGTTTCCCCAGGTACGGAAAATACCTTTCATTTCACTACCGTAGTCAACACCGATTAGTAAGTGCCTTTACTGTATGCGAGGGATGAACATTCGATGAACGATGAACAATGATGTCTTTGCTTCTGCGTTAACGATCTTGTCTGGGTCCATTTACTACTCTTCCCCTCAGGTCTTGCCTCAGGTCGAAATCTATTACTCACTACAATACCGCTTTCCGAACCGTATTTGGTAACCGTATAGGTTCCCATTAGCAGTCAAGATTGGGTTTATGAATCTCGGTGGATCGTATCTCTGTGCCGAGACGTCCCTCGCTGTTATGAAAATGGGGTCTCCGAGAAAAAATGATTGCCAGGCGAAGAAGCCGAACGAGCCTCAACGAGCCCAGAATGCTGTGATTAGAGCGCGACATCTCTAACTCTACGTGCGCGGCCGAAAACAGAATGGGAAGGGGTTAAGGCGATGACGCATTTTCCCCGGTGCCTCGCGATCGGCTCCGACTGGAGTCTGGTTGTACAGTATCACGGAGAGGTGCCTTCGTTCGTACCAAACGACTTTCGGTCACAGCGCGTGGTGTGCCGAACGCTGAGGCCGGTGAGGTCCCAGCGCGGGGTTTTCCCTTGGATCCTTGATGATTGTGCATATGTTGTATATTAACTTATTAGACTTGACCGGTCATTTCCGTTGCTCTACCACATCCCAATCCACCTGCGGATTACAGTTACAGTTACAGCCGCGGGTAGCGTCTCGTAAAGACAGTAGCAGTCAAGCTCCTATCTCCATTTGACCACGACATCATAAGTGCTCTCCCAGCCATTTTCTCAGTATTCCTCCGCACCTCTAGCCTGCCCTTAAATTCTTAACCCCCGGTGACCCTCTAATGCTAATCATGCGCTACCACCAGCTCTTTGTGCTCTCTGTCATCGCTGCCGCGACCTTTCCCGACTTCGTAACGCCTCTCGCACCATCTTGGGATGACCTACGCGTCAAGCATACCTGGGATGCCGTCCCGGCCAACTGGGAGACCCTTGGTAACCCTCCCGCTGGCACAACCATTGACCTCCATGTGGCGCTCAAGTCTCACAATGAGAGTGCTTTGATTGAGGCACTCTATGAGGTGAGCGATCCAAGGAGTCCAAAGCATGTCCTCTACAACACTCCTCCGCTCACGATGTACTCACCCATGCGGTTGCCCTGTTGCAGATATGGTGCACACCTCTCAAGGGAGCAGGTTCGCTCGGCTTGTCGCGCCACACACACACACCCTTGAGCTCATCCACTCCTGGCTTGCACACCATGGTATCCCGACCGAGTCCATCTCAACATCACACGGCGGCGGCTGGCTGACGCTGGCCGGCATACCGGTGTCCCAAGCCAATAAACTGCTCGGAGCGTCGTACCAGCTCTACAGGCACACGGGGACAAATGACACCACTATTCTTCGCACGGTTGGCTATGCACTCCCCGCGGTGCTCCACACACACGTACAAACCATCGTGCCGACAACGCACTTCGCCTCCACGCACACTATGCGGCAGACACCACGGAGGCGCTCTGTCGGAGCAACTGCGGATATGGCGTCGAGAGAGCCCGTGACGGTGCTGTCGGGTCGCGATGGTGCAGTCATGCCATCGGACCTGCGCTGGCTGTACAGGACGGCCACCTATGTGCCGACCGCAACGGACCAGAATCTACTCGGGATTGCGGGTTACTTGGGCGATTACCCGGGCCCGCAGGATTTGAGGAAATTCATGAGCCAATGTCGCGCGGACGCGGTAGATGCGACCTTTACTGTCGAGCTGCTCAACGGCAGTGAGTACGACCCGAACAACCCCGCCACCGAGGCGAACCAAAACATTCAGTACGCGCAGGCCATGGCGTACCCGACCCCGCATCTCTTCTACAGCACCGGTGGCGAGATGGCGGTATTGCCTGGCAGCAACTTGCCAGCGCCAGGCGACCTATTCCTAGCGTGGCTCAACTTCGTGCTTAGCGGGCAGAGGGTCCCGCCGACGATCAGCACTTCATATGGTGTTCAGGAGACGACTACCCCGCTAGAATATGCAACGGCCCTGTGCAACCTGTTCGCCCAACTCGGTGTGCGTGGTGCTAGCGTCATCTTCCCGAGCGGTAACAATGGCGTCGGCAAGTTGGAGGACTGCCTTGACGACGACGACCCCGGGAGCGTCCACTTCGTCCCTACGTTCCCTGCATCCTGTATGTGTGGCGTTTTATTTATTTTGAAGCAGCACACTGTCGTAGGCACAGATCGCTCACCGCATCTCCACGGTTTTGCAGGTCCCTATGTGACCAGCGTCGGTGGCACGACGAGTAAACCCGAGGTCGCCGCGAGCTTCTCTGGAGGCGGCTTCTCGGACCATTTTCCGCGGCCGGAGTACCAGCAGGTTGCTGTGCCCACCTACTGGGAGCGGCTCGGAAGTAAATATGCCGGCATGTACAAGTGCGTTTTCTGCCAAGACTTGATTTCAGCCTATTCTTACTTTGTAATTTTCGTGGTTTGTGCAGCCCGGCCGGCCGCGGTATTCCCGACATCGCTGCGCAGGCGCGCAGAGTATATATCGTCCGAAACAACAAGGGTTATGTCACGTCCGGCACCAGCTGCGCGGCACCGGTGCGCCTTCCCTCTTCTGGCTCGAGCGCCCAGCCCAGCCTACCACTAATGTACAGGTCGTGGCGGGCATAATCTCTCTGCTCAACGATCACCTGCTTTCCGTAGGTAGGTCCCCGCTCGGCTTCCTCAATCCCTGGCTGTACGGCGTCGGCCTCCCCGGCATCAACGATATCATATCGGGGTCTAACCCCGGCTGCGGCACTGACGGATTCTCGGCCGCCGTTGGATGGGATCCTGTTCGTCCCTCGAGTCTGTCTTCGTTTTCAAGGTTGGCTGATTTTCGGCCCGGTAGGTGACGGGTCTCGGGACGCCGGATTTTTTGAACCTGCTTGCCTCACTTGATTCCAGGTACCCCACTGGAACCCAAAACCTCGCCCTTGATCCCACCTTGCTTGCAAAAGCCCCTTGAAAAGCACTAAACCTTTTCTGTAGCCTCGACAACACATTGTATATACTTCAATTGATGTTTCCCATGGAATTCTAAATATTTGAAGACGTCCAAAGCCTGAAATTTTCAATAGAATAAGAACAAATGACCGAACAACAGCGATACAGGAGTCCCACTCACAAACCACATGCATGTCACAAACAGATTTGAGATGCCAGGAAATAGATGTGCAGTTTTCACATCAATCCCTTGACCTGTGCGACAGCCACTTTCCCGACAGCCACTTTCCTGGCCGAGTCACGGGACCTTTGGGGCGGACGTGGGCCCGGGATAGTGGACGCAAGGCAAGGGGGGAGCAGAAATGTATTTTCTGAAATGGGGTACAAAAATCTCACAAGCCTTAGCATTTCGGCATAGACACACCTGCAATCACTCCAAATTCATATATGACATTCTGCACTCCACGGACCCCCACGGGCCCCACCCCATTTGGGCGCTTAGGTTGTTCCACTCCCGAGTGGACGACTCCTCCGGGTCGCAACGAAATTCGAATTCGGTCCATCATAGGTATCTTAGCCCTATATCGTTTCCCCTCCCGGGCCTGCTTTGTCACATCACCGCGGAGGAAACAATGGTCCGAGGTTATGGGCCTGGGTGTGGACCTTTCACTTATCCTGTTCTTGTTCAATCGGACAAATTGGGTTCATCTCGCATCAGTATCTGTTGTTGTTGTCAATGGGTCAAGTCGCTCTCATGTAAATATCTTTCCTGCTACGGATAGGAGCGGGTGAATCGCTCGGGGATGACGGCGGTATCTAGTCCAGTCTGTGATCGATACATTTGTTCCTTCGTTCGTTGATAGTACTTCACTGGGCGGGCCCCTATGCCGAGTCCGATAAATACTACAAAACTCCAGCGAGGCATGGCGTCCCGTAGTCGCCGAGACGATTGTAGCTAGGAAGCGGATGAATGACGATCCACACAAAACAACGAACGACAGCATATAAGTTAGAACAACTGGGATACCATCGAGAGGCTGAGCAACCTTCGATTTTCTATGTGGGTCGCTCCGGTGGGATGCGAAAAAGAGGGACCAGGGTGCGAGCGCGAACAGATTCAGGGCGGGGAGGAAGCTGGCACTAAGTGCTTCACGATCGGGGATGAGAAGTTCACCCGTCTGGGGAGACGTCGCGACTAGTTGGGTTGCGCCCCTGGGAGCAAGTCGATGAAGGGCTGGATGCGGAGACTTCGTCACCCGTCCCTTGGCTTTTTTGGACCCGTCGTGTTAAAGTAGATAGCTAGCGACACGTGGGATGGGTACATCTGTTCCTTAAAGACTATCGCCTGGAAGTTATTTACCAGCGTCTTATACCGCTTTCCGAACCACAATTGGCGGCCAAGATTGTGTTTATGGGTCCCTCGCTGTTATGAATATGGGGCCTCCGAGACGAAACGGTATTGCCACATGAAGAACCACTGCACTTAGAACCCGACTTCTCAAATCGTGCCAACGCGTTCTCCAGGAGTCGTAGTTGCGAACAAGTACCATTTGGCCGAGATGGCCGAAAACAGAATGCAAAGGGGCGGGGGGAAACTCACCTGCTAGGGTGACTTAGAACATCATAGGACTTTGTGTCCATCAAGTGCGATCAGTACGCGAAGTCGTCGCATATAGGCCTATGGACCACGCCCCATGCCCCGTGGCGGTGGCAGCACGGACACGGACGATCAATGTGCTCTCAGAAAGACGGATAAAAGAGGTCACTCAGCGGTGTCCAAACCTCACGTGCGTGCGTGTACACCCGTGTTGGGAGGTAGGGGAAGAAGAAGAGCGAGATTCAGATATCAAAGGCCGTAGCGGAATCATTTTTACATGGTAGCGGCGGATCGAAAGAGTCACTCACTCGCGCGGGTCGTCCGCACCTCGCATTGTCAGTCGTATCCTTCTGGTACTCCCTATCAGACCACACATTCTCCCGCCTCCGCCCCGCCTATTCGAGTAGGGAAGTTTACGCCAAAAACGCACCTGCCCTGACCACGACCCCTGCCATCACCCGTCGACCATCGTTCGCTCCGTATGTAGACCCTCCCCGTACGCCATGCTCTCGAAGATGACTTGCCGCCACACGGATATTGTAAACTCTGCGGCTTCCTCGTCAAGTACCTTAGTAAGTAACCATGTTAGTTCGGCACGGGCTCGGACGACACATTTCGCGCGTACGGGTTCCAGACCCTCTACGAGTTTGGCAGGGCTCTTGTGATCTTTGAGATGTTCAATGACGTACATCACGACGTCGTCATCGTCGAGCTCGCCAAGATATTTGACCATTAACTTCTTGACGAGCGGCTCTAGCTTGCGATCGATCAATTGCTAGCGTATCCAAAGATCAACAAAAAGGAAGATCGGGTGTCAAGTGAGACACACCTCGGTGACCTGCATCCCACCTGACCTTGGACTTGAACAGCGTTTCTCGCTCTTTCGGCACCGACGCCTTTATGTGCTCCAGGCGCTCCTTTGCCTTCCCACTATCGTTCGCCGCGCTAAAGTCGAGTAACTGGAGAGGAACCTTGCGCTTGCGCGTCGCCTCTTCCTCCTCCTCTTCAACGCCGAACACGGCCGGCGCGGGTGCCTTCTCCTTCCCGCCCCCTGCATCCGCCTTTGGCGCAGCCGGCGCGAGCGAGACATTAAGTCTGACAGGTGCGCCGTCGTCGAGAAGCATGCCGGCCTTGCGCTGCTCCTCCGCGAGCGCCTGCAGTTCGTCCATCTGCCGCGCAAGGAATGCCTCGCTCTCGCGGCGCAGGTTCTCCGCCTCGCGCGCTTCATAGGCGCGCATCTCATTGTCGGCAGCCTCCTCGGCAACAAGGCGTCGGGAACGCTGCGCACGCCAGCGTACGCGGTCTGTGTAGAAGACCTCGTCCGACTCGTCGTCGTCCCAGATGTCGAGTCGCGCACGCATCTCTGTGCGGTCACGTTCTTCGGCCTCGCGTGTGGCGCGCTCACGGGCGATGGCACGTTCGAGGGCTTGAAGGCGGTTGCGCTCGCGGGGCTCGTACCGACGTTCCCGCTAAATAGTTCATGAGATGGACACAGGAACAGAGTTTCGTTGCACTGCGTACGTCTCTGAACGAGTTCTCCTCATCGCGCCTCCTAGCCTCCTTTCGATCCTGCTCCAGCTCCTCGTCCGTTTTTGCAGTTTTGCCAGGAACCTGTCGTTCGTCGTCGCGCTCCCGACTCCCCGCCTTGACAAATCCGACCGGCTTTGAAAAACCCTGTTGAGGGTCGGTCCCAAGGGCCCCGGGCTCACGAGCGTCAGCACTCCCTTGGGCCTTCCCCCATTCGCGGACCTTGGGGCCGCTTGGGGAAGCCTGCGCGCTGAGGTTAGGTACGGCTGCACGGACATCGCGTAACTTTTCGCGCTCGCGCTTCGCTGCTCGCTCACGGAATTGCGCAATTTCTGAGATGACGAGCCCGCGTTGAGTTTCTGGTAGGTCGGCTTCCTGAAGATCGTGTAGGTGGGGTGGAATCACGTAGCGTTCTTTGTCCAACAGGCCATTATTAGCGGCTTCTTGGGAGATGCGGATGATGTCATGGATGAGTTTGGATACGTGGATCTTGGCTGTTTGCAATGCTTCTTCGTCCGCCTAATATAATTCCAGCAGGTCAGAGGGATAAATGACTAGGCAATAGGAACACGCTGCAGCCCCTCCGTTGGCACATACGACACCGACAGGGGCAGACGCATATATGCACCGGATGGGCTGCAACATGGGTTCGTCAGGTTAGACTCGTAGTGACGACGCACGTTTGTTTGCATTCGTTGAGCTTGATAAGCATCGAGGAAGACTTTGGTCTTTTCGTCGGCTTTAACCTAGGTAACCCATGGACATGAATGTTAAAGGAAAAAATGCCATAAAGACGCACCAACAACTTTTTGTTCACGCAGCCGTCCTCCAAGGCAGGTAGCTCAACATTATTTAAAAGAGCCATTGCTCGCAGCGCACCGTCCGGATCCTCAAATTCGGCAAATCCAAAGCCTTGAGGTTTATTGGCAGGTGTGATCAACCGCTTGAACGACCTGACTTTTCCACAGGCCTGCATACTACCATGAGTGAACTGAGAAGACAGTGACGAAGGGAATGCTCACACAAAGGAGGTCATTGAGGAAATTATCGGTGATGCCACCTGATATTGAGCCGATGAAAAGGGATATCTGCTTTTGAGATTGTGGTGGCACAAAGCCCTGAACATGCATTTGCTGCTGCTGTGCAAGAGCCGACATTGAGGGGCCTTGCCCGTACGATGGCAGGGGAGGACGCAGACCAAGTCCTAGCCGATTGGGCTGCATAATTGCTGTTCTTGACCGACTGCTTGAGACCTGCCCGTCGAATTCGTAAACCCAATGGACGATGTCGAGAATATGCACTCCTTGGAGGCAAAGTTACCTTTCAAACCCGAACTGAGCGAGGTGTGTGATGTACTGTATGCGAGATTTTGGCCAAGTTCAAGTTGACCCCAAGCCACACTTTGAACGCCCACAACCACGACAACCCGAGATACACGTAATCCCACTCATGAATATGGCAATATGGCCGAGCGGTCTAAGGCGCTGGAATCAGGCTTACCTAATCCAGTCCGAAAGGGCGTGGGTTCGAATCCCACTGTTGTCATCTTTTTATCCTTACACAAGGATCTGTCCTACAATTTTACTTATCCCTGCCAAGGTCTGCCTGTAGGAGGAAACCGATTGTTGGCGTAATTGACTTATAGCTAGCAGCTGGGATCTGGATCATGTAGGTGCAGTCGACTCTCTGATAACCCATACCCCTTCGGGAGATGCTTAGGGGTATGGGTTATCAAGGTGTATGGGTTGTCTAAGAGCGCTAAAAACGGGTCTGAGTCACGTGCAAGAAAAACCACCTCAATTTTTTGTCTGATCAAACTTCGTATTTACTGCTAAACAAAATAGGATGTTATTCTAGTGGCCCTCATGTTCTTCATCTCAAGGGCGCGTGTCCGCCGGCCGAATGTCACCAGTGTTGAGTCCAATTGCTGTAGGAATGGGTCGTTCTTGTCCCTTGTGTAGCGGCTGAGGGTCTTTGCCGCACGGAGTGCCTCAGCGCGTGTTGGGATTGGGTCCATTGGGATGACCTCGGAAATGTCGTCTGACTTGTCCTGACCACTCTGGCTCTCTTCCTGTGCGCGTTTAGCCTCCATCACGGCATTGAATATCTCTTCATCTGTTGTTGTGCTGGCAAAGTGGGCCTCATCTGCTGGGTTGAGAAGGTCTGAGTGATGAACAGAGCACATAGAGATCATACTCACAGTGGACAAGGGAGACTGTGGTGAGATATGAAGGGTGTCTGGAAAGCAGCAACAGAGTAAACTTGCAGTGAAGCAGATAGAGTGTCTGGCACACAACAGATGAGAACTGATGATATATAGAAGAGAGGAGACATACCTGGCACACAACAGATGAGAACTGATGTGGACCAGGAGCGTACAAGCTGCACTACTTATACAAAATACAGGGTGACGCTAGTAACTCAGAGTCACAGTAAGTACAAGAGTTATTGTTCTACAAATGGACAAAGGAGTGGACGTTCTGAGAACAAGGGTCAAGAGTACAAGGAGAATCTAGACTAATGATATCATACTGACATCATAATAATGATAGAACAAAGGGAAAGTATAAGGGCGTTGAATACAACGCAAAGTCCAGGTCCTATGATGTCATAGTGTACAGTGATGTCATAGATAAGAGAATACAAGAAGTCCGAGATTGTAAAGATCAAATAATCTAATCTACAAGTTCTGTATATCTAATCTAAAGCAGTCCGTTCTCTGCGTGTCCATTGAGCCGCTAAGTGCGCACAGGTCACTTATCAACATCTCCCCGTGATCAGCAATCTGGGACTAGCACAAGCCCATGTCAACATTGTGTTGCTGCAGCAGGACACGCGCAAGCGACTTGGTAAAGCCGTCCGCAACCATTTCCGCAGTGGGGGTTCTAATGAGGGTGATGGTCCCCTTTTCGATGTACTCCCTTATGACATGATGCCTAATGGCAATGTGCTTTGATCGCCTCCCAGTGACAGGGTTCAAGGCCAAGTCAATGGCACCCTTGTTGTCACCATGCAGTGGGATGGGGTCGTCGACCTCGTACCCGAGTTCCGCAAGGAAGCTCTGATACCAAGCGGCTTGGTTGGCCGCATCGGTCATGGCCATGTATTCCGCCTCTGTAGTGTTTTGGGCCACTGTCTTTTGCTTTCGCGAAGACCAGCTTATTGCACCATTGGCTAAAAGGAACACATAACCCGAAGTGGAGTGTCTGTCGTCGACCTGGTCACCCAGGGAAGAATCAGAGTAGCCATGAAGGCCATCTCCACTGGCGCCATCGTAGACTATCCGCATGTCCACAGTGCCTACTAAGTAAGCCAGAACATATTGCGCAAGCCGTAGATGTTGAGGTGAAGGATTCGCTGCATACTGCGCCAGACGTGACACAGCGAAGGAAATGTCCGGTCTAGTACCAATCTGAACGTACAGCAGACTACCAATGAGCGACTGGTAGTGCGTAATGTCAGAGGCAGTAGCCTGACCCATATATTTATGAAGGTGCTCGTCAGCACCAGTGGGCAAGGGTGTGGAGTGTGGAGTAGCATCAGACATGCCAAAGCGTTCAAGGACATCCTTGACATAGCCAGACTGATCTATTTCAATGCGTCTGAGGGAGCGGTTGCGCACAATGCGCATACCAAGATATGACTCTATCTCCCCGAGATCTGTCATCTCATAGCGTTCAGAGAGATCTGACTTCAAACGCTTAATTCTTTCCAAAGAAGCACCCAATATAGTGATGTCGTCAACGTAAACGATAACGAAGAGTGGATCATCCCCCTCTCGTTGAGGCAACACATATACGCCGGCATCGGCAAACGTCCGCTTAAAGCCGAGTGCAAGTAACACTCCATGGAATTGCAAGTTCCATGCACGGGAGGCTTGTTTGAGACCATATATCGCCTTGACTAGGTGACACACCTTCGTCTCTGCACCAGTGGTGATGAACCCTTGTGGTTGCTCCATGTAAATCTCCTCGTCAAGCACGCCATTGAGGAACGCAGACTTGACATCCATCTGATGGATGTGCCAGTCCTCCAGCGCGGCCAACGCCAGAAGTAATCTCAGCGACTCGAATCGTGCGACGGGAGAGAAGGTTTCATCAAAATCTATGCCAGGGATTTGCGTAAACCCCTTAGCCACCAAGCGAGCTCTGTAGCGGCCATCCGCCTTGAGCTTGAAGACCCATTTGGATTTTACTGCCTTGCGATTAGGCGGGAGATCTACTAACTCCCAGGTGCCATTATGGGCAAGTGCGTCCATTTCATACTGACACGCCTTTGTCCACTCATCTGCATCCACAGACCGCATGGCCTCTGCGTAAGATGCAGGATCTCTTCCTATGTAAGCTGCAGCTAACAGCTCCGCATATCCCAACCGTCTGCCACGCATGGCCACATTATCCGCTGAGAAGTAGCGGGGATTGGGCACAGGTGCACGGGCAGAGCGTCTAGGCGCATTGTCCATCTCACGCAACAGCTGACTTCGCTGTGCGCGGTCCTCAAAACCTCCAGGCATATCTGGTGAGGGAGGAGGGACATGGCGCATAATGCGCGTTGCGCTTTGACGCGGTGGTGGCGAAGTGGGAGTGGGCTGCTCACGCTTGGGCGTGACAGGAAGAGTGGGTGGTGCAGGTGGTGGTGGTGTGTGTGGACGCTCTTGTTTAGGGTCTAGAATGTCTTCAACATCCTCCTCCTCACTACTGTCTGAGTGTGCAGGGGAGGGTGCTCGCTGTGGTGGTAACGCCGACGTGCTAGGTACAGCAATCACTGGTGGAGGTAGTGGCTGTGAGACCACTTGAGAAGGTTGTGGGTGTGGCTCAACACCCTGGAGGGACGGGAAGCTGCTCTCGTCGAATGTCACATCCCTGGACAAACGGACAGAGCGGGTTTGGCGGTCCCAGAGCTTATAGCCCTTAGATTCAGGCTCAAACCCAATAAGCGTGACTTCAATAGCCTTCGCATCCAATTTGCGACGCTTATCAGCGGGTACGTGCATGTACCCCTTGCATCCAAAGACGCGTAAATGTGAGACATCTGGTACCTTGCCAGAGTACCAGAGCTCATAAGGTGTGCGCCACTTAAGCGTACGGGTGGGAGAGCGGTTATAGATGTGTACCGCAGTGCTCATAGCATGTTCCCAGAAGCCTTTAGACATGCCCGCTGTATGTAGCATGGCCATTGCCTTATCTGTAATAGTGTGGTTAAACCGCTCGGCTTTCCCGTTCGACTGTGGTGAACCTGGCATCGTAAGGTGATGCTCTATCCCTCTCTGCTTGAGAATGTCCTGTACTTGGCTCGCCATGTACTCGCCTCCGCGGTCAGAGTGGAGTGCACGCAGTTTATGGGACGTCTGGGTTTCACCCCAGGCCAAATACATCTGCAGCGCTTTCACAAACTGATCCTTCGACTTAATGAAGTACACCACTGCATGTTTGGAGTGGTCGTCTATGAAGGTGGCGGTGTACGCGGAGCCTTGTAGGGACTGAGTTTGCATTGGACCGGCGAGGTCACTGTGTACAATCTCAAAGATACGGGTTGTCCTTTTGGTGGAGGACGCAGAGAAGGGTTGGCGAGTGGATTTGCCTAACTCGCATCCACGACACACAGCAGTGTGCGTGGTAGAGCTGTCAATGTCCATGCCAGTAGTGGCAGAGGGGACCGTACGACTTAAGAGCAGCAGGGGAGATGTGTCCCATGCGCTGATGCCAGATATCAAGAGTGGTGGCAGCACTTTTGACGTGAGCATTGAGGCCAATGCTTGAAGCGTCCAACCAGTAAAGGTTGTCCTCCAAGTAGCCAACAGCTACACATTGTTTACTGACAGATATTTTGAATGAGCCACTGTCAAAGGCCACTTCCGCACCCTTTTGTGCTAGAGCACGCGTCGACAAGAAGCGTGTCTTCACCTGTGGAAGGTGCAGCACATTGCTTAGGGTGATAGGAATGCCTTGGCTCGTAGTGAAGACGACGGAGCCTACACCAACTTGGTCGATTGTGGACTTATCACCTAGGCGCACAGCACCTTTACACGGGGTGTAGTCCTTGAAGTCAGACCGATGTGGTGTGATGTGGTGTGTGGCACCACTGTCCATCATCCAACGCACACGTGAGGCAGCATACAAGGCAACACCAACTGCATTGTCCGCCCAGTTAATGGCGGGTTCGTCATTGACCTCCTTAATGGAGGCGGTGGTTGGTACTAGTACATGAGAGTTGGCAGCCTTGTTGCCAGTGTCCTTAAGCTTCCCTGCAGCTTCATCCTTCTTCCTCTGCCTACAATCAGGCTTGATATGCCCCTTTTTGTTACAGTAATGGCACGTAAGTTGAGAATGGTCTTTCTTCTTACGGCCACCACTAGTGGGTTTAATGGGGGCAGCCTTGTTGAGTGAGGAGCCAGAGGGGCCAGTGCGGCGCGCTTCCTCCGAGACGATGCGCGCAATTATTTCAGCGTGCTTGAGTTTGGAGGGGGCGCCACTGGCAAGGATGGTGGAAGCCAGAACCTCGTAAGAGGCTGGCAGGGCGTGGAGAAGTATGAGACAGAATTGGGTGTCAGTGACACCCATCTGTGCGTTGGAAAGGCCGACCCGCAGCTCATTGAGCTTGGCCAACTGAGAGGCCATGGGCACGGAGTCGTCGAGGCGAGCTTGGGTTAACTGGATCCACAAATTAAATATGGTGGTGCTGCCTGAGGCACCAGCATAAACGTCCTTCAGCTTGTCCCACTTCGATTTGAAGGTGGGGTAGGCCAGTGGGTCGGCAACAAGAGAGTAGACGTCAGGCTTAAGGTAGAGGCGGAGGTACGCCTTAGCCTGACGCTGGACGGAGTCCCACTCATCAGCGGTGACTCCAGAGGGTGGGACCTGGAGGTAGAACACATCCTCTGCTTCATTCAGCGTGAGGATGGCCTCCAGAGTTCCAGACCACTCGTTCCAATTGGACCCATCGAACCGAGTAAGATTAATGCCCGAAGGCATGCCGAAGGAATTGCCATAGGCATTCGCAATACGCGAGGAGGGTGTGGACCCAGAAGCAGGTGGAAGTGAACCGCCTGCTGTGGCGCCTGCAGCCGCACCGGTGGCACCAGTGGGCGAGGCAGCGCGGGATGAGTGTGTAGAAGACATTGGGATGATTTATCTATCGCCGAGGAGCAGTCAGCGATAGTGCTTCGAAACAGTTGCAAGATAGGATAGGGGTAACCACTCCAGTCTGTGAATCTGTAAGGCCAGAACGCTAACGCGTCCTGCCTCCTGATGGTATGCCAGTGATACAAGGGCTAGGCCCAGGATGGGAGAATCCCTTTGCCATACTGGAAGCTAGCTGCCTGCCAGGATGTGTCTAAGACACAGCTTCACCAGTTTGCGTCAGGGGGAAATGAAGGGAGTGCTTTCAGAGCCCAAGGCTGTCTACCTCAGCCTCCTCGGCCTATTGGTTGCCTCATCGCCACAAGTGGCTTTACTGAATCCTTTCCCATTGCCGCTACAAGGCAGGTATCTGGCTGCAGAACACCATAGTGGTGAACACCCCCCAGAGTCTGAACCAGGTTTTACACTCCCATGGTGAGGAGATCCTGCGCCCAGTGTGGAGCACCAGAGACAGCTGGCGCTAAGCTCCACAATACACAGCCCAGTGGGCCATGCACACCTGGATATGGATTATGGGGCTGCCAGATCCAATCTCCTTGCGCATAGCGCAGGGGCTAGGAAAACAGTAGGGGTGAAAGTAGGACTACTGGGCAGTACATGATACAGGAGGTTCCTTAGCAGTGACCACTGGCGCCCCAGTGTCAACTGCCTTGGGCAAGGCTGGTGAGGCCCCAGACAGACCTTGACCTGGTGTGTGATCCTAAGAACACAGTGACCAGCCAAGTGGAGTGGCTTGGGCACCAGGGCCCATAACCTGATGAACAGAGCACATAGAGATCATACTCACAGTGGACAAGGGAGACTGTGGTGAGATATGAAGGGTGTCTGGAAAGCAGCAACAGAGTAAACTTGCAGTGAAGCAGATAGAGTGTCTGGCACACAACAGATGAGAACTGATGATATATAGAAGAGAGGAGACATACCTGGCACACAACAGATGAGAACTGATGTGGACCAGGAGCGTACAAGCTGCACTACTTATACAAAATACAGGGTGACGCTAGTAACTCAGAGTCACAGTAAGTACAAGAGTTATTGTTCTACAAATGGACAAAGGAGTGGACGTTCTGAGAACAAGGGTCAAGAGTACAAGGAGAATCTAGACTAATGATATCATACTGACATCATAATAATGATAGAACAAAGGGAAAGTATAAGGGCGTTGAATACAACGCAAAGTCCAGGTCCTATGATGTCATAGTGTACAGTGATGTCATAGATAAGAGAATACAAGAAGTCCGAGATTGTAAAGATCAAAATAATCTAATCTACAAGTTCTGTATATCTAATCTAAAGCAGTCCGTTCTCTGCGTGTCCATTGAGCCGCTAAGTGCGCACAGGTCACTTATCAACACTGAGAGGGGCATTCGGTTTGAGTGCTGCAATGCGCCGGTGCTCTCCAATTCATCTAGCGCAGCGACAACTCGGTCTTCGGCAGCTAAGATAGGGTCTTGAGGGTGGACAAGCGAAGAAATGGGAAGGGTTGGTTCGGTGAGTGGCACTGCGTGTATCATCTCCGGTAGAATGTTGGCCTTCTGCCAACAATGCCGGATTGTAGACGTGTCAACTCCCAGCCAAGCGTCCTGAGCGAGGTGCATCGCTTCGAGCTGGTCAATATTGTATATTTGGGAAGGCGTCGTCCCAGTCTCGTATTTGTCAACTGAGCGATGAATGAACTCGGCACAGTAGTGAGATTTGAAGCATCAGATGATGCCTTGGTCCATTGTGTCACGATCACGTGCCACGCCACAGTTTCGGTTCCAGATTTAGATTCTCGGTTATCTCGGACATTGGCTTATCAGATGTCCTTCTGTGTTTTCCCCATGTTTCAGATTCGATTATATCCAGAGATCAGCTTATCTGATCTGCGATCATATTCGTTCTGTGTTTCAGTTGCAGCTTATATCTAGACATCAGCTTATCTGATGTTCCATTGTCTTGTTCTCTGTTTCACCTGTGTTCCCCTGGTGTGCTGGCGTTCTACTATACTGTTCTCTGCTTCGACTCCGCTCGCTGGCAAGAGCCAGTCAAAATGTATATAAGACAGGCAGTCTATGTTGTAGAATCCTTGTCTTAGTCTTTTAATAATATAGCCCACTTCTCGTCTCCTGTCCCTCAAGCTCGACGCTCTCGCGCTTAGTCAGCGCCCGGCCCGGTTTTCCAGTCCCTCGTCAGCGTACGAGGAAGCGTCCCTTGGACGGTAAACGTCGTGAAGGTCGTACAGACCTTAGCCCAGTCTCGAAGAACGATCCGGGTGATCGTAACACATTGGCTGGATGTGCGCAGTAAGGTTGGGCGCAAAATTCTCGATGCGTATGTTTGTAAGGTCCTCAGGAGGTGTGTGTCCAGAAAAATTGTCTTGTAACAGGAGGATATGCCTCCCTTTCGCCCTGAGCTTCCAGTCCCAGTCCGAAATCCATTCCTGATACAACTTTGTCGTCATCCAGGCCTTCGTGTTTGCCCGATAGTAAAATCCGAGTTGTGTGCCAGATTTCTTGCAGAATACGCGAGGCTTCTGAGCCTTGCCAATGATCATGGGTGGCAATTTCTCGGAGCCATCCGCGTTTGCTGTGAATGCATACGTCAATCGGACTTTTTTACTCTTCATGCCCGACTGCTTTATGTTTGAAAGCCCTTGGTCGGGAGGTAACCTGGTCAAAAATTATATCATGCATGGGATTTGAGGACTTGTGAAGCCAACTTACGCATAGAACAGACCTGTTTCGTCCATGTTGAAGATGTCCCGTGCTTCAAGTCCAGATTGCTCGATGATGTTGCAGATTCGCTGCCGTTCTTTCTCGATAACCTCTGGGCGTGCAGAAGTGGCCTCTCCGTGGCGCTTCACTCCCTTCAATCCCGTTCGCAGCTTGCACCGGGAAAGCCACCCTTCGCTTAGGGTGAGGTACTCGTCTTGAGGTACGCCGCACATGTCTGCAAACTGTTTTCCATTTGTGACGAAGTACTTCACCAGTGAGCAACAACCCATCCTCGCAAGCCTTCATGATCCAGAGTTCCAACATCTCTGTGACCTCGGGATGCCGTGTCAGGCGCACATGTTTGGCTGATGGAGCCACACCATTCTCTGACTCGTATGTCGCACGCCACTTCGGTTCATCCTTGACCCAGGATGATATGATGGGTTGTTTCAGGTGGAGGTTGGGATAGATTTTGTTAAAGTGCCTGGCTGTGAGGGACTGGTTTTTCCCATTCGCGTGGTACCAATCGAGGATCTCCACCCTCTGGAAGGTGGTGGCATTTTCCTTCCGCCCCATACTCTTCGGGTCACCCTTCGTCTCTCCTTTCTGCTTGGGCTCACTGGTAGGGCCTTAGAAAATATCAGTGTGTTTGTTCCTCTTTCATTGCGGTCAAAACACTCACGTTTCTGTTTTGTCCCGTGCTCACCACACTCCCTGCTACCAAGCTTCATCAACTCATCAAAAATGGTTCGGTCCGTTGGATTCAATGCCTGCACGCCACTCTTGTAGTCAACCAGGTTTCCCAGTGTCTCCACGATGCGCACTTCATCCACAAAATTGGCCGCACCATCCAGCCAGTCTTGGTCATTCTCGGAGATTGTTCTCTTGGCCCCCAACTCAGCCAGGAGCTTCTCCTTTCGCGCTCGGTGCTGATTTTCAAGTTTCTTTAGGCCGTTTCGAAGGACATCAATGGGTAACACCATTTTTGTCAAGTACTGCTCAACGCGTGATTTGGTGCGAAGTGTGGACACAAAAGCGAAGTCAATGAGGGAGGATGATTCACAGTTTCACATTTTGAGAACAGACCATCCGAACTCACTTATTACTGTACTGTACTGTACACACTAGCTATGAAAAGGTTGATCCGAGTCATGGCATCCATCTTTATGTGCAAGATAAATTCGTGCCTGCATTACTTTGGTGCACCACACGTGTCGCAATTGACTGCCATGGCACTCAGGACTGTTGCATGTGGTGTATGGGCATGTATATGCACCGGATATGAACAATCTGCTGAAGAGCATGCAGCAAAGTCCTATAAATTAGTTGACATTTGGCATCGGGCGCTGACCAGCGCTGACTACTTATGGGTTATTGACCCCAAAAAGGGTATGGTTTATTGGTTACTAGGGAGTATGGGTTATGCTTACAAAATCTCCGCCTACCAACTTGGTGGACGGGAATGGGTATGGCTTACGGGAGAGTATGGGTTATCTGGGGTATGGGTTATCAGAGAGTCGACTGTATAACGAATATTCTCCGAGTCTTCCCGCGCACAGACTCATAATTGGGGCCCCGGGCCGCGACTTTCATTGTACAGCAACTGCCAGGGTTGCCACTGACACGCTTCTCTGCCATCATGCATCATGAGTCATGATTTCCAAAAAGCGAGGACCCCCACTGCTTGCGGGCGCGGCGAACCACAAGTGTAATCGTCCCTCTTCACGACAAGGTTTTGCCGCCGAGGAACGTCGGTTCCATAGTGACCCTTAAATTGGTGTTTCGCCGCAAATCAGGTAGCCATTGCGTGTGTCAACCGACTGCCTGGGTAACGAAGTGCCCCAAGGTGCCATCAGACCAGTCTGGAGAAGTACCAGCGCCCTCCGGACCAGTATAATGATCCTAAAACGGTGTGTGGATCGTGTGATCACCTGTTCAACTGTATATTGTGTATTTGGCGCCTGTGTGGAGCATGTGCATGTGGTGCATGTGCATTGACAATCCGTTGCGTTGCGACGCGCAGCTCGAGCGCACATTAGGTCTTGAGAGTCATTTCTGTCTCAATGTCGTGTCAACAGCAATCAGCGAAATGGAATTGAGATAAAGCCCTGGCCAGCCCTTGGGAACCCCAAACTTGACTCCACTTCGTATGTGTTGTTGTACACATACGTATGCCTCGTTTAGCGCCGCGACTTCTGTCCCGGTGAAGCTCACTTGACATTGTATTCTCAAGGTCTTCGTGGTATGCCAGGCCACGAGTCGGCCAAGTACAGCCGCAGTCATGTTGTGAAGTGCCATTCAAGGTTGCTAAATCCAAATAAGGAATGTCCTCGCTTATGGTCGTTAGGTTAATCCGAAAATCCCAGTCTTGACGTTCCATTCCAAGTTGCCACACCATACTAGCACTGATTGGCTTTTAAATCCGGCGTCGAAGCCTCCGGATGGAGCTGACGCTACACGCAAAACGGCATGCCTTCAGCAGGCCTGAGGTCCACGTATAAAGCTGCTTTGCACATCCAGGAATGCGATACTAAAAACCCCGCGCGTGTCTCCTTGTCCAAGTCCGAGCTGGTCGGAGCCCTCTCTCGCCGATGTACCTCTTCACTGCCCTTGCTCTCACCGCCTTGTCCTCTCTTGTTGGGGCGATCCCACTCTTTAGTACTAGTCACGGTGTCCCCGTGGCCATTTCGAAGCGCTCTTGGCTATGTGATGGCGATGGTATAGTCAAAAAGACTGAGCTCCGGGATCAAATTCACTATACGCTGGAGTACGTGTCACGTTGTAGATCATAAGTCGAACACGATGCCGTAACCTCCCGGCATTCACCTCTAGAAAGATTCAAGGAGGGTTTACGAGATATCAGGAGAATATCGGGGAAGCCCACCCTTTGGCCTCTTCCCTCTCCTTTAAACGCCCAGTCAAGCGTGCGGGCGGTCACGGTGGTGACTCCCTCACTGATGCTAACTCTACGCTATGGTACGGTGAGATATCTGTGGGGACCCCTTCCAAGACATTCACTGGTCAGCACAAAAGATTCGGTACTACGGATGCGAACTTAAACTCCCACAGTCGACTTCGACACCGGGAGTAGTGACTTATTCCTCCCTGGGGCCAACTGCGGCCAATCATGCTCTGGCCATAAGATTTACAACGTCAGCGAAAGCTCTACGACAAAGGATCTCAACAAAAAGTTCGATTTGACGTACGGCGATAACTCGACCGTCAGCGGGGAGCAATATACGGATACCGTCTCAATTGTCGGCCTGACAGTACGCCTCCTCTTTCAATACGTCGCTGGCTTGAGCCACGTCTGACGCCTCCTAGGCAAATGGGCAAACCCTTGGCGCAGCGGAAGTATATTCCACCGGGTTCCAAAGTGACCGCTTCGCCGCAGATGGTCTACTCGGAATGGGCTTCCAGTCTCTTTCCGTTTACAATGCAGCTCCACTCTTCCAGTCACTCATTGCTCAGGGTGAAGTCGACCAACAAGTCTTCAGCTTCTACTTGGCGAAACAAGGCTCCGAGCTCTACATCGGTGGGACGAATCCCAGCCATTATTCCGGCAACTTCACTTATGTTCCTGTTACTACGGAGGTAGGATAGAAGTGCCTCTTTCCTGCCATGCCTTCCGTCGAGCTGACTTGCGTTTCCGTGTCCAGGGTTACTGGCAAGTCGGATTTGACGGCGTCTGGGTAAATGGCACCCAAGTCAAGCAGAGTGCCTCGGCAATTGTGGACACGGGCACCACTCTAATTCTCGGTGAAACGGACGGCATCAATGCCCTCTTCGCCAAGATCCCTGGCTCCCGCCAGGTTGAGAACGGCCTTTATACCAGTCTGTTCTCCCATGTTCCTCACCCCTCTCAGTGGAATCCTCAACCCGTTTTCAGTTCCATGTGACTTTAACACCCCAATTTCGGTCGGATTTGGCGGAAAGGAGTTCTCTGTGGACCCAAAGATATTTAACCTTGGGTACCATGACTCAAGTTCTACAGACTGTGTCGCTGGTGCAGCATCAGACGACTCTCTTCGCGGAAGTGAGTTTGTCCGCGCAATCCCTTCGTATGTGCTCACCAGAAATATCTTGCGATTACAGAGTTCTGGATCATTGGTGACGTTTTCCTGCAAAATGTGTACACAGCGTTTGATGTCGGCAACGGTCAAGTCGGGTTTGCCGACTTGCATAGCTGATCCCATAGACCGGGCTTGAGAGTTCTCCGACTTACCACACCCACACTCTTTTATTGTTGTTAAAGTACTCGTCGCTCGTTTGCAATTGATACCCGCCGTTCTTTTGATCAATCACTCCGAGACAAAGCTGGTGGAGGGTGGGAAAAAGATACCTTTCTTGACTAAGAAGACTAAAAATCATAACTAAGTAACTTACACTAAGTTAGATCATTTTCAGGCTATCACGAAACGGCAACATGAGCCTTCACCTCCCCGCTACCACACTCGACCTCGTCGAAACCGGATTCGAGTCGGGGAGCGAGCCAGCTGAGAACGAGGAAGTTTGGAACGACTGGGTCTCGGACTCCGCAGATGCGCGACAGTGCAAGTCTTTGTTCGAAGACAAGCTTCTTGCGTCCGCAGGCGAGGCGTTAGATTACGACAAGAGAACTCACGGATTCGATCTGAACTCGTTTTGCGAAGAGAAAGGTTCTCGGGTGCTCCTCGCCTGCTTTCATGAAGCCCCTAACACAGAGTGTTTACGACAGCGCTCGACTTCCATGATCGTGTTCGCCTCATCAACTACATTAGGAAGGAGGTATGGGCGCCGTCTCATTGCTTTCGTTGGGATTTCACGATGGCATCTAGAAACCTCCAGCATCGAGTCTTCAAGCACTCAGCGGGAAGGGGCCATTCTTCTTATCCGATGATTATCTGCTACCTGTGATAGAGGACGACCCTCTCCTTTGTGAGTCCTGTGCAGGCCGAGCTCATCCCTGTTAATTCTGTGCCAGTAAACTCTCTGGACAGTTGGTCCGATAGCGAAGACGAGTCCAAGGTCGTGGTACCTTCTGACCTCATTTCTGCCACGAGAAGAATCGCTGCACTTGAAACGAAATTAGCCGCGGCGAAGGAGGAGCTGGCTGAATATCGGTTGATGGTTAGCCAGCGTGTGGATATAGCCCTCATTAGAGAGGCGATCGATGCCCCTGGCGAGCCTGTCCCAGGCTCGAGTAGAAGTGACGATGATTCACATTACTTTGATAGTTATGGGGTCAATGGTAAGTCCACCCGAATCCCCATCACCCACCATCTGAGTGTGATTTCTCTCTTCTTAGACATTCACGCGGTGATGATCCAAGACAAAGTTAGAACCTCTTCTTACGCGTCTTTTATCATGACCAGTGCCGCACTTTTCCAAGATGCGATCGTTTTGGATGTTGGATGCGGAACAGGAATTCTATCTCTCTTTGCTGCTCGTGCCGGCGCAAAGCGTGTAATCGCCGTCGATGCCAGCGACATTGCGCTCAAAGCCAGGAGAATTGTCGAAGCTAATGGTTACGGAGATGTCATAACGTCTGTCGTCCTTTTCAGTAGTTTTTCCAACCTAACCTGCGCAGTGTAATCCAGGACAAGGTGGAGAATATATCTCTTCCAGATGACATCACGCAAGTCGATGTGATCGTTTCCGAATGGATGGGCTATGCCCTGCTCTACGAGTCGATGCTGGACTCTGTACTCTTTGCACGAGATCGCTTCCTTAAACCTGGTGGGGTTATGGCTCCGAGCCAGTGTAGAATGATGCTCTGTCTGAGCGAGGCGAGTGGCATCTATAAAGAGAGAGTTGGCTTTTGGAACGATATATATGGTGCGTCAGTCAATCGCGATTGGTCTTCGCGCTGATATCATCACACAGGTTTCGATCTGTCGGCGATGGGGGAGGACGTTTTCAATGACGCTGTTGTAGATATCGTAGGACCCGACACAGTGATGAGCGAGCCGTATATGATCAAGGTGCGATTATCATTTCCCTACTTTGTCTCGCGCTCATGTACTTACAGGATATCCATCTCGGGGATGTCACGACGAAACGGCTGGAGTTTAGCGCACCTTTTACGCTTGTCTCAACTGCCGCGCGACGTACTAAAATCCACGCGCTCGTGCTTTACTTCGACACCTTTTTCGAAACTACCGGGTCTCCGATCTCATCAGATACAGTTGTACATGTGACGCGCGATGGAAGCGAGCTCGCGGAGGTATGGCCGGTCGGCCGCAGGCTCAGCGTACCCCGGCGACATAGCATGAAAAGCCGGCAGGGGATAGTAAGTTTCAGCACGGGACCCCGCAGTGCGCCAACACATTGGAAGCATACAATTTTCTTGTTGCGTGAACCTATCGTGGTCACAGAAGGTACTGCAAAGTCTTGTTTGGAAGCTAGGTGTGCTTACACTTGAACGATCCGTACTAGGAACGACTGTGACAGGGACATTCCACTGTCGAAAGAGCAAAACGAACTCGAGAGAGCTTGATGTTGAGGTACACTACGCAGTCAAACCGGGCGCCAGCTCAGAGACGGGGAGTGAAACACCGGCAGATGTAATCGTGCAGATCTATAAGGTACGATAGTATGTGACCTTGTAGGTTGTAATCCCCGGGTATGCGGAACCGGTTTGAAGGGTTTTTTTCCCGCGGAGGGCCGTTTAACACTTTTCTTGCGCAGTTTTAGCATGGACTGTCATCATCGTGTCGTGAGCGCAAAGCATCTTACGGCAATTTCCCACTTTCGGTCGTGGTTGCACGCTAAGCGCGCAGCTCTGCGTACTCTGAACAAATGTGCCTGCGCAGAGGGGACGCTCGCAACAGCAGGTGGGTTGTCGGTGGTCATGAACTCTTTGTCATGTGGGCCATTCTCTTCTCTCCCTCCGATCGCAGTTTGATGATACCTGGTACTCTGTTTTCAGCTAAATTTACAACCCAAAAGCGTATATGTGGTCACGAGCATCCCGGGATGAGTTGCTACTGGCGCCTAATAAAACATGTCACATAGGGACATGACCCTAAGGACTATCGACTCTGAACCTCGGGCCTTGTCTCGAGGTCCGCAGCAGCCCAAATGGGAAACGACTACATATTTGTTTTGAGGCAGGGGCCCAGGACACAGCCCGCAGCGTTTCCAGTGTCAAGGTCGCCAAGCATGATACTCAGTGGAGGCGTGGTCCCTTTCGCGCCCGAACTTATGCCTCTGGGCACATGTCGTAGGTCGCCTGTGGGATAGATCTTTTGTAAGGGTGACTTTGCGCGCTCACGCCACCAAATTGTCCACGCGATTCCCCAACACTTTATTCCCTTTATCTCTTTCCATCTGCGAGAAGGAGACCTTCTCAATCGTTAAAAGAACGAAACAACTCCCAATCTCCTCGTCCCCTATTCTCAACATCCTTGGTAAAAGATGGAAGTATCCGACCCGATGGCTTCAACCATTTCCCTATTATCTACCGATACGACGTCGTCTTCGTTTGATCCCAAAAAGCAGGACAGGGTCAAGCGGCCGCCCCCACAGAAGGATTACGCTGCTGCGTTCTCTACACTGCAGGGCAGGTATGGCCTGGCTGACGCCACCACCACCACCACCGTGCCACCTCCGCTCTCCTCGAAGAAATCGGCCAACCCCCAATATCTACCCACTCCCGCCGCTGGGTCTACGCCATCCTCATCCGCCATCGCACCCCTTCCTGCGAAACAACAGAGGGGAGAGAAAGCAAAGACGCGCCCCTCACCTCTTGCCCTTCTTCGGGCTAGATACCGTTCTGGTGGCTCGCCTGTGCCACCCTCGCCTCTTTCATCGTCGTCTACTTCCTCGGATGGCGAAGGATCAAGAAGGAAGGGGGACAAGAAAATCGGGAAGGCTGATGCTGCGACGACATCGCAGACCATCGGCGAAGCCTAACTATCCTAGCCAACCTAACGAAGCGGTAGGATCGCGCCTATGCACGCTTTTCGAGACATGATTAGACCGCTGACTGTGTCGATGAAGTTCCACAAGGATGCATGACTCGATGACGGAGGCAGTGCTACCCTAGTATTTCACTCGGCGGGAAAAACACCCTCACCGCATTAATATCACAACCTCCATGTTTGCGGCTCAGTCTTATTTGTTCTGACTTTCCCCTCACCGGAGATTCAGAATTCCTTTTTCATGTGATGTAGTGCGACTGCACTTCTTTCTCCATTGCGTATGGTGTACTCTCTTCCCCAACATGGAGTTATGTGTAACGCTCCTTGCCGTATCAGCCGCCAGTTCCCAAAGAAAGAACAAATGTTTCATGCCCGTGGTTCGATGTAATATATCTGCAGAACGTTCCGAGCGAATATGGTTAGAGCTCCCACCACCGTGACCATAATGTGGGAATGCAGGAATGACTCGGCTGTCCAGAATATACCTGGCACATGAATCAATGCGCGCCAGGAGACACAAGTCACAGCAGCAGCACCTTTCTCTCCCGAGAGCACAACTCGTTCAATTTGTGCAATCCTCAATCTAACGACTAGGGTTACGGCAGCCAGTACTGGTCTATCCTTGGGTCTAACTCTACCGGCGACTTTAAACTGGGTAGGAGGAAATCCGTCCTTTCCCGGCGTATCCTAAATACATCGGGTAAAGACGCCGTCCAAACTGGACAAGGGGTGGGCGTCCCTTCACTTTTCTGTCCTAGTAAATACTATAGATAGCTCAAGTTATGACCCCGTTAGAACCAATCCAAGACATAGCCCCCTGCTCCAAGACATCAAAATTCTGACGTCACATCAGCCGAGTCTATCGGAAAAACTTATCGCCACATCAATTCTGCACCGTGAAGCCGAGACAATTTAGAACCAGGTGGCTTGGAATGTGATTAGTATGGCATAGTATGCGAGAATTTCGGAACACTGGTGCTGCAGTAATACTGTGAGGATCTGTACATGGAACAGTACCCTTCAATTAGTGATATGGGTTCAAAGATACTAGTACCACTATTAGCTCCCACCAAGGTTGTTCACAACTAGAAAATACGGCGGATAAGGGCGAACGAGCCCTGGGCCTTTACTTCCTAAGAAACAACTGGACGTGTGGATATATAACTTGGATTGAGTTCTCATAACAAAGAATAATGCCCAATGTTTGGAGGCGGCAAGGTAAGGGATTGGGGCAAGGATCAAGGGCCCGGGATTGGGAACTTGTTCAGTGATAACGGGACAAGCGATCTCGATCACGCGTGACCGGACCTGAGCGCTTCGAGTCACTTTTTTGCCTTGCCAGTGGTTCCCACGTTGAAGCGGTTCCTTAGACCTAAATGCGGTCGCCGGTACTTGGTACCGACGGCACCCACAGCGGGTGAGGGACCCACCGTTTGGCTGCACTTCTGTATGGCGTTTACTGCCCCCCCTGGCCGCTGATGAACTACGATCTGTCAATAGCTAGGTACGATGCCATTTGCGCAGCCCGATTCTGGTTACTAACCTGTGTCACGGCACTGCGGCGGAAAACAACAGGAAATGAGCATCGCCGCAGCGGTGCCAGTGCCTACCTGAGTCATTCTGACTAACTTGCGCAGGCGAGTCATAGAATCCTGTGGGAATCCCGCTTACCCGCTTACCTGAATGCTTAAAACGCGCAGGAGAATGGGATCCAATGCATCACTAAATCTCGCATCGAAAAAGCCTTCCAATGTCTAGCGTTTCCAAGTCATCTTCTCCCTCCGAGTCTACTTCTCGTCGTGGCCTCTTGTCCAAAATGTTCCGGAAGCCCACTTCAGCTCAAACACATCCCTACACCCACCCCAGCACTTCGGGGAGCGACTCCGGTATGTGTCCCTGAGCCTGCTGTAGGTTCTTCGATGACCTGACTCCAAATTCAGAGAGTACGCTCTTCAGTCCACCGAGTCAGAGCGCAACAAAGAAGGACGGGCGGCGCGATCCCGACGCCGTTTTGGCGCTCTCGCCTCCACATATGGCTGGGGTGTACATGTTCCCGCCCTTCCTTCGGAGCCGGCGGCCGCTGGCAAAACGCCCGCAACCAAACCTGCCACGGAACAGAAAGACGTTGCCGCACCGGCTCCCTCCACTTCTCGCCAACCCCTCCCACGGCAACTGACCCAAGCCCAACGCGAGCAAGCGATCGTTGACCTCTCATCGAGGTACAGCTACGCTTCGCCTTTGGCCGGCGGTCGTTGGAAAATGTAGGCCTTCCTGGGTGGTTAGCGCCTGTAATTGCTCAGTGAGAGCTTCATCCTCGTTGCGATCAATGAAGGATGTTTTACGATATCACGATATCAGCACACTACCATATATGATAATTTCGGGACTATAGTATGGCCAGAAGTTTCGATCTACCGTAAAATAGCAATACAATAACGATAACTCCCTTACGTAGTACTGCCCTTGATGTGCCAATCCTCAGCAACTTTGCGATATATTAGCACGTCCCCAATACTTTTTGTGCTCCCAAATTGTAGAAAATCTAATAGGTTATAGAATCACCAGAAATGGCCGTATGATGTGACTACTAGTCTACTACTAGTATAGCTCTTGCTATAGCTCCTGAAAGGGACGTGTTCAAGGACGCAGTGGGTCGGGTTTCTACTTCTACATACCTAACTAAATCCTGAGAGAATCACAAAACCTCGTCGGATTGACGATTTGGTGTATCAGAGGTGCATCACCAAGACCGTCCAGGACAATTTCGACGCATGACACCCATGCGAGCGACCTCACGAGGTGGCTGGTGACCGGTGACCGGGAACTCAGAGTGTACCCGAAATGTGTCATCGGCAGGAAAGACCTTGGGAAAGACTGTTATTCCCAAGGTTATTCCCATGGACCTGCATTCATGGCTCTTTGGACCACTAAAAGATTTTGACCTTCGGGAACGAACTTGCTTCAATGGACGCAGCTAATTTAAATGGACAAAACTTTGGCTACACAAGTCAAGACACAAGTAAGTGGTCACTTCAGAACCATTATCGGCCCGGGTCGGATCGCACTGGACGGTGTGATGGAGACTCGGGGAGAGCAGCAAAAAATGACCTATCAGCTATGACAGGGTCAATGGTAGGGCTGTACACCGTACCCGTAGTCTTACGGGTGTACGGGACCCGTAGTACGGGGCCCGTACCCGTTCCGTTTGCCATTCGCTATGTGGGGTATGTGGTACGGGTATGGGACGGGCATCACCCATCCGGACCCGTTAGTTGATGGCAATTTACGGGCGTTGTACGGGTCAGAACTTGAGGGTCAATAGGAACAGGCAGAGATGTGTTGACTTAGTTCACGCAGACTAGAGATACAAGGCAACAATGATATTGAACAGACCCAGGGCTATCAGGGGCAATACAGGGGCTACCTAAAGTCGAATGAGGTGGCGGTCGGCTGCAGCGATGTGTAACGTCTACCACAGATGCTTGCCTGACTTAGGCCTCGGTTGATGCGGCGATCCTAAACGATTTGTAGAAGAGGCGGTTGGTGATCGAGTCTGGATACTCAGCTGGATGAGGGGCTAGATCCCTGTTCAGTGCGATGAAGGCGTGAAGATCCTCTTCCTGAGGTACGTCTGCTGGGGGTTCGTCTAGAGGTATGATAGTCCTCCAAGAAGGGTGGTCGACGATATAGATGTAACCGTATGGTTTGGCGACTCGTTCGTTGTGATAGAGGAATACTCGGTGAAACACTGATCCAAGAGGATATACGTCCACTGCCCACAACGGGGAACTCGGGATAAGCTCACGGGGATCCCTGGTCTAAGGGGATATGCCGGAGGTGACTCACTTCACAGGGAGGAGAGTTCTTAGCAAGAGGCGAAAGATGATGAAGGTGGTATTGAAGAAGACCAAGATGGCGATCCTGGTCTTCACCGACTACTACTTATACAGATACGCGCGGGCTTTCAAGCACCGCTTCGAACTATCCTAGCCAATAGCGTAAGTAGAGCAAACCCTAATACAGCTATCCTAGGAATGAGTCACATCGAGTCATGATCCGATCCGTTATCGTACACAATCACATGCGCCGGAGCTTACCCGGCTGACTGATCCCATAAGTCCATGACGATATGCTGCTGACGTGGTGTCATTCCCGAGCGTCAGTGTCCACTTCCGGGCCGAAACGTAACATCACCCCCTTTTCAGGATCGGGCACCAGACCGACCGCGGCAAATCTCCTCTCTGAGGCGCGCAATCCGTTGCCCTTCCTCGACTCCAGGGCGGTAAGAGTCCCGCTCGTCCTCGATGCGCTTGATGGCGTTGGCGCGTTGGAGGCGTAGGACGCAGTCCCGACGCATGCGTCCGATCTTGTCGACCTTGTCGACCTTCTTCTTGAGCTCCTCTTCCTTTGCCACGTAGCCCGCTTGGAGGCAGCGGTAGCGGTGGACCTCCGCCGTGACCGTCAAGTCGTTCATGGCCATACAGGCCATGTCAACCGATTCGCGATAGGTGCTGTCCTGGTCTAGAAAGACCAGGTCGTCGTCGTTGTAGGTGGGCGTGGGCTCGTCGTAGTTGGGGGGCGGCGTGCACCGACTTGCCGTACTGCTGGTCGCTGCCTCGTCTGTAGGCGAGGACGAAGGGGTCCGCCGTAAAGACGAGCTGCGTATACCGAGCTGGGTGCAACCGGCCCTGAGCGTCGCGAATCTGGAAGGGGATGAAATGAACTCCCCTGTTGTGGTGGAATCCGCGTGGTGGCGGAGTTTCCACGCGAGATCTGGAAACCGGACTGTGTTCCTCCGGACGGTAGAGGCGGCGTCTCTCGGGTCTTTCCGATGGGGGGAGAGTGAGTGGTTCCCCGTCCGTGCTGCATAGCGGCAGGGTTTCGTCGTGAGTAGTGGTGAGGTGAGTCCCATACGTGAGGTGTTGATTGAGGGGGCAATGCTCCTGGGACAGGTACCGGTCGTAACTGCGATCTTCTTGTATTTGAGCCTCGTCTTGACGGGACGGAGGTCTCGTGGGAACATAGCCTTGCGGAGACGGGCTTCGTGTACCCGCTGCTGTAGGTGTTGGCGAAGGAAGAAGGGATGGAACGGGGGTAGTTGGACGACTGGGGCTGGGTTGAACGGACTGGGCAGGCGACAGGGATGGTGATGGTGGGGCGTTCTGAATGATAACAGTGGGCTGGACTGAGATGGGGAGTAGGTCGTCGAGGACATAGTGGACTTGGACTGGAGATTGGGACATGAGTAGATGGGAGTAGGAGAGAGGGAGATGGGGACGTCTCTTGGGAAAGCCCTGCTCTTATATGCGTTTCTCTGGCGGGGTTTAAACGTTTGAACTCCCTTATCGCCTCATCAGCGAATACGTCATCCTTCGAGACCCACTGATTATCGGAGTCTGGGTATCCGCGCCATTTGACCAAATACTGCAGTTTCTTTGTTCTGCCGAATCGCCGAGAGTCTAGAATCTTTTCAACTTCGTATTCTTCTTCGCCATCAATCAAATCTGGCGGTGGGCGCTGGTAGTTGGGGCCGTGTGTGGGAGTTTCGCGATAAGGAGTCAGGAGGTCCGTGTGGAACACTGGATGAATGCTCCACTGCGTGGGAAGTTCTAATCGATAGTTGACTGCGGACATCACCTGGGTGACCTTAAAAGGACCGTGTCTTCTGGGCGCAAGCTTGGCGGTTGGTTGATTAGTACGTAGGTGGCATCCTTCTAACCATACAAGGTCTCCTATCTTGTATCTGGGCGTGTCCTTGTGTTTGATCCACCCCTGCTGCGCTTTCTTCATCAGTTCCTGGGCGCACGTTCTAGCCTCTTTGAATTGCTTGACGCGGAGTGCCACCTGGGGAATGGGGGAAGGTCGATCGGTCCAATCGGCGCGTGGGTTGTACCCCATGAGGATATTGAAAGGGGACTCTTTTGTGGATTCGTTGGGCCAGTTGTTGTGCGTGAATTCTGCCATTGGGAGGTAGTGGGTCCAGTCGTCTTGTCGTTCATTGACCCAGAAGCGCAGGTATTGTTCCAGCCATTGATTGGTGCGTTCCGATTGTCCGTCTGTTCTGGGGTGGTAGGCCATGGAGATGTTTTGCTCGATTCCCAGTATTTTGCATAGTTCGCGTGTGAATTTGGATGTGAATTGCGGGTCTCGATCGCTGATAATACGAGCCGGTAGTCCAAATCGGGGGAAGACGTGTTTTATGTACAACGCTGCGGTTCCTTCTGCACTTATCTCTTCTAGGCATGGGATGAATATAGCTGCTTTTGAACAGTCGTGGTCCGTTACTGTCAGTATTGTGTCGCAGCCGTCCGCTTGGGGTAGTTTCGTGATGAAGTCCAGTGCTATGGTTTCGAACGGCATGGCTTCCGGTTTCGGGAATATGGGTTGTAGTGGTGCGCGTGTGGGGCGGTTGTTGACTTTGATCCTTTGGCAGTCTGCGCATCCTTTGACGTAATCTTGTACCTCCTGTCGTAGTCCTGGCCACCAGTAGTATCGTTCGACCATTTTGATTGTCCTATTGATCCCTGGGTGTCCATGTACTGGCGGGTCGTGATGGGCTTGGATGATGCGCCTTCTTTCGTGTTGATCCCCTGTAACTGCGCGGCGTCTGTCCTTGTACCACGTACCCTCTATTTTCTTGAGTTTGTGGGGGTCCACCCATCATCGGATGGTTTCTTCGTCCTGGGTGTACACTGGGTTTGTCAGTTGCATTTCTGCGACGGTCACTGTGTTTCCGAGTCGTGTCGGGTCTTCCGTGGTGTCGATTTCTGCCGCTCTGACGAAGATGTGGTCTGGCAGTACTGTGACCTGTTCGTTGTCGTGGTCTCCCTGATCGTAATCTGGTCGTCTGGATAGTGCGTCTGCTCGTCCGTTGGCCGTGCCCTTGATATGGTGAATCTCTATATCATACTCTGAGAGTTCGAGTACTTCCCAGGCTACGCGTCTGGATATCTTCTGGGGGGATCTCCAGTATTGCAGGTTCATATGGTCTGAGAATACTTTGATTTTGTGTGGTGATCCTGCTAGATATTGCCTCCAGTTGCGTAAGGCTTTGACTATGGCAAGTAGTTCCAGATCGTAGATGTCGTAGTTTCGTTCGGCTGCATTGAGGGTGTTTGAGTAGTATGCAATGGGGTGGCGTTTCTTGTCTTCACCTCGTTGGAGTAGTACTGCTCCTACTGCATATCCTGATGCGTCAACTTCTAGTTCGAATGGTTTATCTAGTTCAGGGTGTTTGAGTACCGGTTCTTGTGTCACTAGTTCCTTGAGTTTGTCGAATGCCTGCTGCTGTTCCGTTCCCCATGTCCATTCCGTGTCTTTGCGGGTAAGTTTGTTGAGGGGTCGTGCGTGCGTGGCAAAATTTCGGATGAAAGCGCGGTAGAAGTTGCAGAAGCCCAAGAATGATCGCACCTGTTTGATGGTTTTTGGGGTAGGCCATTCGCGTATACCCGAAATTTTGATGGGGGTCCATGCGAATCACCCCCTTTTCAATGATTACCCCCAGGTAATCGAGGGACGAAGAGTGGAAGGTGCATTTCTCCAGTTTCAGGTATAGGTCGTGTTCTTCAAGGAGGTCTAGTACTGCATGTACTGCCTCGGTGTGGTCTTGTTCCGTTGTCGTTGTTGCAATGCCGATGTCATCCATGTAAGCCCGTATAATTGTTCCCTTTTGTTCAAAGTATTCAATGAGTGGGGCAATGATGTGGTTCATCATGGCTTGGAAGGTGGCCAGTGAGTTTGTTTGCCCGAAGTACATGACTAACGGTTCGTATAGTCCGTATTTCGTTTTGAATGCTGCTTTCTCTTGGTCGCCGTCCTTGATGAGTATGTTGTTGTATCCCCATCGTACGTCGAATTTGGAAAAGATCACTCCACCGCTTAGGTCTGCGATGAGTTCCAGTATCAGAGGGAGTGGGTATTGATTGCGTATGGTCCATTTGTTGATTACCCGGTAGTCCTGTACTGGTCGTAGCTTTCCGTCCTTCTTTTTGATGAAGAAGAAGGGGGATGCGTACGGGGATTTAGAGGGTCTGATATACCCTTTTGCCAGTTCTGCGTCGAGCCATTCTTTAAGTGCTTTGTCCTCTGCTTGGTTCATCGGGTAGATTTTGCAGTCGATGTGGTCAGG
This sequence comes from Lactarius hatsudake, assembly GCA_024734325.1. Lineage (NCBI taxonomy): Eukaryota > Fungi > Basidiomycota > Agaricomycetes > Russulales > Russulaceae > Lactarius > Lactarius hatsudake. Next base: position 718,021 of record JANSJP010000011.1, on the reverse strand, counting down.
GGCATCCGGTTTGAATTCGATTGCGTGATCCCATGGTCTGGAAGGCGGGAGACGGTGTGACTCCTCTTCACTGAAGACCTTGGCATGTCGTTTGTATTCGTCCGGGATTTCCTTTTTCTCCGTGTATTGTTGTGCCGTGATCGCCAATTCCGTTGCCGTGGTTCGTAGATGGATAGGCAGTGAATCCTCTTCTAGTTCCGCGAGGATGTGTTCTTTGTGTTGGTCCATACATTGCTCGAGTGTTTGCCGTAATTGTTCCATCGCTGATCGTGCCGTGAACGGTCTGAGCGGGTTGGTCGTACGTATGATGATGGGGTACTGTTTTGTGTCCAGAGTTGCGGTGGCCCAGTGAATCCTGGGTTGAAAGGTGGCAAGCCAGGGATATCCGAGTATGACGTCTTCTCCTCCTACGTCCGTGATGAAGAATGGGATTGTTTGACTTTCCCATCTGTTTGTACGTTCAGATCGGTGTAGTGGGTAATCTTCCCGCCTTTGTTGTGCGTCCCGTCGATGTTCCAAATGTTGCGGGGTCGTTCTAGTTCTTTAATCCCAATGCCCATTTGTTTGGCGAAGTTGGGATGCATGAAATTGTTAGTGGCTCCTGAGTCCACTAGTGCTTGTTTGTCGGCCATTGAGTTACTCGTGCGGATCGAAACTGAAACATGCATAGATCGATAGCGTGTTATGAACTGCGAGTTACATTGAGAAGCCCTCACCCAGGCCGATGGGTTCAGGCGTCGGGAAAATCCTTCCTCATCCACTCCCCCATTTGATTATGAAGCTCCGCCATTTTGCCCATCATTAGGGTCATCGGCGTTTCGGTTTCTTGGGGGGTCGTGGTTGGCTCATCTAGGTTGATGAGTGGTTCCTCCGCTACACTCGGCGGTGCGGTAGGAACTTCTTCGATGTAGGCGCTCCGCCCTTGGGGAGGTCCGGTTTGTCGTTGTAGACGAGGCTGGAAGCAATCTCATGAGAAGTGACCCTTGCGCCCACAGTTGTAACAGGAGACGTCCTTAGTGTTGAAGACACCGCGTCCTCCGTGTCTGCGCTGCGTGAATCCCCCTCTTGGTGGGAATGGGGGGCGGTTGTCGCGATGGTTAATTTCGGGGCGATTTGGGTCGCCTACTTCGGCTACTTGGGCTCGAATTCTTCCCGGGGTAGTGTCCATTGCGTCTGGGTGGTTTTGATATTGCCGCCATGTGGGTTGGTTGGGCCTTTGCGGTGTTTGGAAGCACATTTGCTGTTGTTTGGGTTTCTGTGATGCGGGTAGTCGTCCGAATCCGTCTTGTCTTGCCTTCATGTGAAGGTATTTCTTCTGCTGTTCAATTACGGCGGTCTTCCATTGCGAGTAGTTCCTGGGGTCGTGGAACTGGTAGGCGTTGCGATAGAGGTCCATGGGTAGTCCTCGGGTGAACTTATCGAGGACCAGTTGGTCATCTAGGCGGTAGCCAGCTAAGCGGACCGTTTTCTCGAATTTAGTCACGTAGCTGTCGATGTCTGATCCTATCATGCGGGAACCCCTTGTCGAGTTCCAGGCGAGCGTTTTCTTGTTCTAGGTTGTCGCGAAATTGTCTTTTGAATGCGATCTCGACACCGCTCCAGAGCCAGGGGTCATGTTGATCTACTTGCTTGTCGAGCCACTCTCCTGTCTTGGTGGCCCATTCGTCGACGAGGTCCCCTTGAATGTAGGTGAGGAACATCATTGCTTTGGTGTAGGGGTGACTGATGCTTCGGTTAAACTTGTTAACCCCTGCGAATCGGTTCCATTGGGACAAGAATGCTTCTGCCTTGTCTCGTTCTCCCTTGAAGATGGGGGGTTCTTTTCCGACGAATCGGTCCGTGAGATGGGCAGGGTCGATGGGTGCTATTGCGGCTGGGGGTCCTCCTCCGTTGTTTCCTCCACCGCCACCTCCGTTTCCGCCGTTATTGTCTCCAGGGTCTCCCCCGGGTGGCGGATCGTCGGGGTGTCGTGGGTATTTGGTGTCGAACAGCGCTGTGCCAATTCGCATTTCTTCGTGGGTGACTGTCTGACTCATAGTGGTAGGGATGGACTTAGCGATAAGCTCTAGGGCTATTTCTTCTTGTTCGTCCTTGATGACGCGGATTTCTTCGGGGTTACTGGCAAGTGATGGGGATGTTGCTGGGGTTTTGGGAGTGGGAGATCGAGCTGGTTCTTCTGTTTCTCCGTCGATGGGTCCCCACTGGTCGCGGGTGACTAGTTCGTTAGTGCGGATGTCGAGATTGAGTGCTGAGGATGCAGGTTTGGTAACTTGGAATTTGTTGCTGGCGTCACTCCAACGGATTTCTGTCCAACAGGTAAAGTCGAAGTTGAACTCGACTGGGATGATGTGTTGTCGGTCTTGCGGATCAATGTAGTAGGCAACGTATCCGGGGATTTCTGCGTCGTCCTTCCAGAAGGCTGATTGAAGGTATCTTTTGGGAACGTTACGTTCTCCTCGTCGTTCGATGAAGTAGGGGCGGAAGGGCACCCAGAGGTCTTTGGTTTTAGGATTGGCCACGGTGGATCTTGGTCTTAATGTAACGTCTACCACGGACGCTTGCCTGACTTAGGCCTTGGTTGATGCGGCGATCCTAAACGATTTGTAGAAGAGGCGGTTGGTGATCGAGTCTGGATACTCAGCTGGATGAGGGGCTAGATCCCCGTTCAGTGCGATGAAGGCGTGAAGATCCTCTTCCTGAGGTACGTCTGCTGGGGGTTCGTCTAGAGGTATGATAGTCCTCCAAGAAGGGTGGTCGACGATATATGTAACGCCACCACAGGGGCGTTAGGTACGACGTGTACCACATTAAGTCAACGGGATCGGAAAGGCGCGAGCCGGCTAAGGCTCAGTTCGGTGATGCACAAGTATCGCTCGGTTTCCCTGGAACCGAGGATAATAGTAGGAAGGCAAGGCTCAAGCGCAACGGCGAGCTAAAGTATAGACTCAAGCGCAAAGGCGAGTCGAAGGTCGTTCGTGAGGCAAAGACAATGTGGTATTACACAAGAAGTCAAGTCTACCGTACATGCTAGGTAGGGCGCGACTTATATACTGTTACAGGATGTTTGTGCTACACAAACATATGGCGCGAGTCTGGCATAATCGTACAAGAACCGGAACAAAGGGAATAGTCATATGTGGTACAAGGGAATTCCGCGAAGCGACGCGTGACTGAGAAATGGTCAGCGGACGAAACAAAGCGTAAAACTGGCCATCCTATCGCCGAGGCGCAAGGTGCGGAATGGAAGCCGAGAAGCGCAAGTCATGGGAACGTATCGTAAAAGTAAAGGAGTTGGAAGACGCAAAGGAGAAGGCCAAGATAGTTCGTAACATTACCCCCCCACTAGAATCGAAGTCGCCGCGACTTCGACTAGTCGCTGGTGTACGCGTAATCCTCCTCTGCAGGGATGTTAGCAGGTACGGGGGAGGGAGTACGCGGGCACGTGTGACGACGAAGGAACATAAAGCGCCCCCTCTCGCCGCAGTCCCAACACATCTCATACATGGGGCACTTGATTTCTTCGTGAGTAGCGTCATACCTCAAACACTTCCCACACCACCGAGGGCGGGAATCTGGGTCGACGTGTGCAGGCGTCATGGGGGAGAGACGTCGGATAAGACAGACATCGAGCCTATGCGCTCGACTCCCACACCACTGGCACGGCTCACGAGCCCTCCGCTCTGGGCACTGCGCCACCAGGTGGTCCTCCGACTTACACTGGAAACACTTGCGTCGACGCTTACCACCTTCCCCCTGAAGGCGGGGCATCTCGCTGGTCCAGCGTCGTGAGGGGCGAGAGGAACAGGCTCTGGCGAGCCTCGGGGTCGCACGGGCTTCGCGTGAAGCTCGGCGTATTTGTCGGCAATGAGAGGAATGGCCCGAGCGTATTGGAGACGCTTCCGGACCGAGGAGAAATCCATGTCGAGATGGAACTGATCCCGTGTCAGCTCCGTCTCGAGACGCCGGATGTCCGATTGGCGAGTACGAAATGGCGTCTCGGCGCGTAAGACATTCGCGGAGACGGGAGATTTCGGCGTGGAGACGGGGGTTATGAAGTTCGATTAGCACCTCGTTAAGAACGATGGTGCGGGGGTCGTGAGGATGGAACATATTGAGTTGGTTTGTCTGTGATGTGCTGTGCGAGTTGCCCCGTGTAAACCTCATTGAGGAAGACCTGCGACGCGTAGCAGGGGTGACCCTTCCCCATGGTCCCGACGACTTCTTGGTAGTTGTGACGGTAGTAGATATATCGTGCCGTCTGTTTAACGGTCCCCGTTTCGCCGACGAGAAGCGGGAAGAAGGTGGGTGAGTTGGGATCGTTAAGGAAAAACGGGATGCCGGGGTCTCCATTTTCCTTGTCCTCCTCATCGTCTAGGAGGGCGAGGGCGGGATCGGGTTCGACCTTACGGGTCTGAGGAACCGGCGTAAAGGTATGATCCATCCCTGCGGGGAATGGTGGGATGGGGATATGGGTCGCAGGGACAGCGGGGGGCGACAGCAGTGGAGGGGGAGAGAGAGGGGCAGTAATGGGTCGAGGGGGTTCGGGTGGTTCAGTGGTTGTAGTGGGTTCCCCGGCTAGCGATGCCAGGGCCGAGGTAGCGAGTGCGAGTACGGGGAGTGGGGGTGAATCAGGGATTACAGAATACGGCGTACGACCCTCTGGTTCAGAGGGGACACCCAGGTCCTGCGAAGGAACAGTTAGATTTTCGAGGATAATCTCGACGGGACGACGAGTCTGAATGGTAGAGACGATAGGAGTGGTAGTCATAGTGGGAATAGGGTGTTGGCGATGCTGGAGGGGCGTGTCTTATATCTTTCGTCCAGCCCCTTCGGCGGTAGGATTTAGGCGATAGAAATCGGCGATGAGATCTGGGGAGTGTCGAACATTTTCAAGAGGTTCCCACGTGCTGTCACTTATCGGGAAGCCCTTCCATTGGACGAGGAATTGAAGTTTACGCCCTCGTCCACGTGATCGGGACTGAAGGATGCGCTCCACTTCGAACTCTTCCTCTCCATCAATCAGATCCGGGGGTGGGCGCGTGAAGTTCGCGCCATGTAACTCCGTCTCCTTATATGGTGTAAGGAGGTTCGCATGGAAGACCGGATGTATCTTCCACGTGTTTGGGAGTTCCAGCTCGTACGTAACATCTGAGAGGGCCTTCTTCACTCGGAACGGTCCGTGGCGTTTCGGGGCTAGTTTTGCGGTGGGGTAGAAGGTTCGGAGGTTGGTGCCTTCCAACCAGACCATTGCGCCCTCTTGGTAGGGGATAAAGCGCGTCTTGCCCCTTTTTTGCCATCAATTCTTGCGCATGTTTGATGCAATCTTGCGCGTGCTGTCGTCTAATGACCATGTCCTCTAGGCGTTGTTCGACGGATGGGGAGGGCGTCGGTTTCGGCGTCCACACGGTACGTGGTTCCCATCCCATTATGAGTGAGAAGGGCGACTCCTTTGTAGTCGCGTTAGGCCAAGCATTGTGCGCGAACTGGGCGACCGGCAGGGCTTCCGCCCAGTTATCCTGCTGCACGTTGCTCCAGTGTCGAAGGTATTGCTCCAACCACTGATTCGTTCGTTCTGACTGTCCGTCGGTCTGAGGGTGGTAGGCAGATGAGATGTTCTGACGGATTCCGAGGACTTTACAGAGGTTGGTCATAAATGCGGAAGTGAATCGGGGGTCTCGGTCGGTGATAATCTTCCGGGGTATGCCGTAATGTGGGTACACATGATGAAGATATAGTCGCGCTACTCCTTCTGCTGTGATCGACTCGTTACACGGAATGAAGATTGAAGCCTTCGAGCAGTCATGGTCTGTGATTGTAAGTATGGAGTCGTATCCATCGGACGGAGGGAGTTTGGTAATGAAGTCCATAGCGACGACTTCGAATGGTTCGGCGTTCGGGTCTGTGGTAATGGGGAAAAGGTGTGGTTTTTGACGGTGGGGGTTGATCTTGTTCGCCTGGCATGTTGCGCATCCTTTGACGTAGTCTTCTACGTCCTTGCGCATGTTGGGCCACCAGTAGTCGCGTCGTAGCAGTTCGTAAGTGTTCGCGATTCCTGGGTGTCCCATGGCTGGTGTGTCGTGGAAAAAGGTGATTACCCCCCGTTTAAGGTCGTTGTCGCCCACGACAACTAGTGCGTCGTTCTTCCACCACAGTCCCCCTACTTTTCGCAGGTTGTGGGGTTCGACCCATCGCAGTACTTCTTTCTCGTTGAGGTTCTGCGATATCTGGGTCCAAATATCCATATCGTGCATGGACATTTCCGTCGCTCGAAGGAAGCGGTCCGCGGGGAGGACAATGATGTCATTGTTGTCCTCTTCGTGGGCCGCGTAGTCTATTCTTCGCGATAGGGCGTCCGCGCGACTGTTCTTGACTCCGGAGACATGTTTTAGGAGAAAGTCGTACTCCGAGAGCTCCAGAAACTCGCGCGCGACTCTTCTACTGATCTTTCTGGGCTCCTTCCAGTATTGAAGGTTGGCGTGGTCGGTGTGGATAATAATCTTATGGGGGGAGCCGACTAGATATGTGCGCCACGCTCGCAGAGCCTTGACGACTGCCAGTAGTTCTCTGTCATAAATGTCGTAGTTGCGTTCTGCCTGGCTAAAGGATTCGGAGTGGAACGCAACAGGGTGCAGCTTTTTATCCGGGCCGAGCTGATTAAGTACGGCTCCGATGGCGACGTTGGATGCGTCGACCTCGAGTTCGAATGGCTTAGTGAGGTCGGGAAACAGGAGTGTAGGTTCGCGTTCGATACTACGTCTGACGTTGTCGAACGCATCTTGCTCTCGTTGCCCCCAGTGCCACGGGGTGTCTTTACGGGTGAGGTCGTGTAGGGGTCGCGCGAGTGCGGAGAAACCGCGGATGAATCGCCGATAGAAGTTACAAAATCCGAGGAAGGCGCGTACTTCACGGAGACTCCTTGGAGCGGGCCATTCTCGGATACCCCGTACCTTAACAGGGTCCATCCGGAGATTTCCATGGCCTATGATGAGTCCGAGGTACTCGACTTCCAATACCTCGAATTCGCACTTCTCAGGTTTGATATAAAGGTCGTGTTCTTCGCACAAGCGGAGAACTTCATGCACTATAGCGCGATGGTGTGGGTAGTCGAGGGGCGTGGCAATTAAGATATCGTCCATGTAGACGATCACTTCATTTGTCAGGGTGAGCGGTCGGAACGTGTCGTCCATCATTGCTTGGAACGTAGCGGGGGAGTTGGTAAGCCCGAAGTACATGACGAGGGGTTCGTACAACCCTTGGTTCGTCTTGAAAGCGGCTTTCCACTCATCTCCTAGTTTAATCCGTACGTTATTGTACCCCCACTTGACGTCGAGTTTCGTATAGAGGCGTGCGTCGCGTATCCGATCTATGAGTTCAGGAATCAGAGGGAGTGGGTAGTGATTCCGGACTGTGAGTTCGTTTAGTCGTCTGTAATCTTGGACGGGGCGTAATTTGCCATCTTTCTTCTTGATGAAGAAGAAGGGGGATGCGTATGGCGACTTAGACGAGCGGATGTACCCTTTTGCCAGTTGCTCGTTTAGGAAGGTGGTTAGGGCCTCTTGTTCATTCTGCGCGAGTGGGTAGACTTTACAGTCCAGCGATGCGGGGGGCGTTAGGAAGGAGGTCTATCGCATGATCCCAGGAGCGAGATGGGGGGAAGCGGTGGGATGCTTCCTCGTTAAAAATTTTATAGTGACATCGATACTCTTCGGGATCATCTCCTCGAAGGTCCGCTCCTTCTTCTTTGCCGCCTCTTGTTGTGCTAACTCGGACGCGGTTGTGGTTTTGCGTAAAAACGCAATTTGGGGTTCCCGCTCGTCGTCCATGAGCTGCTCCCATGCTTCCTCATCAAGTTCATACGTCTCCAACGCCCGGATGGAAGCTTCCATGGGCGTGGTTTCGTCTGACAAGCGAAGGCTCGAGACCACAACCGGCTGAAACTCCTCGTTCAGCGTTGCGTCCCCCCACTTGATCTTGGGCTCGAAGGCCGTAAACCAAGGGTACCCTAGGATCACTTCGTCCCTTCCCAGGTTAGTAACCAGGAAGCGAAGCGTCCTTTCTTCTGTTCCCGTTCGTACGGTGAGGTCGGTGTAGTGGGTGATGGCGCCATCCTGGTTGTGGGTGCCATCTACGTTCCAAATACGGATGGGATGAGTTACTTCTCTCGTCCCAATTTGGAGTCGTCTTAAGAGTGAGGAGCATATGAAGTTGTCGGTAGCTCCTGAATCGATGAGGACTTGTCGTTCGGCCGTTGCGTGTACTGATTTGAACAAAACTGGGATTCGCATAGATCGAAACCTGCTAGTGTACACGTTCAAGTTTAATGCTCTAGCCCAGGCCGCCGGGTTCAAGCGTCGAGAAAATCCTCCCGTCCGAATAACTTTTCTACCATGAGGTCCCGTACCTCCTGGGTCTGTGCCTTCATCGCTGCGATCTGTAGATCCGCCTGCTCTTCATTCGATAGTACGCGACTAGATTGTATGGCGAAAGAAGAGACGGCGGGAGTTGGTAAACTTGAACCCGAGGGAGTCGGGGCTGGTGATCGCGGGGACATGGGGGGTGGCGCCAAGGCAGATGTAGTGGCAGCCACTCGCACGCCCTTTTGAGGACAGTTACGCGAGATGTGCCCTTGCGCACGGCATCTAAAACATCGTCCCTCTTTCTGAAGGGAAGCTTTGTCGGTGTCGGTGAGCGCCACGGAGGCTCGGGCGCGTCCAACATCCATGGCGTTGGGGTCGCGGGTTCCTTTAAGGGCTTGGACCCACTGCTCTCTGCTTTGTCCTCCCTTCTTTCGTTGGGGTTTGCCCTTGCCGAGGCGATCCTTGAGAATAAGGTATTCAGCCTGTTGCAACCGGGCGGCCGCCTTCCACTGCTCCCAATTAACTGGGTGCTGGAAGCGGACAGCATTGACCACTAACTGGTTAGGGAGTCCGTCCTGGAACAACTCCAGCGTCGTAGCTTCATCGGGGTTATACCCGGCCTTCGTGACGAGGTTCTGGAAGGTTGCGACATACGTGTCGATATCCCCTCCCTTCATCGTGAGAGTCTGGAGCGCCTTGCGCGCGTTGGTCTGTTCGGATGTGTCGGTGTAGGCTTGTACGAATCGGTCTCTGACGGTGGTCCATAGGACTTCGTTTTGTCGGAGAACACCGGCCGCAATCTGATCTTCTAGCCACTGAGCTTGTTCGTCGACCCAATCGTTCACTAATGGGCCTCGAATGTATGATAAGAACGTCATGGCTCGTGATGCGGGGATTGCGAGTTGGTCGACGGTGGGGTTCATTTCTTTGTAGAGTCGAAACACTCGTAGGAAGGCTTTACTTTCGTCTCTGATCCCGGTGAACTCGGGGGGAGGGTTTCCTCCCAGTCGCCCGTTTCCTCCGGGGGCTGGCGCTGCAGGTGCGGCTCCTCCTGGCGCAGCGCCACCGCCACCGCCACCGCCACCGCCACCGCCACCGCCACCGCCACCGCCAGATGGTGGTACCGGCGCGCCGCCACTAGGCGGGTTCGGTGCTCCCCCTCCTGAGCCCGATGCTCCGGGGGATCCTCCCCCTCCACTGGTGAGAGTCGTGCTGGCTGAAGCTTGTAAGGTCTGGGACATGACGTGAGTTTGAAAATGAGTCGTTGGGTCGATAATGGGTAGGTTCGTTGTGGGTACAGATACACTGGGTGACGGGGCGTCGTCGTCGATGGCAATACCAGGGGTAGTTTTAGTTGTAAGGGGTCCGACTCCGAGTGCTTGGGGTACTATGCTGATGGTGTACCACTGGCCTTTCTTTGCGGAGTAATCAATATACGCCCACTGTCGTAGGTCCTCGAGATAGTGAACCTGTCGATATTTCTGCATGTTAGGGTGGAAGAGAAAGTATCCTTCCACTCCTTCGTGTTCCTTCCAGACGACGGCTCCTTTGATTTTATCGGAAAGCTCGTCGTCGCTGTATCTGTCGATGTATTCTGCCTGGAACTGGGATCTGGCGCGACTGTGAAGGTTCGCCACTGTGAGAGACTTGACTTAATGTAACGCCACCACAGGGGCGTTAGGTACGACGTGTACCACGTTAAGTCAACGGGATCGGAAAGGCGCGAGCCGGCTAAGGCTCAGTTCGGTGATGCACAAGTATCGCTCGGTTTCCCTGGAACCGAGGATAATAGTAGGAAGGCAAGGCTCAAGCGCAACGGCGAGCTAAAGTATAGACTCAAGCGCAAAGGCGAGTCGAAGGTCGTTCGTGAGGCAAAGACAATGTGGTATTACACAAGAAGTCAAGTCTACCGTACATGCTAGGTAGGGCGCGACTTATATACTGTTACAGGATGTTTGTGCTACACAAACATATGGCGCGAGTCTGGCATAATCGTACAAGAACCGGAACAAAGGGAATAGTCATATGTGGTACAAGGGAATTCCGCGAAGCGACGCGTGACTGAGAAATGGTCAGCGGACGAAACAAAGCGTAAAACTGGCCATCCTATCGCCGAGGCGCAAGGTGCGGAATGGAAGCCGAGAAGCGCAAGTCATGGGAACGTATCGTAAAAGTAAAGGAGTTGGAAGACGCAAAGGAGAAGGCCAAGATAGTTCGTAACAATATAGATGTAACCGTATGGTTTGGCGACTCGTTCGTTGTGATAGAGGAATACTCGGTGAAACACTGATCCAAGAGGATATACGTCCACTGCCCACAACGGGGAACTCGGGATAAGCTCACGGGGATCCCTGGTCTAAGGGGATATGCCGGAGGTGACTCACTTCACAGGGAGGAGAGTTCTTAGCAAGAGGCGAAAGACGATGAAGGTGGTATTGAAGAAGACCAAGATGGCGATCCTGGTCTTCACCGACTACTACTTATACAGATACGCGCGGGCTTTCAAGCACCGCTTCGAACTATCCTAGCCAATAGCGTAAGTAGAGCAAACCCTAATACAGCTATCCTAGGAATGAGTCACATCGAGTCATGATCCGATCCGTTATCGTACACAATCACATGCGCTGGAGCTTACCCGGCTGACTGATCCCATAAGTCCATGACGATATGCTGCTGACGTGGTGTCATTCCCGAGCGTCAGTGTCCACTTCCGGGCCGAAACGTAACAGATGTCATCGTTGGTGTCGTCAAGTGTGTGGGAGGCCGCGATAGTGGCAGTCAACCTCTGCAGAGAAGGGGACACCGGGGTCCGGACCGTCCGAGGCTGTGCCGCCCCGTGTGGGCTCGGCAGGGCATGCAACAACGACGAGGTGTCGCACAACGGGCTTTGATGCTACGAGTGTGCGTGAGGGCAGAGAGAAAGAAAGAGCAAAGAACGCGCATGCAACGAGAAAGAGCCTTCTGCCTTTTCGCTTGCGTGGCAAGAGGACCGAGAGGCCGTTGAGTTCCTCCGTGCTGACGTGGGGCTCGTTGACTGCGGTCTCTAATTTCGCCTTGTCGGCTGGGTCGAATTTGTCCGAAAGCTTTTCATCCGTCAACAAGTTCCGAAGGTTGTATGAGACTTGAATGAGCATACCGGGCTGGTTGTCCGAATACGTGGAGAAGATCTCAGACTTCTTCGTCGGGACCGTGGTGTTGCGCTTGATAAGCGTGGTCATGACACCACCCCGCGGTCTCGATACTAGAGCGAGGGTTATTTTTGGGTCTGAAAAATATGAATAGACCGACTTACCGAAGGGACAGTGGGGCGACATCGAGGAGGAGATCCTGGGTCTTCTCCGAGGTGTCACCAGAGAGGATGGCGGCCTGCACTGCTGCGCCGTATGCAACAGCCTCGTCTGGGTTGATGCTCTTGTTGGGCTCTTTGCCATTGAAGAAATCGGAGACAAGTTTGACGATACGGGGATATGGGTGGAGCCACCGACGAGGACAATCTCATGAATGTTGGCCTTGTCAATCTCTGAGTCCCGAAGAACCTTCTCAACCGGCTCCAACGTGCTGCGGAACAGATCCTGGCAGAGCTCTTTGAAGCATGCATGGGTGAGGGAGGTGTAGAAATCGATACCCTCATAGAGAGTGTTGATCTCGAGTGTGGTGTTGGTAGCAGAGGAAAGGGTACGCTTGGCGCGCTCGCAAGCGGTGCGAAGGCGGCGAAGAGCGAAAGTTCCTCCACCCAAATCGAAGATGAGAACGTTGCGCTCGCCAGAAACCTTCTTGTCAAGACCATATGCAATGGCGGCTGCGGTGGGTTCGTTGATGATACGAAGAACGTTGAGGCCAGAGATTGTGCTGGCGTCCTTCGTGGCTTGTGAGTCGTTGAAGTATGCAGGGACTGTGACGACGGCATTCGTGACGCGCCGAGGTAAGACTCGACTGTCTGACCATGTATGAGACCTCCTCGGGCGACTGCACACAGTATGAGCAATATATATTGGCTGGAATCGATCTGCAACTCACAAACTCTTTGTCCTCGCCACGGTATTGAATGCGGATGTAGGGTTTTCCAGACTTGTTAACGACTTTGAAGGGGAAGTGCTTGAGATCCGCCTGCACTTCGGCATCATCGAACTTGCGACAGATGAGACGTTTTGTGTCGAAGACAGTTCTGAGTCAGATGATATAGTGATAAGATCACACCGTATACATACGTGTTGTGGGGGTTCATCACGACTTGGTTCACCGATGAGACGCGATGCCAACAGCCTTTGAGGTCTTCTGGTGGGAACTGGAGCCAGAACTGAGACTGACCTAGGGCCTAAGTAAGTAAATGTGAACCAGGCGTCGACAACATAGAGCCTGGATGTGGCAGCTACGCTCAAAATGTTCAGGGCACGATTAGGGATGCTGTTGGCGTCGGAGAGGTTGTCGAGTGAGAAGCCAAACACAATTGTGTTGCACCCGTATAGTTAGTATAGTTAGTAAAATACAAGGCCGCGGTCAGGAACAATTGTATTCACCTACGACGGCCTCAATATTCAATACTGTCGGCCGAGGGTTGTAAAATATTGGCAAGGGTCTTGAACTCTGCTAAAACATCAGGCATGCAAGGAACGATATGACGACAAGATGAGAAGATAAGAAAAATGTAAGATGTAAGATGACAGATGACTCAGATGAGGCTTGGTGCGAGCGACGGATTGCATGTTTACATCGTCCGAGATGGCCCTATGACCAGCAACTCCGAAATGGCCGAAACCTGTCCAACGTTCATCAACTTCGATTCAACCCTCAAAGGCCTCAATGTTCTTTACTATGCCACCACCTTGCCATTTGGTCTCAAGTTCCCGACCATCTCATGGCCTCAGCGTTCACTGGCACCTCGTCAATTTGTAGCCCACCCTCGCTCAGAGTCGCTCTGCTCTGCACCTTGCCTGGCTCAACATATCAGTGCAACTGCTATTTTATCTCAGCATCATCATCGTACATTTATATTTCGTCACTTTCACTTTACTATTTTTGACCTCTTTAAGTCAGAACAGGACTCGATTGTGTTAGATGACTCAGTCATCTCCATCCTCACGCACTCCTTCATTTTTTTTTTCATATTACCTACCATTCCTAGGCAAGGGTTTTCTGGACCCACCTCGTTTTGTCTTGGTTGCATGGACTGTCGGACTTCACCTCGGACTTCATCTCTGTAGGGCATCACGACGACGCAGTCATGTATTTAAATTGGCCCCCTTCCCTGTCAATTTCAAGTGTTCGCCCCCCACTGCTTTTGAGTGATTTCATATAGGCTCTTTCCTCCTCACGCATCAAAACCAAACCCCCCGGCATTCTTTTATTCCATCCGCAGCCACATGTTGCGATGCCTGGAGGCAGTTCGGCAAGTAAGTAAACCAGTACAACCTTCTCCACGCACGATGATCTAATCTGAGTATCATGGACAGCTACTGATCAATGTGCCCTGCGATCTGATGGGACTCTGAAGGACGCTTCAGAAATCCCATGGTATGGTGACAAGGATGACGATATGCCTATGGCACCCCCAGTCATAGTCCAGCCTCGGATAGGTAAGTTTGATTTTGCTTCTCTTCCTCACATACTAAATTCCCTTCAGAACAAAAAAAGAGAAAGCGGAACACCGCTCGGATGGAGGAAATCATCAGAGCCGAGCAAGAGAGTGATGAATCAGACATGCAGCCTCACCAGAAAAAGAAGAAAAGACGTAAACACAAGCCCGAGGTGCTTTCTGACCCTGAAGACAAGCCATATACAACTGTGGCCTCGGGTTTCAATAGCGAGAGTGATAGTAGTGGCATCACTGAGATCGCGCCTGATGAGGTTCGTTTTGTTCCACATGACCGTCTCATCTGTTCACATAAATTTAAGATTGCGGATATGTTACCTTCGAAGATGAAACCCCCGAAGTCTCGGAAGTCATCGAAGGGGAAAGGTAGAGCCAAGGCTTCATTGGACAAGCCCTCAGCTGCGAAACAACACCAGGAGATCGCTGATGGCCCTCCCGATGGGGGTTTGTTACGAGCCCAACCGCTACAGGGCTCTTCGTCAACTAATAGCCTCGAGGGCTCAAGTTTGTCCCAGAAAAAGGTATGCCCGTTCTCATTTGATTTCGTGCGTCTCTGATTATCCCAGGGAGTAAAAAGGAATCCGATCTACCTGTTTTACGAGGCCACAGACCTTGGCGCGGATGGCAGTCTGGGTAGGCCAGGTGACAAACACTTCCGATGCCGCCACGGAAACAAGAAAGTCCTTACTATCACGAAGGCGATGAACCACAATCTGAATGGTGTGTCGTCATGACTGTAACGCCACCACTGGCGTTAGTCCGACTTGGACTGCGAGAGGGCGTTCACGACTTAGCGAAATATTCCTCCGAGGTCACGTGACCTGCGATCACGAGATATACGGCGCTTGATATAAGGCACGTAATCCCACTCTGCACACTAGGGCAAGTCGTGCCACTAGGCGATCCGATAATCGATGAAGTCGACCTGCACGAAGAAGCAGGTGAAGCTCGCGTGAAGAGGACGAGAAAGAAGTGGTGATTGAAGAAGACCAAGATGGCGTATCTTGGTCTTATCGAGCCACTATTTATACATGTGTGAGGCAGCTTTAAAGCTCCCCTCCAATCCGTACGACGAATAGCTAAAGTAGCTCGAACCCTACTATCGCTATCCTAGTTATGAGTCATGCCACATCGGCATGTGATTCTGTACTACTGCTGACTGATCGACTGAGTCCATGACACATTACAACTTACTAAGGGGTCATCACCATACAGTAAGCGTCCACTTCAACGAGTCGTGACAATGACTCACACCTGGCACTTCCCGCTCTCATGGCCAATAGGTCTTGTGGGTCATTTACGAACCCATTTCAAGTCGCTTTTCAGCCTATACATGGTCCTTAAAGATCGAGAGACTCTGCCAACTGAAGATGAGAAAGCCTTCGCCTCCGGTGACAAGGAATTTACTGGTCAGGATCAAGCGGAATATGTCAAGGCTCTTGAGACGAGAGCGTCAACAATAGCATCGGCATTTCTAAGGCAACAACAGGCTGCGGTGGTGAGTCATCCTGGTGTCTTTGGGTTACGACTGACATCAGTTTAGGAGCCTTTTGATTCGTCAAAATTTGAGCGCCTCCTCACGGAGTGGATTGTCGCTTGTGATCAGCCACTGGACGAAGTAGAGAAGCCCGAGTTTATCCGCATGATCCAGTACGCACACCATTCCCAGACCAAGCTCAAACTGCCAAATCAACAAGGCATACGACGGCGTGTGATGAAGCTTGGTGAAGAGACAATGGAGGGTATTCGAGATATGTTTAAGGTGAGATATATTCGCTCCACTGAAATGGGTCTAACTGTCGATTAAAGGCCCTGGAAGGGAAGGTCAGTCTCTCCCTCGACACATGGACATCAAGCAATGGCATCGCATTCTTGGCGATTGTTGCTCACTATGTCACCAATGACGGAGAATTGGGTGAGTTGATCTTACAGTTCCCTTCTTTTCTTTCAACTGACAGACTCAGAGGAGCTCCTTGTTGATTTCCAGGAGCTGATCGGCGCTCACTCTGGTGAGAACATGGCAGAAGTGGTTTGGGAAACCTTAGAATTATACGGGCTCAAGGGTAGGGTATGTTATTCCGGCGTTGAGTATCCAAATCTGAGTCCCTTACTGACGCGTTATAGGTTATCGCGATAACAATGGATAACGCAAGCAACAACGACACGTTAATGGCTGCATTAGAAGCTCGTTATCAAACAGAAGGTGTTTTCTTTTCGGCTCGAGACTCTCGAATGCGGTGCATGCCCCACACCATCCACCTTGCCGCACTTAAGGTTTGTCATTCACTTTTGTCATCTTTGTGTCATACTCTAATATGTACTAGCTTCTTGAAGCCATTGGCGTAATCTCAAAGAGGGACAGTGATAAAAGCGCCAGTTGCGGAGGTAATTACCAAGATGAGGTCACTCTTTGTAACGCCACCACAGGGGCGTTAGGTACGACGTGTACCTCGTTACGTCAACGGGATCGGAAGGGCGCGAGTCAGTTAAGACTCAGTTCGGTGATGCACAAGTATCACTCGGCTTCCCTGGAACCGAGGACAATAGAGGAAGAACAGGGCTCAAGCGCAAATGGCGAGCAAAGGTGTAGACTCAAGTGCAGAGGCGAGTCGAGGGTCGTTCGTGAGGCAAAGACGATGTGATATTACACAAGAAGTCAAGTCTACCGTACAAGCTAGGTAGGGCGTGACTTATATACTGATACAGGGTGTTTGTACAGGACAAACACATGGCGCAAGCCTGATGTCATCGTACAAGAAGGGGAACAAAGGGAGTAGCCTTATACAGTACAAGGGAATCCAGGGCGCAGAATGGAAGCCGAGAAGCGCGAATCATGGGAACGTATCGTAAAAGTACAGTAGTCAGAGGGCGCAAAGTGAGAGACAAGGCAATTTGTAACATTACCCCCCCATCAGAACCGAAGTCGCCACGACTTCGGCTAGTCGCTGGTGTACGCGTAGTCCTCCTCTGCGGGGATGTTCGCGGGGACAGGAGAAGGGGTGCGGGGACAGGTGTGTCGACGCAGGAACATAAAACGCCCTCGCTCTCCACAGTCCCAACACATCTCGTACATAGGACATTTGATTCTTCGTGGGTGGCGTCGTATCGCAGACACTTCCCGCACCACCGAGGGCGGGAATCTGGGTCTACATGTGCGGGCGTCATGGGAGAGAGTCGTCGAATGAGGCAGACATCGAGCCTGTGTGCCCGACTCCCGCACCATTGACACGGCTCCCTCGCCCGTCGCTCTGGGCATTGGGCCACCAAGTGTTCCGTGGACTTGCACTGGAAGCACTTGCGCCTGCGCCCGCTGCCCTCCCCATGAAGGCGGGGCATCTCGCTAGGTCCAGCGTCACGGGGGACGAGGGGGGTGTACTCTGGTGAGCCTCGGGGACGCACGGGCTTCGCATGGAGCTCGGCGTACTTGTCGGCAATGAGAGGGATGGCTCGAGCGTACTGAAGGCGCTTCCGGACCGACGAGAAGTCTAGGTCAAGATGGAACTGATCCCGTGTCAGCTCCGTCTCCAGGCGTCGGATATCCGACTGGCGGGTACGGATAGCATCTCGGCGCGTAAGGCATTCGCGGAGACGGGACACCTCGGCATGAAGATGGGGGTTACGAAGTTCAATTAGCACCTCGTTAAGAACGATGGCGCGAGGGTCGTGAGGGTGGAACATGTTGAGCTGGTTGTCGGTGAGGTGTTGTGCGAGCTGACCGGTGTAGACGTCGTTGAGGAAGACCTGGGATGCGTAGCAAGGGTGGCCCTTCCCCATAGTTCCGACGACCTCCTGGTAGTTGTGACGGTAGTAGATGTATCGTGCCGTTTGCTTAACAGTGCCCGTCTCTCTGACCATAAGCGGGAAGAAGGTGGGGGTCGTGGGGTCGTTAAGGAAGAAGGGGATGCCAGGGTCTTCGTTCTCCTTGTCCTCCTCATCATCGAGGAGGGCGAGGGCGGGGTCGGGCTCAACCACTCGAGTCTGAGAGACTGGCGTAAACGTATGACCCATCCCAGTGGGGAATGGTCGAGTCGGAATAGAGGTGGCGAGGACGGCAGGAGGTGACAGCGGCGGTGGTGGAGTGATGGGGCGATGGTCTCGGATGGGTAAGTGGGCGTGGCGGGGACGTGGACAGTAATCGGCATGTCAACGGAGAAAGGAACAACGAGGGTTGGGGGGTACTCGGTCGCCTCAGTGGATGACGTGGATTCTTCTGCTAGTGAGACTAGGGCGGAGACAGCGAGCGCAAGGACGGGGCGAGGGGGAGAGTCAGGGATCACAGAGTACGGCGTACGACCCTCCGGCTCGGAGGGGACACCAAAATCCTGTGAAGGTATGGTTAAATTTTCGAGAATGATCTCGACAGGGCGGCGGGTTTGGACAGTGGAAATAATGGGAGTGGTGGTCATGGTTGAGCAGAGGGTAGTGGGGATCAAGCAATGGTGCGGTCGTGGGGTGTGTCTTATATCTTTCGTCCAGCCCCTTCGGCGGTCGGATTTAGGTGATAGAAGTCGGCGATGAGGTCTGGGGCGTGTCGAACGTTCTCAAGAGGCTCCCACGTGCTATCACTTATTGGGAAGCCCTTCCATTGGACAAGGAATTGAAGTTTGCGCCCTCGTCCATGTGACCGGGACTGAAGGATACGCTCCACTTCAAACTCTTCCTCTCCATCAATCAGATCTGGGGGTGGGCGCGTGAAGTTCGCGCCATGCAGTTCCGTCTCCTTATATGGTGTAAGGAGATTCGCATGGAAGACTGGGTGTATCTTCCATGTGTTCGGAAGCTCTAGTTCGTATGAGACGTCGGAGAGGGCCCGTTTCACTCGGAACGGGCCGTGGCGTTTTGGGGCGAGCTTTGCGGTGGGGTAGAAGGTTCGGAGGTTCGTACCTTCTAACCAGACCATTGCGCCTTCTCGATAAGGGATGAAACGCGTTCGGCCCCTTTTTGCCATCAGTTCTTGCGCGTGTTTGATGCAGTCTTGCGCATGTTGTCGTCTGATGACCATGTCTTCTAGGCACTGTTCGACGGATGGGGATGATGTGGGTTTTGGCGTCCACATGGTACGCGGTTCCCATCCCATGATAAGCGAGAAAGGCGATTCTTTTGTGGTTGCGTTTGGCCAGGCGTTATGCGCAAACTGGGCGATTGGTAGAGCTTCCGCCCAGTTGTCCTGCTGCACGTTGCTCCAGTGTCGAAGATATTGCTCCAACCACTGGTTTGTTCGTTCTGACTGTCCATCGGTTTGAGGGTGGTAGGCGGAGGATATGTTCTGGCGGATGCCCAGAACTTTACAGAGGTTGGTCATAAAGGCGGAGGTGAAGCGGGGATCTCGGTCCGTGATGATCTTCCGGGGAATGCCGTAGTGAGGGTATATGTGATGGAGGTAGAGGCGTGCCACTCCTTCTGCTGTGATCGACTCGTTACATGGGATAAAGATTGAGGCCTTCGAGCAGTCGTGGTCCGTGATGGTGAGTATGGAGTCGTATCCATCTGATGGAGGGAGTTTGGTGATGAAGTCCATGGCGACGACCTCAAATGGTTCTGCATTTGGGTCTGTGGTGATGGGGAATAGGTGTGGTTTTTGACGGTGAGGGTTGATTTTGTTCGCCTGGCATGTCGCGCATCCTTTGACATAGTCCTCTATGTCTTTGCGCATGTTGGGCCACCAGTAGTCGCGTCGTAATAACTCGTAAGTGTTTGCGATTCCTGGGTGTCCCATGGCGGGTGTATCGTGGAAGAAGGTAATTACCCCCCGTTTAAGGTCGTTGTTGCCCACGACAACTAATGCATCGTTCTTCCACCACAGCCCCCCCACCTTCTTCAGGTTGTGGGGTTCGACCCATCGCAGTACGTCCTTCTCGTCAAGGTTTTGCGATATCTGGGTCCAGATGTCCATATCATGCATAGACATCTCCGTCGCTCGAAGGAAGCGTTCCGCAGGGAGGACAATAATGTCATTGTTGTCCTCCTCATGTGCTGCATAGTCCGCTCTTCGTGATAACGCATCCGCGCGACTGTTCCTAACTCTGGAGACATGCTTTAGGAGGAAGTCGTACTCTGAGAGTTCCAGGAATTCGCGCGCGACTCGTCTACTGATCTTTCTTGGTTCTTTCCAATACTGGAGGTTGGCGTGGTCGGTGTGGATGATGATTTTATGAGGGGAGCTGACGAGGTAGGTGCGCCATGCTCGGAGGGCTTTAACCACTGCCAATAACTCTCTGTCGTAGATATCGTAGTTGCGTTCCGCTTGACTGAAGGACTCGGAATGGAACGCAACGGGATGTAACTTTTGATCCGAGCCAAGCTGATTAAGTACGGCCCCGATGGCAACGTTAGACGCGTCGACTTCCAATTCAAATGGCCTTGTGAGATCGGGGAATAATAGTGTGGGTTCGCGCTGTATGCTATGCTTGACATTATCGAATGCGTCTTGCTCTCGTTGTCCCCAGTGCCACGGGGTGTCCTTGCGAGTTAAGTCGTGTAGTGGTCGTGCGAGTGTGGAGAAACCTCGGATAAACCGCCTATAAAAGTTGCAGAACCCAAGGAACGCCCGAACTTCACGAAGACTTCTTGGGGCCGGCCATTCTTGGACACCCCGTACTTTAACGGGGTCCATCCGTAAGTTCCCATGGCCTATGATTAACCCGAGGTATTCGACTTCGAGTACTTCGAATTCGCACTTTTCTGGTTTAATGTAGAGGTCGTGTTCTTCGCATAAGCGGAGAACCTCGTGTACTATGGCGCGATGATGGGGGTAATTGAGAGGCGTGGCGATGAGAATGTCGTCCATGTAGACGATTACTTCGTTTGTAAGAGTGAGAGGTCGGAACGTATCGTCCATCATCGCTTGGAATGTGGAGGGGGAATTGGTGAGTCCGAAATACATAACGAGGGGTTCGTACAACCCCTGATTGGTTTTGAAAGCGGCTTTCCACTCGTCTCCCAACTTGATTCGCACGTTGTTATATCCCCATTTGACGTCGAGCTTTGTGTATAGGCGCGCGTCACGTATTCGGTCGACGAGCTCTGGAATTAAAGGAAGTGGGTAGTGATTGCGAACCGTGAGTTCGTTCAGTCGTCTATAGTCTTGGACGGGACGAAGCTTTCCGTCCTTCTTTTTGATGAAGAAAAAGGGGGATGCGTAAGGCGATTTAGATGAACGGATATATCCTTTCGCAAGTTGTTCGTTGAGGAATGTGGTCAGGGCCTCTTGTTCGTTCTGTGCGAGCGGGTAGACTTTACAATCTAGCGAGGCGGGGGCGTTTGGGAGAAGATCGATGGCATGGTCCCAGGGGCGAGAAGGGGGAAATCAATGTGATGCTTCTTCATCGAAGATCTTTCGATGGCGTCGGTACTCTTCTGGGACCATCTCCTCGAACGTTCGCTCCTTCTTTTTCGCCGCTTCTTGCTGAGCCAGTTCGGAAGCCGTGGTAGTTTTCCTCAAAAATGCGATCTGGGGCTCCCGCTCGTCATCCATGAGCTGCTCCCACGCTTCCTCGTCGAGTTCATACGTCTCCAACGCCCGAATGGAGGCTTCCATGGGCGTGGCTTCGTCTGACAAGTGAAGACTCGAGACCACGACCGGCTGAAACTCTTCGTTCAGCGTCGCGTCCCCCCACTTGATTGCGGGCTCGAAGGCCGTGAACCAAGGGTATCCCAGGATCACTTCGTCTCTTCCCAGGTTCGTGACCAAGAAGCGGAGTGTCCTTTCTTCTTTTCCCGTTCGTACGGTAAGATCCGTATATTGCGTGATAGCACCGTCCTGGTTGTGAGTGCCATCTACATTCCAAATACGGATAGGGTGAGTGACATCCCTTGTTCCGATTTGGAGTCGTTTCAAGAGTGAGGAGCATATAAAGTTGTCGGTAGCTCCCAAGTCGATAAGGACTTGTCGTTCGGCTGTTGCATGTGCAGATTTAAAGAGAACTGGAATTCGCATGGATCGGTATCTGCTAGTGTACACGTTTAGGTTTAATGCTCTAGCCCAGGCCGTGGGGTTCAAGCGTCGAGAAAATCCTCCCGTCCGAATAACTTTTCTACCATGAGGTCTCGCACCTCTTGAGTCTGTGCCTTCATCGCTGCGATCTGTAGATCCGCCTGCTCTTCGTTCGATAGTATGCGGCTAGATTGTATGGCGAAAGAAGAGACGGCGGGAGTTGGTAAACTTGAACCCGAGGAAGTCGGGGCTGGTGGTCGCGGGGACATGGAGGGTGGCGCCATGGTAGACGTGGTGGCAGCCACTCGCATGCCCTTTTGAGGACAGTTACGCGAGATATGCCCTATATGCCCTTGTGCTTGGCATCTAAAACATCTTCCCTCCTTCTGAAGGCGGGCTTTGTCGGTATTGGTGAGGGCCACGGAGGCTCTGGCGCGTCCAACATCCATGGCGTTGGGGTCGTGTGTTCCCTTGAGGGCTTGTACCCACTGCTCTCGACTTTGGCCGCCCTTCTTTTGCTGGGGTTTTCCTTTGCCGAGGCGGTCCTTAAGAATAAGGTATTCAGCCTGCTGCAATCGGGCGGCCGCCTTCCACTGCTCCCAATTGACAGGGTGCTGGAAGCGAACAGCGTTGACTACTAACTGGTTTGGCAGCCCATCTTGGAATAGCTCCAACGTCGTGGCTTCATCAGGGTTGTACCCTGCCTTCGTGACGAGGTTCTGGAAAGTTGCAACGTAGGTGTCGATATCTCCCCCCTTCATCGTGAGGGTTTGGAGTGCTTTGCGTGCGTTGGTTTGTTCGGATGTGTCGGTGTAGGCTTGTACGAACCGGTCTCTGATGGTGGTCCATAAAACTTCGTTTTGTCAAAGGACTCCCGCCGTGATCTGGTCCTCCAACCATTGTGCTTGTTCATCGACCCAGTCGTTTACTAACGGGCCTCGGATGTACGACAGGAAGGTCATGGCTCGCGAGGCTGGGACCGCTAACTGATCGACGGTGGGGTTCATTTCCTTGTAGAGTCGGAACGCTCTCAAGAAGGCCTTGCTCTCGTCTCTGACCCCAGTAAACTCGGGAGGGGGGTTTCCTCCCAGTCGTCCGTTTCCTCTGGGGGCTGGCACTGCTGGCGCTGCTCCTCCTGGCGCGGCGCCACCGCCACCGCCACCGCCACCGCCACCGCCACCGCCACCGCTACCGGACGGTGCGGGTGCGCTACCACTAGGCGGGTTGGGTGCTCCTCCTCCTCCAGCGCCACCGCTGGTGAGAGTCGTACTGGCCGAGGCTTGCTGGGTTTGGGACATCGCGTGGGTCTGGAAATGCGTCGTTGGGTTGGGTAGGTTTGTTGTAGGTACAGAGACACTGGGTGATGGGGAATCATCGTCGATGGCAATGCCGGCGGTGGTGTGAGTTGTAAAGGGTCCGACTCCGAGTGCCTGTGGTACTATGCTAATAGTGTACCACTGGCCCTTTTTTGCAGAATAGTCAATGTATGCCCACTGTCGTAGTTCTTCAAGATAGTGGACCTGTCGGTATTTCTGGGTGTTAGGATGGAAGAGAAAATATCCTTCCACTCCTTCGTGTTCCTTCCAGATGACAGCTCCTTTGATTTTATCGGAAAGCTCGTCGTCACTATATCTGTCGATATATTCTGCCTGAAACTGGGATCTGGAGCGACTGTGAAGATTCGCCACTGTGAGAGACTTGACTTAATGTAACGCCACCACAGGGGCGTTAGGTACGACGTGTACCTCGTTACGTCAACAGGATCGGAAGGGCGCGAGTCAGTTAAGACTCAGTTCAGTGATGCACAAGTATCACTCGGCTTCCCTGGAACCGAGGACAATAGAGGAAGAACAGGGCTCAAGCGCAAATGGCGAGCAAAGGTGTAGACTCAAGTGCAGAGGCGAGTCGAGGGTCGTTCGTGAGGCAAAGACGATGTGATATTACACAAGAAGTCAAGTCTACCGTACAAGCTAGGTAGGGCGTGTGTTACGATTTTACCTGCTGACTCGGTTGTACGATTACGATATGTTCCCATGCTTCGCGTGTTTCGACTCTCATCTTGCGCCGTGCGCCTCGGCGATAGGGTCGGTCGTTTTACGTTTCTTTCCGTCCACCGATCATTTCTGAGGGGCGCATGACCCCGCGGAATCTACCTGTACTATATGCGGTCTCTCCCTTGTTCACACTTTAGGACCCTTGACTCGCGATCGCGCCATATGTTTGCTCCTCGCAAACATCCTGTACTAGTATATAAGTCGCGCCCTACCTAGCTTGTACGGTAGACTTGACTTCTTGTGTAATACCACATTGTTCTTGCCTCACGAACGACCTTCGACTCGCCTTTGCGCTTGAGTCTATACTTTCGCTCGCCGTTGCGCTTGAGCCTTGCCTTTCTACTATTATCCTCGGTTCCAGGGAAACCGAGCGATACTTGTGCATCATCGAACTGAGCCTTAGCCGGCTCGCGCTCTTCCGATCCCGTTGACTTAACGCGGTACACGTCGTACCTAACGCCCCTGTGGTGGCGTTACATTAAGTCAAGTCTCTCACAGTGGCGAATCTTCGCAGTCGCGCCAAATCCCAGTTTCAAGCAGAATACATCGACAGATACAGTGACGACGAGCTTTCCGATAAAGTCAAAGGAGCTGTCGTTTGGAAGGAGCACGAAGGAGTGGAAGGATACTTCCTCTTCCACCCTAACACCCAGAAATACCGACAGGTTCACTATCTCGAAGAACTACGACAGTGGGCATACATTGATTACTCCGCAAAGAAGGGCCAGTGGTACACTATCAGTATAGTACCTCAGGCACTCGGAGTTGGACCTCTCACGACTCACACTACTTCTGGTATTGCCATTGACGACGACTCTCCATCACCCAGTGTCTCTGTACCTACGACAAATTTACCCACTATCGACCCGACGACTCATTTCCAAACTTACGTCATGTCCCAGACCCTGCAAGCTTCGGCTAGCACAACCCTCACTAGTGGAGCAGGAGGGTCCTCCGGAGCATCAGGCTCAGGAGGAGGAGCACCGAACCCGCCTAGTGGCGGTGCGCCGATACCACCATCTGGCGGTGGCGGTGGCGGTGGCGGTGGCGCCGCACCAGGAGTGGCCGCACCTGTAGCGCCGGCCCCTGGAGGGAACGGACGACTGGGAGGAAACCCTCCCCCCGAATTCACTGGAGTTAGAGACGAGAGCAAGGCCTTCTTGCGAGCGTTCCGACTCTATAAGGAAATGAATCCCACCGTCGACCAACTCGCAATCCCAGCGTCACGAGCCATGACATTCCTGTCATACATTCGAGGCCCACTAGTAAACGATTGGGTCGATGAACAAGCACAGTGGCTGGAGGATCAGATCGCGGCCGGAGTTCTCCGACAAAACGAAGTCCTATGGACCACCGTCAGAGACCAGTTCGTACAAGCCTACACCGACACATCCGAGCAGACCAACGCACGCAAAGCACTCCAGACCCTCACGATGAAAGGAGGAGATATCGACACTTATGTCGCAACGTTCCAGAATCTCGTCACGAAGGCAGGGTATAACCCCGACGAAGCCACGACACTGGAGCTATTCCAGGATGGGCTCCCAAACCAGTTAGTGGTCAACGCTGTCCGCTTCCAGCACCCTGTCAATTGGGAGCAGTGGAAGGCGGCTGCCCGGTTACAGCAGGCTGAATACCTTGTTTTAAAGGATCGCCTCGGCAAGGGCAAGCCCCAGCGGAAGAAAGGAGGACAGAGCAGAGAACAGTGGGTGCAAGCCCTCAAAGGAACGCGCGACCCCAACGCCATGGATGTTGGACGCGCCAGAGCCTCCGTGGCCCTTACCGACACCGACAAAGCCCGCCTTCAGAAGGAGGGAAGATGTTTTAGATGCCAAGCTCAAGGGCATATCTCGCGTAACTGTCCTCAAAAGGGCATGCGAGTGGCTGCCGCTACATCTACCATGGCACCAACCTCCGTGCCCCCGCGACCATCAGCCTCGACTCCCTTGAGTCCAAGTTTATCAACTCCCGCCGTCTCTTCTTTCGCCATACAATCTAGTCGCATACTATCGAACGAAGAGCAGGTGGATTTACAGATCGCAGCGATGAAGGCGCAGACCCAGGAGGTACGAGACCTCATGGTAGAAAAATTGTTCGGACGGGAGGATTTTCTCGACGCTTGAACCCGGCGGCCTGGGCTAGAGCATTAAACTTAAACGTGTACACTAGCAGGTTTCGATCTATGCGAATCCCAGTCTTGTTCAAATCAGTACACGCAACGGCCGAACGACAAGTCCTCATCGACTCGGGAGCCACCGACAATTTCATATGCTCCTCACTTTTGAAACGACTCCAGATCGGGACACAGGAGGTGACTCACCCCATCCGTATTTGGAATGTAGACGGCACCCACAATCAGGACGGCGCCATCACTCATTATACGGACCTCACCGTGCGAACAGGAACGGAGGAGAGGACGCTTCGCTTCTTAGTTACCAACCTAGGAAGGGACGAAGTGATCCTGGGATACCCTTGGTTTACGGCCTTTGAGCCCAAAATCAAGTGGGGAGACGCGACGCTGAACGAGGAGTTTCAGCCAGTCGTAGTTGCGAGCCTTCACTTGTCAGACGAAGCCACGCCCATGGAAGCCTCCATCCGGGCATTGGAGACATATGAACTTGACGAGGAAGCATGGGAACAACTCATGGACGACGAGCGGGAACCTCAGATTGCGTTTCTACGCAAAACCACAACCGCCTCTGAGTTAGCGCAGCAAGAAGCGGCGAAGAAAAAGGAGCGAACATTCGAAGAAATGATCCCCGAGGAATACAGATGTCACCGCAAAATTTTGACGAAGAAGCTTCCCACCGCTTCCCTCCATCTCGCCCCTGGGATCATGCCATAGACCTCCTTCCCAACGCTCCGGCCTCATTGGACTGCAAGGTTTACCCACTCGCGCAGAATGAGCAGGAAGCTCTGACCGCCTTCCTGAATGAGCAATTGGCAAAAGGGTACATTCACTCGTCCAAGTCGCCGTACGCATCCCCCTTCTTCTTTATCAAGAAGAAGGACGGCAAATTGCGCCCCGTCCAAGACTACAGACGATTAAACGAACTCACGATCCGAAACCACTACCCGCTCCCTCTAATCCCGGAACTCATAGATCAGATACGCGACGCGCGCCTCTACACGAAACTCGACGTCAAGTGGGGGTACAATAACGTACGAGTCAAATTAGGAGATGAGTGGAAAGCCGCCTTTAAGACCAACCAGGGGTTGTACGAACCCCTCGTTATGTACTTCGGGCTCACCAACTCCCCCTCCACGTTCCAAGCGATGATGGACGATACTTTCCAACCACTCACCCTGACGAACGAGGTGATCGTCTACATGGACGATATTTTAATCACCACACCCCTCGATTATTCCCACCATCGCGCCATAGTACATGAAGTTCTCCGCTTGTGCGAAGAACATGATCTCTACATCAAACCCGAGAAGTGCGAATTCGAAGTACTGGAGGTTGAATACCTTGGACTAATTATAGGCCATGGCAATCTCCGGATGGACCCCGTTAAGGTACGAGGTATCCGAGAATGGCCCGCCCCAAGGAATCTCCGTGAAGTACGCGCCTTTCTCGGATTTTGTAACTTCTATCGGCGATTTATCCGCGGTTTCTCCGCACTGGCACGACCCCTACACGACCTCACCCGTAAGGACACCCCGTGGCACTGGGGACAACGGGAGCAAGACGCGTTCAATAACGTCAAACGTAGCATCGAACGCGAACCTACACTTTTATTCCCCAACCTCACAAAACCCTTCGAACTAGAAGTCGACGCGTCTAACATCGCCATCGGAGCCGTGCTTAATCAGCTCGGCCCGGATAAAAAACTACACCCCGTCGCATTCCACTCCGAATCCTTTAGCCAGACGGAACGCAACTACGATATTTATGACAGAGAGCTACTGGCAGTCGTCAAAGCCCTACGAGCGTGGCGCACATATCTAGTCAGCTCCCCCCATAAAATCATCATCCACACCGACCACGCCAACCTCCAGTACTGGAAGGAACCCAGGAAAATCAGCAGATGGGTCGCGCACGAATTCCTAGAACTCTCAGAGTATGATTTCCTCCTGAAACATATCTCCGGAGTTAAGAACAGTCGCGCGGATGCCCTGTCGCGAAGAGCGGACTACGCGACGCATGATGAGGACAACAATGATATTATCGTCCTCCCCGCGGACCGCTTTCTTCGAGCGATGGAAATATCCATGCACGATATGGATATTTGGACCCAGATATCGCAGAATCTCGATGAGAAGGACGTACTGCGGTGGGTTGAACCCCACAACCTGCGGAAAGTAGGAGGACTGTGGTGGAAGAATGACGCACTAGTTGTCGTGGGCGACAACGACCTTAAACGGGGGGTAATCACCTTTTTCCACGATACACCGGCCATGGGACACCCAGGAATCGCGAATACTTACGAACTGCTACGACGCGACTACTGGTGGCCCAACATGCGCAAGGACGTAGAAGACTATGTCAAAGGATGCGCGACATGCCAGGCAAACAAGATCAACCCTCACCGTCAAAAACCACACCTCTTTCCCATCACCACAGACCCAAACGCCGAACCATTTGAGGTCGTCGCTATGGACTTCATCACCAAACTCCCTCCGTCAGACGGATACGACTCTATACTCACAATTACGGACCACGATTGCTCGAAGGCCTCGATCTTCATCCCGTGTAACGAGTCGATCACAGCAGAAGGAGTAGCGCGGCTATACCTTCATCACGTATACCCACATTACGGCATACCCCGAAAGATCATCACGGACCGAGACCCCCGATTCACCTCCGCATTCATGACCAACCTCTGCAAGGTCCTCGGAATCCGCCAGAATATATCATCTGCCTACCACCCTCAAACCGATGGGCAGTCGGAACGGACGAACCAATGGTTAGAACAGTACCTCCGACACTGGAGCAACGTGCAGCAGGACAATTGGGCAGAAGCCTTACCGGTTGCCCAATTCGCGCACAACGCTTGGCCCAACGCGACCACAAAGGAATCGCCGTTCTCGCTCATAATGGGGTGGGAACCACGTACCGTATGGACGCCGAAGCCCACATCATCCCCATCTGTCGAACAACGCCTAGAAGACATGGTCATCAGACGACAGCACGCGCAAGACTGCATCAAACATGCGCAAGAGCTGATGGCAAAAAGGGGCAAGACGCGCTTCATTCCTTATCAAGAAGGCGCAATGGTTTGGTTGGAAGGTACAAATCTCCGAACCTTCTACCCTACCGCAAAACTCGCCCCTAAACGCCACGGACCATTCCAGGTGAAGCGAGTCCTTTCAGACGTCTCATACGAATTAGAACTTCCGACCGCGTGGAAGATACATCCGGTCTTCCATGCGAATCTCCTGACACCATATAAGGAGACGGAACTGCATGGCGCAAACTTTACGCGCCCACCCCCAGATCTAATCGATGGAGAGGAAGAATTTGAAGTGGAGCACATCCTTCAATCCCGATCACATGGGCGAGGGTGCAAACTTCAATTCCTTGTCCAATGGAAGGGCTTCCCGATAAGTGACAGCACGTGGGAACCTCTTGAGAATGTTCGACACGCCCCAGATCTCATCACCGACTTCTATCGCCTAAATCCTACCGCCGAAGGGGCTGGACGAAAGATATAAAGCACGCCCCCTCGATGACACTATCGCTCTACCCCACTACCCTCTGCTCCAACATGACGACCACTCCCATCATCTCTACTATCCAAACCCGCTGTCCCGTCGAGATTATTCTCGAAAATCTGACCGTTCCCTCACAGGACTTGGGTGTCCCCTCCGAACCAGAGGGTCGCACGCCATACTCTGTGATCCCTGACTCACCCCCACTTCCCGTACTCGCGCTTGCTACCTCAGCCCTTATTTCAATAGCAGAAGAATCTAAGACAACTACTGAACCGTCTGAATCTCCTCGACCCATCATAATCCCCTTCTCCGTTGATACTCCTGTCACCGTCCACGTCCCCGCTACACCCACGTACCCACCCGAAACCACTGTCGCCCTCACCCCACCACCACCACTATCACCACCTGCTGTACTTGCTGCCCACATCCCCGATCCCACCATTCCCCGCCGGAATGGATCACTCGTTTATGCCCATCCCTCAGACACGGGTGGTCGAACCCGACCCCGCCCTCGCCCTCCTCGACGATGAGGAGGACAAGGAGAACGAAGACCCCGGCATCCCCTGTTGAGCCGTAATACTTACTATAAGGCTCATTACGTAGGAATCGGAGTACGATTAGTTACGCTATACACGTAATTCGGAGTATTTAGTCATACGATACACGTACAGAATCCCCTTATGGGATTATTCCGAGTCCACCGGTGATTAGACATTAGGCGACACTAAAAACGCGATATTGTGGACGCCTCTACTCATCACTTATCCCCAAACGGACATGGGTGGACCATAGAGTATATAAATCCTACTGTAGGAGCGAGTACCTATACACATCTCTCTCCACCCCACCTTGAGCTTCCTCTGCTTCACTCTAAGCCTCGTCTAAGCTCTCTACACAGGTAAGGGTCAACCTGTACACTGCGTGTATTGCTGCGCAACAGGTTATGGGCCCTGCCATAAGTCGCTTTGCGCCTTCATTGGCTGCAACGACGGCGGGTTACCTTTTGGTACCTGTAGTGGGGTTGTCGCCTTCATTGGCAGACACTAGTCTCTCCTACTATGGGGAGACTATGCTAGTATGTCGCCTTTAATGGCAGACATTAGTCTCCTTGTAGGGGGAGACTATGCCGGTTTATTTTTCTGTTATTAGTCGCATACGGTGCTGACTATTCTCTACACAGAAACCTATCAACAATGTCGACTCTTACTACTCTTGTCCCCGTCCTAGACGGTAACAACTATCAGATTTGGGCTAAGCAAATGGAGGCTTTCTTGAAGTCTTCTGCGCTGTGGGATATAGTGTCTGGGAGACGCACCTATCCCGCTTACAAGGATAAAGACGCTCCCTCTCCTGCGGAGATTGAGGCGTACAATGCTTGGGCTACTGATGATGATCGTGCCTTGGGTTCGATCGTGCTGCGCCTTTCACCGGCTATTCAACGCCAGGTTGAAAAATATGCTACTGCTCGCACTGTTTGGGAACATCTCAAGTCCCAGTACGGGGGCGTTAGTGCTCCTAACGTCTACCAGGACTTCAAGCGTGCCATGACTTTCCGTCTGGAATACGCCAAGCACCCTGGCCCCCAGATCGATGAACTGGCTACCATTTACGATCACCTTGCCGCTAATTCTGCGAAAGTACCCGACGGCCTTCAGGCCATGATGCTTCTTTCGAAACTACCAGCCAAATGGGAGTCATCCCTTGTCCCTATCCTTATGTCGGGCACTTCGGCAAAGCATCTTACTCTGACCGACATCCGTACTGCGGCGGTCAACCAGTGGGAAATCGAGCGTTCCAAAGGCCAACCTTCCAATAGGGAGTCGGCCAACAAGTTGTCGGCGGTCAAGCGCAAGCGTAACGACCCCGACTTCCAGCAGCAGCAGCAAGGCTCTTCAGGCCAGCAGAACAGGCAGCGCGGTAATCAACCGCAGCAGCAGCAGCAACAGCAACAGGGAGGGAACCACCGCCAGCGTAGTAAACGCGCCGGCAAGAAGTTCAAAAAGCAACACACGCAAGGACATACTCACATTGCCGATGTTGCAGCGCTCCCAGCACCTACCTCTACTACTATCGCGCATATCTCGCCTTCTGGGCTCGAGCAGTGCATTTCCTCCGCCCCTCCTGCGAAGAAGCGTGTACCAGGACACTATAAGTCCTTTAACAAGGCTCTGGACGTTACCCAGGCCTTAGAAACTCCTGGTACAGTACAGACAGTGAAGACGCTTGAGCAGCGTCTTGGACAAATGGTCGCGGATTCCCCGTGGACCAAGAACCCAAACACCTTCGCGGAAGATTGGGAAATGTCAGACGAGGATGAGGACCTCCCTACAGGCTGCAGTGCGCCCTTTAATTCGCCTCCAGACACTCCTGAACTAACCTTGACCCCTTTAGTCTCGCCTTCTGAGCAAGAGGCACGTAAAGACAAGGGCAAGGAGCCCATCCGCACGGTTGAGCCTATTGAGGAATGCCCAGATAGTCCTACTGCGGTTGAAATAACCAAGATGTGGGAAGGCTTCCATCAAAAGGAGAAAATCCGTGCCCCCTCTCCAGACATTTCTCTGGATTGGGGTAGCGCAGATGAGGACGATTATAATGACCTCGCTAGCGCAGTTGGACAAGATGACTTCACTCCCTATGAGGATGGGTTAGTAACTTTCCCTCCTCTTATTGGCAAATCTGACCACTCTACAGCGCTACTGGAGAAGGTGCCGATTGGCGCTTCTAGAAATTGTAGTTACAGTGCGCTTGTAAATAAAGTTGTCAATAGCGCGAATCAATGCGCTCATGGTCTCGATTATGTTTTTTGCTCGAAATGTAAGGGAAAGCGAAGTCAAACAGAGCAGGAACCTATTTGGTTACTTGACTCTGGTGCGTCGGCACATTTTACCAACAATAAACTGGACTTTATAAGTTATACCCCCCTATCGCAAAAGCCTATGGTAAAGACTGCAGCCCATGCTCTTTATGTACAAGGCCAAGGCTCAGTCTTACTGAAGCATACTGTAGAACATAAGGGTGTTAAAACAGAGCGTATTACACGCATATACCCCGTTCTTCACATACCACAGATGACAACTAAGCTATTGTCTATGGGGGAGTTCCTTCAACAGGGATTGCGCGTTCAAGGGGATTCGCAGCATATATCTCTATTTTCTAGAGGCAGTACTACGCCTATAATACAAACAAAACCCCTAGCAGACGGTCACACACTCTACTGGCTTGATGCTGAAGTCACCCATGTTAAAGATGTACATGTAGCCCATAGTACCATCTATACTGCTGACTATGACATCTGGCATAGACGTTTAGGACACCCTTCGAAGGAAGTACTACGTCGTGCCAAGGATCACACTAAGGGATTCCCTAAGGACCTTAAATATCCTTCAGAGACACCCATATGTCCTGGTTGCGCTCAAGGGAAAATGCCTGCTTCATCGCATAAACCCTCCGATACGCGTGCAAAGAAGCCCTTTGAAAAGATTCATTCCGATCTTAAGAGCTTCCCAGTTGACTCGTACCACAAATACAAATACTTTATTAGTTTCTTTGATGACTTTTCCTCCTATGCGTGGGTCGTGCTTCTACGCACTAAAGCGCAGGCCATTAATGCATTAAGGCAGTTTGTTGCCATGGTCAAAAATCAGCACAACACCACTATTAAACAGTGGATGTCTGACGCTGGAGGAGAATACAAGTCTGATGAGTTTACTAGGGTACTGAAAGATATGGGTATTACTATCCTACAAAGTGCACCGCATACCCCCCAACAGAATGGTCGCGCTGAACGCTTTATGCGTACTTGTATGGATAAGGCTCAGGCTATGCGCCTTGAAGCCTGTCTCCCTCAATCCTGGTGGGAATTCGCGGTCCTACATGCAGTACATTGCTACAATA
This sequence comes from Lactarius hatsudake, assembly GCA_024734325.1. Lineage (NCBI taxonomy): Eukaryota > Fungi > Basidiomycota > Agaricomycetes > Russulales > Russulaceae > Lactarius > Lactarius hatsudake. Next base: position 684,535 of record JANSJP010000011.1, on the reverse strand, counting down.
GGACTCCAATAAGTCGCCTTAATTGGCAGACACCCTATATGAGCTTGCATGGTGAAGCACCTAGTATTTCGCACTTACGAGTGTTTGGATGTGGCGCATATGTGCACATACCAGAAGATCGCAGATCAAACAAACTTGACCCAAAGAGTGAACAAATGATCTATATTGGTCATACTGAGGGCATAAAGGCATATAGATTCATGCGGATCAGCAATAACACGGTGTTCACCAGCACTACTGCTTTATTTGATGAGACTGTTTACCCTAAGTGTGAGACGCAGAGGGTGCGGGGTACAACCCGCGTCAATGAGCCAGTAGACGATCAACCTCCTATGGAGGATGACCAGTCACCTACACAGCCCATTCCAAGTGGTTTTGACGATGATATGCCTACTCATCGTCCCCCTAAACAGAGGCAGAATAGGGAGGATGCGCCAGACCGCGACGGCGGTTCAGTGGCACCAGAGGAGCCAGAAGCGCAACCACCTCCGCCTCCTGCGCCAGAACCAGCACTACCACGACGGTCTGCGCGCTTGAGGAAAGTACCTACTCGTCCTGACAACGTCTATGGGGAAGACAGGCACCCCTCACAAATAACAAAAGATGTTGAGCGGAGTAGCAAGTGGAAAGAAATGGTTGGAACACAGCCTGGTCGCTCCAGGACTGATAGTACGCCAGGGCAAAGGCAGATTCCAGGAGGATTTCCTGAGACAAACCCTGACCCTCCACCTGCTGAGAGTGAAGCTCCGCCAGAACCCTCAGAGGACGAAGTAGATGATTTATTGTCACGCCTTGCTCAGGAAGGGGGAGTAAAATTCCTAGATCATCTGCTTGCCAAAGCAGTTCCATCTAATGATCTGGAACCACTAGACACTTCCAATATACGGGAGTGGACCTATAAGGATATAATGCGCATGCCTGCAGCGCAACAAAAGGAATGGAAGACTGCTTGTCGCGAGGAACTTGAGGCACTTCGCAGACGTAATGTCTTTGAGCTTGTGAACCCTCCTAAAGGGAGGAAGATCATAAAAAACAGATGGGTCTTTGATCAAAAGACTGATGGTCGCAAGAAAGCCCGGCTTGTTGCCAAAGGCTTTTCTCAGGTTGAAGGCGTTGACTATGACGAAATCTTCTCACCAGTAGTGCGCTTTGAAACTGTCCGGATGATGCTCGCGCTTGCAGCGCTAGAGGATTGGCACATCACTGGACTAGACGTCAAAACTGCCTTCCTATATGGAGAGCTCGATGAAGAGCTATACATGGAACAACCTGAGGGCTTCAAAGCCAAAGGGCAGGAAAATAAAGTACTGCGACTTAAACGCGCCATTTATGGGCTTAAACAAGCTGCTTTAGCATGGTGGAAAGCGCTGGATAAGTCCATGGCTGCGATGGGCTGTAAAAGGCTACTATCTGACTCGGGACTCTTTACCCATAGAAGTAAGAGTGGCGCCCTTGTAGTGATCATTGTCTATGTTGATGATGTGATCTTTATGGGATCGGACAAAGCCCTTTTAAATGAGCTTAAGAATAGGTTCATGAAGGCTTGGGAATGTCGTGACTTAGGCGACGCAAAGGAATTCTTGCGTATGCGCATTCAGCGGAAACATGGAAAGATCTTTTTAGATCAAACCGCTTACTTAGAAAAGGTGCTGCAACGCTTTGGACTCACAGATGCGAAAGCAACTACGACTCCACTTCCTGAAGGGTACCAGCCAGTACCTAATGACGCGCCAGTCAACCCAAGCGTCAGGAGCAAATACCAGCAAGTTATAGGTTCACTCCTATACATAATGCTTGGGACTCGCCCTGACATCGCCTATGCAGTTGTTAAACTGTCACAGTTCGCTGCAAACCCCTCTGAGGACCATTTGAACAGAGCGCTGTATATCTGCCGCTATTTACTTGGGACTTCCTCATACTCTTTGGTGTATGATGGAAAATCAAATGGTGGCTTAATTGCCTATGCAGACTCTGACTGGGCTTCAAACCCAGATAATAGGCGATCTACTACAGGTTACATGGTTAAACTGGCTAATGGGATATTCAGTTGGAACTCTAGAGCGCAGAAAACAGTCGCGCTGTCTTCTACTGAGGCTGAATATATGTCGCTGTCAGACACTAGCAGACAACTAGTTTGGATTAAGTCGCTCTTTACTGAGCTTGGCATCAAACTAAGCCCTATACCACTCTGCGGTGATAATCAAGGGTCCATCTTTATGGCCTCTAATCCTGTCCAAGAAAAGCGTATCAAGCATATTGATATACGCTACCACTACATAAGAGAGGTAGTAAAGGACAAGAAAATAGAACTATTCTTTATAGATGGTTCAGATAATCCTGCAGACATGTTTACCAAGAACCTTGGGCGTATTAAGTTCGAGAAGTTCAGAAGTCAGTTAGGACTTGAATTTTACTCGTCCAACTGAGTTTCAAGACTGTATACTTGGTCTCGAAACAAGCCTGAAAATTCTACATGGAACCAAAATAAAGTCTTCATAGACTTTTCGAGCCATCACAGTTCCTTGTTTAAGGATACTATGGAAGGTATATCGAGCGATGCCTTCGCTTGTCTTCCGCATACATAGATTCTTTCTAGAGAATCGAAACATTTCCGGTCGTTGTACCGAAAAATCGGCCCAATGAACTCAAAAGGTTCATAAAGCTGAAATGGGATGGCGAAGAAGACTCAGTCTCGAAACCTCTCTTGCAGTTCCGGGAAAGACTCCCTTCTAATCATGGCTTGAGTATTAACTCGCCTTATACACTTGCTCAGAGCGCTCAGTAGCTGCACTTAGCAAGGGGGAGTGTTGAGCCGTAATACTTACTATAAGGCTCATTACGTAGGAATCGGAGTACGATTAGTTACGCTATACACGTAATTCGGAGTATTTAGTCATACGATACACGTACAGAATCCCCTTATGGGATTATTCCGAGTCCACCGGTGATTAGACATTAGGCGACACTAAAAACGCGATATTGTGGACGCCTCTACTCATCACTTATCCCCAAACGGACATGGGTGGACCATAGAGTATATAAATCCTACTGTAGGAGCGAGTACCTATACACATCTCTCTCCACCCCACCTTGAGCTTCCTCTGCTTCACTCTAAGCCTCGTCTAAGCTCTCTACACAGGTAAGGGTCAACCTGTACACTGCGTGTATTGCTGCGCAACATCCCCTTCTTCTTCAACGACCCCACTCTCCCCACCTTCTTCCCGCTCCTAGTTGGGGAGACGGGTACCGTCAAACAGACAGCGCGGTATATTTATTACCGCCACAATTATCAGGAGGTTGTTGGGACGATGGGGAAGGGCCATCCCTGTTACGCGTCCCAAGTTTTCCTTAACGAAGTCTACACCGGTCAACTGGCTCAACATATCACCGACAACCAGTTGAATATGTTCCACCCCCATGACCCCCGCGCTATCGTGCTAAACGAGGTGCTCGTCGAACTGCACCAGCCTCGTCTCCACACTGACATCTCCCGTCTGCGTGAGTGCCTCACGCGGCGGGATGCTATCCGTATTCGCCAATCGGATATCCGACGGCTGGAGACTGAGTTAACGCGCGACCAGTTCCATTTAGACATGGACTTTTCATCGGTCCGGAAGCGCCTCCAATACGCGCGGGCCATCCCCCTCATCGCCGACAAGTACACCGAGCTTCACGCAAAGCCTGTGCGTCCCCGAGGCTCCCCCGAGCCTATTCCCCTTACCCTTCGCGACTCTGGACCCAGCGAGATGCCCCGCCTTCAGGGGGAAGGCGGTAAGCGTCGGCGCAAGTGTTTCCAGTGCAAGTCAGAGGACCATCTGGTGGCACAATGTCCGGAGCGGCGAGCTCGAGAGCCGTGTCAGTGGTGTGGGAGTCGAGCGCACCGGCTGGACGTCTGCCTCATTCGACGCCTTTCTCCTATGACGCCGGCGCATGTAGATCCAGACTCTCGCCCTAGGTGGTGCGGGAAGTGCCTGAGGTACGACGCCACGCATGAGGAGATTAAGTGTCCGATGTACGAGATGTGTTGGGATTGCGGGGAGAGAGGGCGCTTCATGTTCTTGCGTCGACACACCTGCCCCCGCACCCCCTCTCCTGTCCCTGCGAACATTCCTGCTGAAGAGGACTACGCCTATACCAGCGACTAGTTGAAGTCGAGGCGACTTCAATTCTGACGGGGGGGTAATGTTATGATTTTACCTGCTGACTCGGTTGTACGATTACGATATGTTCCCATGCTTCGCGTGTTTCGACTCTCATCTTGCGCCGTGCGCCTCGGCGATAGGGTCGGTCGTTTTACGTTTCTTTCCGTCCGCCGATCATTTCTGAGGGGCGCATGACCCCGCGGAATCTACCTGTACTATATGCGGTCTCTCCCTTGTTCACACTTTAGGACCCTTGACTCGCGATCGCGCCATATGTTTGCTCCTCGCAAACATCCTGTACTAGTATATAAGTCGCGCCCTACCTAGCTTGTACGGTAGACTTGACTTCTTGTGTAATACCACATTGTTCTTGCCTCACGAACGACCTTCGACTCGCCTTTGCGCTTGAGTCTATACTTTCGCTCGCCGTTGCACTTGAGCCTTGCCTTTCTACTATTATCCTCGGTTCCAGGGAAACTGAGCGATACTTGTGCATCATCGAACTGAGCCTTAGCCGGCTCGCGCTCTTCCGATCCCGTTGACTTAACGCGGTACACGTCGTACCTAACGCCCCTGTGGTGGCGTTACAGCGTGACTTATATACTGATACAGGGTGTTTGTACAGGACAAACACATGGCGCAAGCCTGATGTCATCGTACAAGAAGGGGAACAAAGGGAGTAGCCTTATACAGTACAAGGGAATCCAGGGCGCAGAATGGAAGCCGAGAAGCGCGAATCATGGGAACGTATCGTAAAAGTACAGTAGTCAGAGGGCGCAAAGTGAGAGACAAGGCAATTCGTAACACTCTTCACCATGCCAGTGACAACAGCGATGCATGCCAGGGGGACGATGAAGATGGTGAAGAAAACATTCTCGAAGCCATTTCAAAGGTATGTTTTACGTGGCCATTGACCTGTACCTGACTTGGACTTACTCGGACTCACTCCCTTCTGTCAGCTTCGCAAAGTTGTACGAGCAGTTCGCTCAAGTCCTCAGAGGCGTCAGAGCTGGCTTAAGGAGGTCCGGATGTCTCTTTCAGAAGAACTGATGGGTGCTGGCAGTACTGCGTTCATGCTTATTCTAGACGTCAAGACGAGATGGTCGTCAACCTACCAAATGCTTCGTAAGTGGTGCATAGTAGTCAAAATGTAATCGTCTCCGTCTCACATCATTCTAGGCTGGGCATTACAACATCATGAAGCTATCAACACCTACATCTACCGACACGAAGATTTAATACAATTTCGGCTGACCAAGGAAGACTGGAGAGCAATTGAGATGGTAACACACTGGTTGAAGTCATTTCAGTCCGCTACCACTCAAATGTCAGCCTCGAAGACACCCATGCTCTCCTCCACTCATGCGATTTTCCGTGGACTCCAAGCTGACATCAGGGACATTCTTCGCGAGGAACAAGGCCTATCTCCCCAACTCATTCAAGGCCTCACGGACGCCCACCTAAAGCTTAGTGAATATTATTATAAATTTGATGAGTTGCCATTCTATCTGTGGGCCTCTCGTAAGTCTTGTCCTCTGGATTGCTAATTACTGATTGATTCGGATTGAACTGACACCACTTAGTTTTGGACCCTCGGATTTCATATTCAGTGCTTCTGGATGAGTTCGAGGGCGATGATGATCTCGCACCTTTCCTTGAGGTGGCGAAGAACAAGCTTCATGTATATTACAAGACACTCTACGCGAGCAAGACAGTGCCCCGCCCTTCCTCATCCAGCCCATCCAGTCAGGCTGCCTCGGCGGCTCTTGGCCACTCCCCACCAAAAAACTTCACTGCTCAATTCCGGAAACCCCATGCGCCAATGGACGAACTTCTCGAGTTTTGGAAGCTCCCTCAAGAGGATTTTGACACTTGCGATCCACTTCAGTGGTGGACAGGCCGTCGGGCTTCTTTTCCCAACCTGTATCAACTTGCGTGTGATATCTTGTCCATCCCAGGTGCGTTCTCTTTCTTTTCACCGACAGCTCACTGACCTCCACATTATTAGCCTCAGCCATGGCTGTAGAAAGGGTCTTCTCTGGTGGCCATGACACAATCTCTCTCCGACGTGCTAGCTTGAAGGCTGAGACTATCAGGACCCTTATGTTGGTCAAGAAGAAGCTACATTTAGAACGTGAACATGCAAACAGAGCGCTGAAGGGTAAAAGTTCCAGTATTTTACTTTAGTCTCTTCCGATATCTTTAATATACAAGCCATTTACTCTCGTTTGCTTATGACCGCCCCAGTCAGCCATCACATCCCTGATCAAACACGACAATGACTTGGACTGACTCTCGTTAGCTATGGCACGCGTCACCTATGATAGTTCAGGTGAGTGTCAACCATGCCTTCCATAGCCAACCATCACTCCCCTGCGTCAACCGCCTCACCCCTGTCCCTCACCGACACTGGCCCATCCTCCTCGTCCTGCTCTTCCCTTGCGTCCCACACCCAACGCTTTCCCTTCCGCACACACACCACCCTCTCGTACACCATCGTCCTCCACAGGCTCCTCCGGAAGAGCGCATACCCCCTCGCTCTGGAAGTATGGGAGTGCTATCGCAAGCACGGGACCCGCAAGCTGCACCTCGATCCGGTCGCCCTCAGTGTTGGCATCGAGGTGCTGAGTCTGCTGACCCACTCACGGCACCCAGACTGCACACTGGCTCTTTTTGACGCACAACGCACAACGAGGACGGTGCAGGTCCCGTCGTCTGTCGTCACCTGCTTGATGCTTCCACGGTGTGCTGCTGCAGCCAACCGCCACCTCGTTTGACGTTAAGTAGTGTAGTATTGAAGAGCCTTGTATTCAGTCTTTTCCGAATCTTTTATATACAACCCGTTACCTGTAATACAGCCGTACAAGTTCCCGTCCCGTCCCGTTTGGGCTCGCAGTAAGTTGATATACGGTACAGGGACAGCACAGATAAACCTGTTCTGACCCGTTAAAAATATGGCCGTACCCGTAATACGGTACGGTGAACAGCCCTAGTCAATGGACCAGCCGATCAGCAATTATTGGCTGGAATCATGACGGCATTGGCCATTCACTGCAGCCGGCAAGGTTCATCCTTGCCTTTAATGTACTGTATGGTACGGCAAGCGGTACATTACGTCGTCTGTTTGGGTGAATTGTTTCTCACAAAATTATTCCACAGAACACCAGAAGCATGTCATGAGACCATAATGGAACACAGTCTATATAAGCCCGCAAGCCTGGGTATTATCCCAACAACACTCTTCCTACCCGTGGCAACCGTCATGTCTAACGTCCCATCTAACGTCCCATTCACTCCTCTGCTTATTAATGGCGAGCGTCGCCCTGCAAGCACTGGTGCGACTTTCGAGGTCCGCAACCCTCATACAGGTGTGCTCGCTTCGATCTCTGCATCTGCGTCCTCGGACGATTGCAGAGCTGCCATCGAGGCCGCTCAGCGAGCGTTCCCCGCGTGGGAAGACACCCCATCCAATACGCGTCGGCGGATTCTGCTTCGTGCCTTAGCTACGCTGGAGTCCGAGGAGTGGCAGAAGAAAGTTGCCGCTCCGCTGCGCGCCGAGGTAGCCATGCCGGAGTCGCACGTTCTCTTTAATGTCCGCAGTGCACCTGCCCCTCTCGCAGACTTCGCATGTTTGGTGAATGAGTTGAGAGGCGAAACGCTTCCCAGCGTTATCCCCGGGGGACAGGTATTCGTCCAGCGGCGCGCACTTGGGGTAGTGTGCGTGCTCCCTTGCTGCTCGTCATTGCCTCTCCGTTGCCTACGGCGCTGACCAGAACTGCAGATACTCGGTGGTACCGTGGAATGCTCCGCTTCCGCTAATGATAATTTCTGTGGCGCTTCCACTTATTTGTGGCAACACAGTCGTGGTTCGCCCCTCGGAAGTCTGCCCACACTCCTCCTCCTTCATTGTAGACGCTCTGTACGATGTGCGTAAACCTACCTGAGCGTGGGGTAGGTACATGGCTGATTCTAGTTCAAGGCTGGGCTTCCCGCGGGCGTTCTTAACTTTTTACCTATGTCCGCGGGGGACACACCTTCGCTCACCTCGGAGATAATTGCTCATCCGGCAGTCAGAAAGATCGCCGTGTGTACCCTGAACCCTCTCTGCGATACTTTCTGACGTGTGCGTTCGACAAGTTCACTGGGAGCGACCGTGTCGGGAGGGTCCTCGCCGGCGAGGCCGCCAAGCATCTTAAGCCGTGTGTCTTCGAGCTCGGTGGAAAGGCACCCGCAGTGGTGCGTGTGACCACCACTGCCTTATTACTCGCGGCACTGACACCGGGCTGGTACATGTTGTAGGTGCTCGCGGACGCAGACATTGAGCAGGCTTCGAGGGCCATCGTATCGGGTGCACTCCAATTCTCCGGTCAGATCTGTATGTCCACCGAGCGGGTGATCGTGCAGCGTCCGGTGCTTGAACCTCTTGTCGCTGCGATCAAGCGAAACATCGATACCCTCACCGTCGGGGATCCCGAGCACGCCAACCTCTCGTCGCTCTTCACAGACCGCAGCGCAGATAACATCATCGCAATGCTGAAGGGGGCCAAGGAGGCTGGGGCCGAAGTGCTTCTTGGCGACCTGGAGAAAGCGGGACCAGCGCTACTGAAGCCCCACGTCCTCATCGGGGTCAAAACAGAGACACAGCTCTGGCAGCGCGAGACGTTTGGTCCCGTGCTGGTCGTGGCCGTCGTCGATACCATTGACGAGGCTGTCGAACTTGCGAACGCGACGGAATACTCATTGGCGGCTGCCGTCTGGACGAATGATCTGTACAATGCAATGAGCGTGTCCAGGCGCATTCGTTCCGGTTTGTGGTTCTGCTTACTCATTCGGTCGCACTGGACTAGACTGGGGTCATTTTTCCTAGGCTCTGTGAGCATTAACGGCTCGACGATTCACCTCGAAGGCGCGATCGGACTTACAGGCTTGGGGTGTGTTGTGATTCACGGATATTTCCAGCTTTCTCACTTATTTTCAGGGGTTCGAGTGGCTATGGCAGATTCAATGTCGATAACTTCACGGATAAACGTGTGATCACACTACACCCACCAAAATCCAATTACCCACTGGGATTGTGATGAAGCGATCAACGTGCGTGAGTGCAAATGCCTGAAATATTTAAATTCCTCTGTCCTGAGAACCATGTTGCGTTCTCACAGAAGTACCCAACCGTTATGTATCTGTAAAACTCAATCGATCCGAACACCGCTGAACCAAACACGCCAGCAGGTGGTCGTGGACAGATTGAAAGAGAGCTATAGTAGTGTATGGGCAATATCAATGTTTCAATCTAAGTCTGATTGCATTTGTTTGCGAGTCCGAGTTCCGGGTCTTTTGATTGTTGATTTGATCGAGTCATTGAGGCACAGTGCTCGACACCCTGCGCCTGCAGGTGGAAAGTTGAAAATCCCAGAACCATGCCATGATGACAGCGTGATTCAGATGCACCAACAAGGGTGTTCTTTGCGAGTCGTCGCTTAGCATTAGTCGGGCCAAGTTCGGCGCAACGCTGGAAGCCTTGAGGAAGGAAAGAGGCACGCGGCACGGAACGCTAAAGAATGGGGGGAACCACAACTGTTCTTTAGGTGTATGTAAAACGGTGACACGGAGAATAGGGTATTACTGTCAGTTATAGCGAAAGTCTCAATGGTGTGGAAGGTTGCGTAGAGATTGTGCAAGAGCACGAAGCGCTTCTCGATCGGAAATGAAGGGTTTCCGCTTGGGTTTCCGTGTGTGCGAAGGGCGCCATGGGCGCCAGACAAATTTGTGGACCTCATCGTTGATCACTAAGCGTGGCGGGCGAGACCGAATGAGCGCTTTAATGAGCACGTGCCGCCCTATCCTCACTCAAAGTTGGACAATGCTCTAAGGTCCCGCTCGTACCTTACTCTGCCTCACTGGCTAATCATCTCAGATGGAGATAATTAGGCAGACAGTCAAGATCGATTCTGCATTGGGAAGCTTGGTCGTCCCGACTCTCAAGGAAGACGTAGACAGGAACTTGGACGGGAAGGGAGGTGAGATGGAGTAGGGACGTCGGGGACGTGCAGTAGCACGAAGACGGTTGATTGTACATGGGAATGTGATGAGAATTGGCGCGGTGCGATGTATGGATCGGTGTTCGCACTAGAGTCAAAGAAAGTGAATAGAAGACATGAGAGCCGAGGAGTTGTATACACGAAGGACAAGCTTATAGTAAGCCACAGGGCAAAGACAGGGTACAATGGACGTGCGGAGACAGTGATTACAATAAATACAGGCACAGTCGGACTATGATTGATGGACCCGAGAGACGCAATGCGAGTAGCGTCCGGTCGTGACTTACTTATAGATAACTATTCAGTTTTCCGAGATAACTATTCTATAACCCCCATTCTGTATGATAGCCCAATTTATCAAGAATTTTAACTATGAACCCTGCTCTTGAGCTTGAGCTTTGGATGTCTGCTGGGCTACGCAAAAGCTCAACCGGACACTTGTTATGAAAACTACTGTAATTAGATCGTGATTATGTTGCCGTAGGTAATCGGCTGTCTATTATCAAGAGATAACTCACGCAGTGCCTCATCATGCATGGAAGGAGGTCGTCGATTCGTCATGGCCCATATCTCTGATTCATTCTCAGACACTTTTTTTTGAACCTTCTCGGACTCCTTCCCGATCCAGTCCTCCATGCACTACACGAGGAGCATCAAATCAGGAAGGTCTGTCCGGCTGTTTGGTTATCTCTAGCCATGTGGCTACCACGTGTTCTTTCGTGTTGTCGGTCCAAGTCGTTCTTTCGCATCTTAGCGTCTAAATCATATACGCCTGCTCTAGACGACAGGATTTTACAGTAACAAGGCGGGAAGCTCTAGGTTGAGGCATTTTGCTACTTGACCATAGTTTCTCAGTTTCGCTTCCGACATGCCTGGAACATGAGTTACATAAATTAGAACCATTACGCCCGTCGTGTCATGGATATATAATCCGGAAATTACGATAGTAGTAACGTATATAAGTACGCAGGGTGGTTTTTTTCTGATGTCTCTACCAGGAACCAACCCCGATCCACACAATGGGAGGGAAACTTTCCGTTGGCAATTCTGCCAGTCATCTGGCAGGTGACACTGCGGCGTTGCCTGGGTCGAGGTTTCCCCATTTCGACCTCTCACCCGACTATTTCTGGGAGCTTGCGACGACCCGCGGTGGTTTGGTTGTAGTACTGGGTCTCGCAGTTATTCTAGTGGTTCGCTACTTGAGGAGCCCCTGGCGCCGGGTTCCTCCTGGTCCGCGGGGGCTTCCTCTTATCGGAAATGCCCTTGGACTACTAGACAAGACCTGGTTGTTTGGGAGAGAATGCAAGGAAAAATACGGTGCGCTCTCCTTTTTGTTACCACTCACATGGAGTTCACGAGTTCACGATGGTTCCATTATTCCAGGGGATGTGATGTACTTAACTGCTCTCGGCCAACCTATCCTCGTCTTGAATAGCATCAAAGCAGCTGCAGAGCTCCTTGATCGCCGTGCAAGCATTTATTCTGATCGCCCTCGCATGATTATGGCTCAAGAAGTCCTTTCTGGGGGTCTTACATTTCCTTTTCTCTGCTATGATGAGTGAGTCGCGTAGTTTTCTTGTACGTACCAGCGCTTGACTGCCTTTCTCGTAGCCGCTGGCGCCGGAGCCGGCGGGCAACCCACCAGTGCCTTTCAAAAACGGCAGTTCTTAGTTATCACAATATGCTACGTGAAGAAGCTGCACTCCTTACTTCCGCGTCGCTAGCGGATCCTGGTGCTTTAGACAACCACTTCCAACGCACCGCCACTTCCGCGATTATGTCCGTCCTTTACAGTTACCCCACTCTTGAAAACGAAGAGGATGAAACCGTGAAGGAGATTTACGCTTTCATCGAACGTATATCCATGGCGGCTGCTCCGGGAGCATATCTCGTCGACTTGTTCCCTTGGATGTTGCACATCCCTGAAAGGTCCGTCCTAATATCGATGCGGTGTTTCTCTAGCTCAGTAATATGGCCCTGCCTCAGATTCGCTAGGTGGAAATACGAAGGAATCCGAGATTTCGCGCGATACAATACCTTGTTTGAGTCACTTCATAAACGTGTTGTCAGTAGCTTGGTAAGTGAAGATGCAAAGACGATTAGTCATCTGAACCAGAAAATTCATAGCTCGAACGGCCAAGTATAAGTGCATCGCTTTTCAAAGGCTCTAGCCGTAACCAGCTTTCTGGTCAAGAAATGGCTTGGCTCTCTGGGGCATTATTGTGTGTCCTTCCTCCATATTCTCGAGACTGCTCGCTGAACCTCCCTTTCTGCAGCGCCGCTGGCGCGGAGACGACATCCACGACGATGAAATGGTGGGGACTCGCGATGATTGCGAACCCAGAAGTCCAGAGGCGTGCACACAATGAGCTGGACGCCGTCGTCGGCCGCTCGCGCATCCCGACATTTTCGGATGCCCCAAACCTTCCTTATATACAAGCGATGGCTAAAGAAGCCCTCCGATGGCGCCCTGCTCTCCCACTTTCGCTCCCACACTCCACGACAGAGGACGACTGGTACAATGGGATGTTCATCCCCAAGGGGACCTTATGCCTCACGAATCTCTGGCAGTGTCACTGGGACCAATCTGCTTATGGTGACGATGCCGCACAATTCAGACCCGAACGATTCCTTGATGCGGACGGAAAGATCATGTCGGGTCCCCTGGCCGCGGAGACACACGACGATGGGCACGGCACATACGGCTTTGGGAAGCGCGCTTGCGTGGGGAAACACCTCGCCAACGACTCGCTCTTCATCTACATAGCCACGGTGCTCTGGGCAGCGACCCTCGAACGGGCTCGTGATCAAGATGGAAATGAAGTGCCCCTTGATATAGAGGGATTCGTGGATACTGGGACGATTGTGTATGCAATTCACCCCAATGCTGCGTCGAGCCCGACTGCTGACTTGTACCTCGTAGAAAGCCGGCCCCATACGAATGCAAGATAACGCCTCGGTTTCCTGAGGTAGTTTCGATACTGGCAGCAGAGAAGGAGCTCCTGAAAAGCTCCTGAAATATGAGTCTGGGACGGTTACTAACCCGAAGCAGACCATGATACAGTTGTTTCCTAATACAGAGCTTCATAGTCGCACGATTCTCCGCTTACAGTAGATGAATTACAGTAGAGTCACTTTCCGATTGTTGTTGTACTGTAGTAATCCTGTAGACCCACCCACGTGAAAACTATTGCAACCATTTCATGACTCATAACTATTCAATATTCAAGGATTACTTAGTCGTGAAATAATTTCCAGCCCGGATTTTTACTTGCCAATTCCGCTATGAACGGCGACGCTTAATTATAAAGAATTTCCAATTGCATCGCCGAAATCGGCCCCGAACCGATCTTGGTCGGCTGAGCATCATGTCTTCATTCCTCTATGCCATGGCGGCGCTACGTTCGTTCGATCAAGGTCAAGGGATCGAGGTGCAATCTTTCGGGACGGCCGCGTGTATGCACGTGCCCTTGCATGTGCCAGGTATTTATTCATTACTGATGTACGCAAGGATGAGCGCGTATCTATCAAAGTGCGTTTTGATACACGATTGTAATGAATATGAAGACGCCCAAGCGGCCATCCCATGCCGTGTGGTCAACATGTAGCAATACTGGCACTCACTGCTGCCACGCGATCGGTGGGTGTCAAGTTACAGCTAGATCCAATTCGATAGGCCCCATGCCCGCGAACAGACTAGGCGGACTTTTAAGATTCATGAACGGAGCTCATAGTTAAGTATATTTTGAAATTCTTGAGATGGTAGTTATCTTGCATAATTTGAGGTTACAGAATAGTTATCCCTTTCTCTGCGTGCCACGTCAGCTTCTCCCATTACAAAAACAAGGTTCTCTCTTACTTATCCCTTGCCGAGTGCCATCTCAACAACCTTCCTGGGCCCACTGTGTCCCTCTCCTCAATGTTCGCCGGTACATGGAATGGTGCTATCAATGTCCTTCCAGGGTCTCATCGTGGTCCAGTGGCGTGACGGATGCCACGGTGGCCTGGAAGTTTGTGATTTCCCCCTCAAGCGTTTGCGAAGCACATACTAGGATCGGGACACAGGTGGAGCTCACGCGAACCACTTGGTTGGCTTCATCTGCTCACTGCAATGAAAGCAAAGGTACGTCACAACACATTTCGAGCTGGGTGTTGTCTCATTGACTCTCACCTTCCGTTAGCCAATTCCTTTGTGCAGTCACGTCGAGCGCCAGCCCAACATCGCCCTCAAGCTGCAGATAGAGCTCCATGAAGCTTTTGACACCAAGACCTCATTGCAGTCGCTTGCATACACTCTCCAAAGGACGGGTTATACCATGAAGACAGTACGTCACATTCCACTTTATCAATGCTGACAAACTCAATCCCGTACTATACGTCATGCAGCCCGCTCCGGAGCGAATTGAGCAAGACCATGCCGAGTTTCAGACCCTCATCGACACACATTACAGCCCATTTTAGCTGATGCGAGCCACTTCAACCAGCTCACATTGAGGAGGCTGGACACGTGATCAATATGAGGCGAATGTGCAACCCGGCCTGAGTTCTTTCTTTCTTCAGTGTTCCAACATTTCCCCTGCCATCTCCTTGAACGGTACCATCTTGGAGTTCTTGAGAATGCGATCACGGTGTAAGGTTACCTCGGGCTCTGGGCCCAAAATCGCATGTTTTCAGTCGTTTCGGTCTCGGTCTGGCGTCGCGTGGCTCAGCTGCCATTTCCATCTCGCATTCTCACGGCGTCACATCTCGCTATCGATCACCACGTCTCGTCTCCCCCTTCCTCTCTCTCTCTCTCTCTCTGCTCCTGCTTGTTACCTCTGTCGTTCAAATACCATCGCCTGTGCTTGCCCTTCAAGAGGCTTGCAAGCCGTTCGTAGACAGGCTGTGCGTCCCCGCACCTCATGTCGCCTTTGTCCCTCAACATCCTGGGCCCGTCGCATTGCCCATCTCCCCTTTCCTTTCAAGATGTCAAGATTGACAACCATCCACCCTCTACCCCTGAAGCCACCCTCAAGACACCGTTGGAGGCTGTGTGGACTGTTGCGCTCACTGAAGGGCTCTATTGTCGTATGTCATCGTGTCTCAGCCCCCTTTGACTGTTATTATCGCTACCTTTCACCTAGATAATACGTTTCGGATTCTCGTTTCCGCGTCCATGCACCTTTGTCTCGCCACCTGTACCTTACCCTTCTCATCTCAATCGACTCCACGTTCCATCTCATTTCGCCTTCCTATGCCACCCTCATCCCTACCTACTAGATCAAGGTAGTAGCTACAGTCTACATGTATTTAAACCGTGCATTCTTGGCTCGGAATAATCAGTTCAGTCTAGTTTGGTTTCCCCCTCCTCTCTCCTGCGTGCCACGATCGTCCAGGAAGTCAGGCCCTACCGCGGGCACTCGAAGGACATCGCCTCTCGTCTCTCGTCTCTCGTTTCCGCTCTCGCTCCCGTTTCCGCTTTGTCCTCTTGCCCGTCAACGCCCGCTCCCGCCTTCGTCCGTTCGCGTTCACACCGGCTGTCGCCGTCGCGAACGCTTCGGACTCGGTCGCTCTCCCCTCCATCTGTAACCCTGCGGGATCCCCTCCGCCTTCGGACTCACACGGACTTGGCTCCGTACAACGGGTGACAACTTTTGCCATTCTGTCCATGCATGCTAAAGTCGTGCTCGCTCTAGTCAAGTCACGATCCCCGATGTCTCTCGGAGACTCTCCTGAGTGGCCACCACCGGCTCTTCAATACAGTTTTCTTTTGTATTCCATATACACAATATATCGAAATTTGTCGGGCTTTATTGCGTCTTGTGATGCATCCTCACAGGCTTCGCACCTGCAAGTTCGACTTTGATATTTCCTGTGTTGGTTATATAATTCGCTTTTTAATTATTACTACAAATAATTTGTGTGAGAAAAAAAAACGGCATGCTTCCCGGAGAACCCATTCAATCTCAGCCCTATGCTGTAATCGGGTCGCGAAGGGCCTATCGAATTGGATCTAGCTGTAATTGATCACATGCTTCAGGCCATGGCGAGCAGAGATGACACCACAATACTATGTAATTGAAACAGGGTTATCGACCTTAGCGAGGACTGGGTGAACTGCGACCTCGATGGCTGAGTTGAGACCGCAACTGGAGTCGGTGGATGAGTAACCTTGGAGCTCTTCACGGCATGTCACGCGTCACGGACGGGTTTTTTTATATATATTTTTTATGTCACGGACGGGTTGTCATATCTAACTTGTTATCCGCGACTAACAGGAGTCATGTCCCGGCGCTGGCAAAAATTGGTCGCATTGTGTTAACTCAGGTCCTCGGAGTCATGGAAGTGGGCGCCATACGGTGACCGCGGATCTCGACTGAACTCGTGCACAGAACTTCATGCAGAGAAAAAGACAAAGCACCACATCGCAGAAAGCAGTTTTGGTGTACGCAAGACCCCCAACACAAACAGCACTACGGTTAGGTCACTCATGGAGAATTCGAAAGCCGAGCGAGGCCTGCCCTCCATCAGAGAGGAACACGTGTCCACGAGCCAAGTCTTAGGGCTGCAGCGGGTTCTAATGGTATCAGGAGACACGTTTCCTCAACACGAAGCTGGCTGTTCGGTTAAAGATTTGACGGACAGACGTCATTGGGATGTGCCTCCGAGCTGCCAGGCTCTCCGCCGAGGCGTCGGGATACCCGCTTCACGACTGGGTGCATCGGAACATTCCACGCAGAAGATACGAACAAAAAAAAGAAAAAAAAAACTCAAATCTTCAAAGTTCGTATGTGACAGATGGATATCGGACAACTCCGCGGGGAGTCTATCTACGATCGGGTCACATTTGCGTTACAGTCGATTTGATATGCTTGCATATCTTAAACGGGATAAAGCAAGGACATGTTTGCGACGAGGTTGAGTGGGTCGGTGCGATAGTTGTCATCACCGATGACGATAGGGAAGAGTGCCCCGTCTTGGAAGATGATCACCTTCGGCTTCTTTGGGTTCCACTGTGGCCAAGGGACTCCGAGACCTTTCTTTCCGTTAGGGTCAAGGTTGTTGATGAATCGGATGACATAGTCCCTCAGGTCCCCACGAAACGCCGAGACGATGTCTAACGCGTGGGCCTAGAAGGGAGATATTAGCAACACGGGCGTGGGAGCTAAGGAAGTGCACCGACAGCCCCAATGAAAGGTATGTTCTTTCCACGCTTATGAACTGTGAAGAACAGAGTTAGACAGCGGGCCCGACCCCACGTCGCAGAACAAGTAACGTACTGAATCCCCATGACTTTTGCTTGTCGGCCCTGTGCTTCAAGAGGAACCGTCGTGGGCCGTGGAACACGAAATCGCCCTGAATAGCGGCCGTACGCTTGAATTGTGGGCCTGGTCATCGCGTGAGCACCAACCAATTTTGATAATCAGTGGACAGTACTGAGTGCATTCTTCAACCCGGTGTCGAAAGGACACCCAGCCCTCTGGTCAGCCGGATAGTGCTTGAGAACGAGGTCGACTTCGCTATCCTTGGCCATGGGCATCATGTACAGTTTCAAGTAGTCCTTCATTTGGGCCGAGGTTCTAAGAGGAAGATGAGACCAGACAAATGTGGACCAAGAGGCATGGTTCCTGCTTACGAAATGTTTATCGTAGCGATTGAGAAAAGGGAGCCCTCGTCATCACAGTTTCCTGAGGTGCGGGTCAACTCGATAACATGATACGACGTATCGAACACACCCGTTATCATAGGTACGTTCGATACATGGCCACGCAGGACGGAATATTGTGGAGGCTCTGTCAGGAAGACGCCATCGACACGGGGCATCCATGCCAGAATAAGTCCCTAGTAAGGAGCCGTGAAGCATCCGATCACACAGCGACGACGCAGCACAAACACTTGCCTGATATGCAAAGAAGTTCGGCGACTCATCCATAGCTTTCTTGAACGTGTTATATGGAACCTTGCGAAGACACCTGAGAGTGTCTGACGAGCCGCTACAGCCGGTCTTTTGAACCATGAAGTCGTAGTACGGTTGCCCGTTCTCGATGTCGCCGACGGGGATGGGTCCGCCAGACTGCATAATCGCGCCGCGGAACAGCCCTTCTTGATTGCCTTTGTTCGCGAGCATGTGCAGAGACACTGAGATGGCACCCGCGCTTTCTCCCCAGCTGCGCCCCCATGTGAGCCGACGGAGCACAGCACAAGACGAGGTGTTTGTTGCTCACATGGTCACTTTCGAAGGATCGCCACCGAATTCTGTGATGTAGGTCTGCACCCACTTCAAGGCCAGGCGTTCTGCATACTACGTGAGTGGAACACACTGGGCCAGGACATTGTCTACTCAACGATCTTGCAGGCCGAGGTTCCCGACCTTCGCTGCTTTGACCTCCTTTCCGGGCATGAAACCGAATGCTGTGAAGACGAAAGATCATCGCCACAAGTAACTGGGAGAAGGTAATTTATCATACCGGAAAGGCTTGAAAAAAAAAACAAAAAAAAGAACTGTATCAGAGGTCGTTATTGCTTTAGGAACATGAGGACTCACCGGTAATTTATGCTAACGAAAATGACTGGCTGGTCAAGATCAATGGACCGAGAGACAATAGAACTGCCATTGTATCTGTGGAGCCAAATCTCAAGATGGGGTTTTCAAGCGAAGCAAAAGCAGACAAACATGTTAGGGGACCCAATTTGGAAACCGCCACCAAAAATCCACTGTGATGGTTATCCATGTAAACGATCGTGGGAACTTGCGATTGCGAAGATACCTACAACAACGACGGGGAGCCGGGACTTAGATGTAGCGGAGGAAGGTTTCACAACGTTTATGGTCAGGCCTTGAGAATCATTCAGCTTCGCGGCGATTGGGAAAGACAGGTTCCTTACAGTCCTCATCTGAGGGGGACTTTGTATCATATATTTGAGCCACTACCTGGTTGACTTGGTAGACTAGCTCAGAGTCCAGCCCGTTCGGAAGTTTCAGAAATTGCTCTGGGCAAGCCTTGCCATATTCTTGGACGTAATAGAGGCCTTCGTAGGGCGGAAATGGTTCTGGTACGCGCAACCGTCGTTCATTTGTCCTGTAGGCACGGCGGTCTTTAAAGACTGCGTCGGACGGTGAAGCAAGGTGCTCACGGCGGAAGTGCATAAGGGATACCCAAAAACGTATCCGTGACGGCGGCGGTGTCTCGGAGACCAACGAAAATTGCATCGTCGAGGGTGACCTGAGGCCCGTCAGAATTGGTTGGGGGTGCTGTTGGCTCCGTCTCAAAGCTCGTTTGATCCGACGCTAGGTAGGGATTGGAGTCCTGTGTTGCGAGTTGCACGATTGTAGAAGACAAAGCAGAGAGTGCCTGTGCTGCAAATAAGACCAAGATGCCATGTTTCGTTAGCATGGCTAGAAAACTACTGCTGGGCGACGTGGAACACTGCACGAGAGGGGGATTATAAGTAGCCCTTCCTTGACAGGTGCATGAAGAGTTCCAGTACAAGATTCGGCGTAACGTGGGTCGCAAATTGGGAGTCAATTCAGTGCACGGAATGCAGGGAAGTAAACCTCCAAGAATTGATGCATGTACAGAACGAATACCGCATTCAAAAATCCAGCAAGGGTTTCACAACACAGCGCGATATACAAATCCGAGGCCCGCGGGCTCGGAAGAGGACTCGATCCATTCCACGCCGAGTCACCTCGCGGGTGCTTGCGTGTTGATGGCATCACGCTTGCTGTATTTCGTACCCTTTACGCCGGCGCCAGGGAAGACTGGATCGTGTATATGTTGTGCCAATGCCCATAGCAGGTCAGAGATTCATGCATCTTGGACCCGGCCAGTTCAAGAGGGTTATATCAGCTCGCTGTCGTACCGAGGACTGGTTCTAAGAATAGGAAAACTTCCATGAGTGTGCAGAAATACCTTTCAATGTCGTCAGGCCTGTGCACTGAACCAACCCACCTGGAAAGGCCTGACACATGATCATTTCCCACAACCAACTTATAATTCCTCCTGCAGGTAAGTTAAGTAAAATCATCAAATTACACTATAATAAATCTTTCCCAATTTTGTGTCTGAAGTTCGCCTCGAGCCTTCGTCGAAGCTTCATCACCCGAACGAACATGAATGAGCTGCCCGCAACACCTTCAGCCGACTTGCGCAGTTCGGGTGTTCCATCGGCCTGATGGTTGAATGTCTGCCTCTCCCTTTGGAAGCCCAAAAGCAAATATTGATCATAACAATACAGTGTATATGCTGAAGTATTTACGATGTGTGTCTTTGTGAAACGTGGAGTCCAGAAGCTCGATCGTGGTGTGTTTGATAGACACATCCTAGGCACGATGCTGAAACGTCGGGACGGGGACAGAGCGAGTCATGCCGATACAGGGAAGCGACATGCATACATACGGGCATCGCATTGCGTACGG
The DNA here is from genome assembly GCA_024734325.1 of Lactarius hatsudake. Lineage (NCBI taxonomy): Eukaryota > Fungi > Basidiomycota > Agaricomycetes > Russulales > Russulaceae > Lactarius > Lactarius hatsudake. The sequence continues at coordinate 663,956 of JANSJP010000011.1, read as the reverse complement.
ACGCTCACTAGTCGTCGACGACGTCCAGATCGCCCTCGATCCCCAGGCCCTCGCCCGCATCCACGTACTCCATCTCGGTGGCGTCGTGCTCCCACAGCGGGGCGTCCGCGTCTGGGTCGTCGTGGGCCCCGGCGGGAGTCTCGTCGACGATCTCGAGGAGCGGCTGGGGGGCGTCCGACGAGGTTGGGGGCGGCGCGGCGAGGGAGGAGCGCACGATGTCCAGCACCTCTTCCATGCAGTTCCCCAGTCTGTCTTCCAGCTCCTCGACGATCTTCGAGGGGGATATGAGCTGAGGGAACGAACGGAAGAGTAGCACGCACGACGTAGAGCTCGACGGGCTCGACGGGAGTAAGGTTGACGACCTGGAGTTTCTCGGCTTTGGTCAGGCCGTAAGGGGCGAGGCTCTTTGTGAGGCGCTCGATGCCCTCGGCGGTCTGCACGCGCGTGGGCTGATAGTCTGCAGTGAGGTACTGGATGGCCTGCACAGACGACGTGTGTTGGGATCATTCATGGGCAAAGAACAGCAAGGCTCACCTCGACCTCGATTGTGCGTAGATTTTCAGAGACCGAGAGTGGTGGATTGGGGCTGGGTAGAACAGGATGTCCAGTTGCGGCTGCAGCATCGTCTTCCTCCTTTTTGAGACGCTGAGCGGTGCGTGTGCGTGCAATATGGTCAGCTTCGAGTTCTTTGAGGAGATGGAGGACCTCGTAGTTGGACAAGAGAGCGGCAGTGTTGTTCAAGACCTTGGGTGGCTGACTGAGCTGCATTATGACGAAAAAGGGAATCAAAGGGGCATCAAACCTCTTCACTCAACCTCAACGCAACGACACGACTTTTTTCTCAGACAAAATATCCCAGAAATTCGAAAAATGAATCGACCTGGTGATTATTCTCGCTTTTATTATCTTTAAAGTCTTATAACTAATCCCAGGTCAACCCCCTCAACGACCACCAAGTCTCGGTCCCACTCCTGGCATCGGTGGTCCCTTCAGAGGCCCGTATCACACCACATATGGCCTTCCTCCCAGAAGCATCGTTCCTACTTATCCTACGCAAGGCCTGCCAAATCACAGAGCAACACAGAATCTCGTCCCACAACCTACCCCGGGCGGTTTCGTCCAGCCGCGTACCCCAGGCGGTTTTGCCTTTGGCGGCGCGAATCCCCAACAACAGCAACAGCAATCGCAACCCCAGCCGTCTCATCCACAGCTGCCCCTTCCCCCCCATCAGCAACAGCAGCCACCCACAAGTGCGCATCCGAGCTTATCCCATCTCCAGAGTTCCACGCCTAGTTTAGGTGGAGGTACTGGCAACGGAGGCGGCACGGCGCTATCGGTATCGTCTACCAGCGAACTCGGTCTTGACCCGAATGATTTCCCGGCGCTCGGTGCCACCCCTTCCACCGCGACATCGACGAGCAATCCTACCCCCGCGACGAGCTATGCGTCCCAGGCGGGCACAGGCGTTCCACCGTCAGGCAGCACAGGCGCAACATCAGGCTCCGCCTTGCCTCGCGATTTTACAGCAGATGACTTTCCCGCGCTCGGTGGTGCGCCTACCCCAGCGCAACAGTCTTCACAGCAACAACACCAGCCCTCACAGGGACAGCAACATACCCAACCAACATCACACGACAGTCACCCTCCGGGATTAGGCGGCCTCGGGAATCAGCAACAACAACCCGGTTTATTGAATCTCGGTCCTCGAGCGCTCCAGAGTCTCCAATCAGAAACGGAAAAGCAGCGGGTGCGTGACCAATATCCCCACGCTGTGACGTGGCTGAGCTCATCCGTATCAATCAACGTAGCATAATATGAAGCTGAACGCAGCGGCACAGGCAGCATGGAACCAACCGAGCGCAACTCCCTCACAGGGTCTCGCACAATCGTACCAGAATGGCACACAGCAGCAGCAGTCATTACACGCGCCGCCGGGCGTCCCACCACCTGCATCGTTCTCGCAACAGCCCTCACAACAAGGTCAAGGTCAAGCACCGGCACAAGGCACGCCGTTTGTAGGAAACGGGAACGCGCCTGGAAACGGTGCAGCAGCGACAGGCAATGGCGGAAACGCGGTAGGCGGGGACACGCAAGGGCAATCTGCGCCGACATCCACTGCGCCTGCCCCCCAGACACCCGCCCAGCAGGTACTCATGTCCGCCGCGGATCGCTGGGGCCTGCTCGGTTTACTCGCGATGATCAAGAACGCGGATCCGGACCAGGCGTTATTATCTGTTGGTACCGACCTCGGTACGATGGGACTGGACATGCAGCAGCAGGGGTGCGCCGCTTGCCTTTCTCCTTCTTCTCCTTTCCTTTGCTGAGTGGGCCACGCAGGAACCTATATTCGACGTTCATCACGCCATGGGCCGATTCGAGCGCCGCGCATACAGTCGAGCCCGATTTCCACCTACCCGGATGCTACAATGTCCAGCCGCCGGCGCCGGGTCCCGGAAAAGCCGCCGCGTTCAGTGACGAGACGCTGTTCTTCATGTTCTATTCGTCGCCGCGTGACGCGCTGCAGGAAATTGCGGCGCAGGAGCTGTAAGCAGCCCTCCTCTCGAGACAGCCTTGGCGGCGGAGTGTTGACTGACCCGGGCAGGTACAACCGGAACTGGCGGTACCACAAGGAGCTGCGGATCTGGCTGACGAAGGAGTCGGGCACGGCGCCGTCGCAGAAGGTGCCCGGCGGGGAGCAAGGGCACGTACACGTTCTGGGACCCAGACAACTGGGCGAAGGAACGCAAGGAGATGGTCGTGCTCTACGCGGACCTGGAGGAGAAGACGCTCACCACACCCGCGCCCGCACCGCCGCCCACTGCGGCGTCTACTGTGGCGGCGGCGTTCGCGCAGGGGAGCGTGCAACAGGGCCCGCCTCAGCTACAGCAGATGCAGATGGGGCAGATGGGACAGATGGGACAGGTGCAACCGCAGGTACGCGGGGCGTTTCAGGGCGTGAGCATGGCTGCGATGTGAGGGAAGAGACGGACACGAGACATCTCACCATATTTTTCGTGCTTGTTGGGGCGCCCTTTCGGAAACTCACCACCCTCTAAGAGTCGTTTTCTATTTACTTTTCCCCCACACCACTGGGCGCTGTATCACTAGTCTGTTCTCCAACTCTCCCCATCGCAATGAACACGATAATTCTTTATTTTTATTTTTCGTTAAAAGCCACGTGATCCCACTGATAAGGCCTCCTTATCGTCGCAACTAACTCTCGAGTCCACCGTCGGGACCCGAATCAACACCGATAGCAAATAATGAGCGCGACGGATCTAGGTGTCGGCGCTCTTCCCGCGCTCAATAGCGTGGGCCACGTCGCGCACTGCAGGAGGTGTCTGGACGGGCTGCCTGCGAGCCTCGTCGAGATGGATGCTTCCAGGTATGTTGTGCGGGGGGAAATGTACTACCTCCGCCTCAACTAACACACGTCTTTGTGTTTCAGAATGGCGATCGCGTTTTATTGTCTGGGCACGCTGGACCTCACGGGCAGCGCGGAGCGCAAGATATCGACTACGGATCGCGAGAACTGGACCGAGTGGATCTGGGCGCAATACGTCGGTAAGCCGCCCGCTTCGGCTTTTCGCTAAGCAGCAGGGCAGCGCTTTAATCGGCCCCTCACACAGGAGGCGGCTTTCGCTCGGGTCCGTGCGTGGAGTCGTCTGACCAGGTACGCGTGCGCATTTTTTTAATTTTTTTTTAATTTAATGCTCATCGTTCCGCGGCGGCCAGCCATCCACAGACGGGCCCCATCTGATCATGACGTACTGCGCGCTCCTCGCGCTCGCGGTCCTGCGGGACGACTATGCGGCGCTGGACCGCCCCGCGCTCGCGCGCATGGTGGGCGCGTGCCAGGATGCGGACGGAGGGTACGTCGTACACTAACCCCCACGCGTCTTTAATAACTTTACGCGTCAAAAAAAAAAAAAAAGATTCGCGACGACGCCCGGCGCGGGCGACGCCGATCTGCGCATGACGTACTGCGCCTTTGTCGTCTGCGCGCTGCTCGACGACTGGTCCTGCATCGACCTCGCCCGCGCGCTCTCCTACATCCACCGCTGTCGTGTGCGCGCTCTCCTCCCTCCATTACCCCTCTGTGCTGAGCGTTCATGACAGTCGTACGAGGGCGGGTATGGGCAGACGCCGCGCGGCGAGTCGCTCGGCGGGCCGACGTACTGCGCGCTCGCGGCGCTGCACCTCGTGCCGGCGGAGCACGCACGCACGCCCCGCGCGCGGCTGCAGCCTGCCGAGTGGCGCGCGACGGTGCGCTGGCTGCTGCAGACGCAGTCCGGGTCCGGGGGCGGCGGGTTTGCGGGGCGCACGAACAAGCTGCCGGACGCGTGCTATGGGTTCTGGTGCGGCGCGGCTCTTTCCGTACGTTTCGTTCGCGTTTGCCGCGCGTGCGGTGCCTCCCTTTGACCGTGTTGCAACAGATCCTCGGCGCGGGCGACTTGCTCGACGCGCACGCGCTCGGCGCGTTTCTCGCGCGGTGTCAGTACAAGTTTGGCGGGATCAGCAAGGCGCCCGGAGAACACCCAGGTATGCAAGCAAGGTTCTCTTCTTCGAATGCCCCTTTCCACTGATGATTTCATCAACAGACCCATATCACACATATCTGTCGATCGCCGCGGCGGCGATTGTCAAGCCGGACCCGAAGTGGGAGCTTCAGCCACTAGACCCGCTGATCAATGCGACGCCCGACACCGCGAGGTGGGCAAAGACGCACGTGCGCGTTACGGCACCGGAGAGCTGAATGGGGGTCTGCGGCTATCGGGCTATATCGGGGCTGAGCTATGATGTCATTTGTTAGGGCTAAAGATATAAAGTAAAAGCTTCGCGGTTACTAGTTTTCCTACACGACCCATCCACATCATCATGGCAACAACAAAGCAGACCTTTGTCGTGTGGGGACCGTACCAGACCGACACCGAAATGCTCTCGCGCCGTGCGGCCGCCCGCACGGAGCACCTCGCAGGCCTCAAGCAGCTTGGCACTCAAGGCTTCGTGAGTGCGTGGTGTTACGGTGACTTTTTGATGGGAACACCAACTCACCCACTCTCCGCTCGACGATAGAGCTCGGCGGGCCGACGTCCGATCCAGAATCCGGGGAGGCGAAGGGGAGCATGCTTATCTACGAGGCGGAGAGCGCCGCCGCCGTGCGTGGCTTCCTGGAGAAGGACCCATACTGGACCGGAAACGTCGTGCGTGCCCTCTTTCACCCCCCACTACTCTAGCTTACGGCGTTGCTTTTGCAACAAGTGGGATAAAGAGAAGCTCGAGATCAGATTGATCACCATTACTACCTTTCCTTTACAGTAGTAGTTCTGCGGGTTACCGTTGCTTGTAGTTAGTTAGCTTTCCCGCTTCGACGGGCCCGAGCTGAAGAGATAAAAATATCAATGAGGTTGTACCCGAGTCTCATCGTCACCCCCCTGGCGCGCTTATCCGTCGAGTGTTGATCGCCCCGCGCGCCAGGGTATGTTGCATTGTCGGTGGACCAACCCTCGCGCTAGCCCAGTCCTATTATGTGCGACTCGGATCCGCGTGCTCGAATGCCCGAATACTTCATTATCTGAAGCAGATGATACTAAATGGCAGTCTCAGATTAGGGTTGCGTTGCAGATGGACTGAATTCGAATCGTCGGCGATTCGACTCATCCGTCTTGTCTTCCTTGTATTCTCATCAGAATTATCGTAATCGGCAACTCTCGAAGTGTGATACAGTATGTGATGCGGCATATCTCGTATACATACACTAAAATTGGTCGTACCCCATAAGTGCCAACATATGCGCCAACACTGCCCAGTTGTTGAAGCGTCAACACAGCCATGGAAATTTGAAATGAAATTTTTTTGTGTGCGGCCTGCTTGCGACCAGAGTCACTAACTTACTCGCCAGTTCGCCAATTCGCCTGCTCGCCCACGCTTCGTCTCCCCAGATTCCTGGCAGCCCCCATGATTTTGCCTCACCCCATGCACGCTTTGGCGTACAATATGCCCTCTTATATAGTGCTATCCCTAACTCCCCGGAGCTGTATGAGACCTGCTAGGCGGGGTTCATTGTACCTTCTTCTTTCCTCCCTTCACCCTCTTTTTCTCTTTTAATATGACGCTGCCCCTTTCGCACCTCTGCCTTTGCTCCAGGCTGGATTGTTATTTTGGACTTTTGTTCTGGAGGACTGGGCTACCGTTCTGTAAGTTATTTGCTGTCCCCCTAGACAGGTGTCGCCAAGGGTGTCGCGGTCATAATAAAAATAAAAATGTCAGAGTGTCCCGAGTGAATTGTTGCGGTGAGAGTAGCCCGTATCACATGAGTACGGGCACTACAGTTGATTTGTGCACTCCCAGCACACACTTTCAAGCCACCAAACACGGCGGCGGCCAAACCATCACTAGTACCTGTGCTGCACTGCAAGTGGGTGACCAACTCCTTGGTAATGAATTACCCACATAGTCTTGGTGGGGCGGAGTGGTCGCCGATAACAGGTGAGGCACGAGGAAGGGATGTTGGTGACCGCCGTTGGATCTGCCTCTGTATCGGACACCCTTCGGATTCACGAACGCTTTGTGAAGCACCAATCCTAGGCCCCGCCATTAGGGGCTTCAAATTCTTCGAATCTTTGGATCCAAAGCTTTTGAGTTCTTTGATGTCCTCCGTCGGGGTCCATCATTCCCCGTTATTGGTTGGTTGAGCGATGCGCCCTCTGCTGTATTGTCATTCTTGTGGGTGGCAACCACTAGTACTGGTCCCGCCCGAGTTGCGTCCTCGTGGTAGATCTCGCGTCATTTTCCGTAACAACAGAAGCATTACCGTTTACTGTATACTTACAACTTCTGATGCCTGAAGTGCGTCTTAGATTACAGTACTACTCTTCCTGTTGTTCAGGTCCCTGGCTTCTGGCGATCGACACGATGGCGCCGTAGTCTTACTCACGTTCCCTCATCTGTCGGTTTCTTTTTTTTTGATCTCTTTCGTCTATCGGCTTCCTCTGATGTCCGACTCCGACATTCCTGTGAACGTAAGGCGCTTCCGCTCAGTAACTCACTGTAGCATCGCGCAGATAGACTTGCTTCATCGCACTAGTTCTAAATAGGTGAACCATGAATCGCAAGTCCTCCTCTATTTGGTGAAGTGAGCCAACTTCCGCTCTTAAGAGAGCCGACTGAACTAGCCAGTATCCAACAACCACCCCATTCATTGCACCTTCTTCCGAAACGATCCCTATCATTGTCACATCTCCCATGGCCAACGAATGGTCTTCCACTCACGCACGGAATCAGGTATGCAGTTCTGTGCATAGATGTAAAACTGCCGCTCACTGTCATCGTGTTGCTATTACCCACAGGTCTCGTCTGCTGTAGTTGGCCAGGACCCTGCCATTTTACTAAACATACCCGGTGTCCAATACGGCGTGAATGCCATCACCGAGCATTGCACCTGTGCTGAGTGCACAGGCAATGCACCCAACGGACTGCCGACCTGGTACACCGCAGATCGCCAGGGTTGGGACTCAAGGCCATCAGGCGTGAGCACAATCAGTCTCGAGGACATTATGCTATCATCTGATGTCCTTTTTTTTTTTTGAACCATCATCTGACGACTCCTTTGAAGGACACCTATATTAATCAACGCCAAGGCGTCAGTATCCCCACTGGAGCACCTCTCACCGCTCCTGTCCTAGCACAGATGCATTTCGCTGCTTCAGTACGAGCTCACCTTTTCCTTCCCTCATATGTGGTTCACGTTATTCGGCAGGGAGTTCAAGAACAGGCCCACCCTACACTTTCGCAGGCGACTGCAGGCACTCCCCAAACTTTGGCTCTTGTACGGCCCCGTCAAAATCCCGCCATCGGAATATCAGCGGCAGAAGGCCTTAGACGCCTTGCGGACCGCTATATCAACAACCCGGCTTCACTCGTTAGCGTGGTCCGCCTGGAACCTGGTCCCTCTGGTGGATTCCAGGTTGTGATCATACTTGGAATGGTTGACCTTCTCTGAAGCTGCCATCAATTCTTCTTCTGTGTCCAAGTTTCATCAGCTAACCACTGCAACATGAGCCGTTAAATAAGGACGTTTAAAACCATACCACAGGATGGTTTAGTTCACCATTGCTTATGATGCGTTCTCTTTAGATTTGTATGTCATTGTTTTGTAACGAGCTACGGCGGAGCTAGTACTACTTTTCTGTCCTGTGAAGTGATAAACCAACCTCTATGATAAGTGCATTGCTATACAGTCAATGAAGACGTACATGGCTCACCCGGAGGCTGCAAGGGCCCGTATGAAGTACCTCTCCCCTACGGCTACTGTTATACTCTCCGCCGCAGCTACATGCGGTACCTCTGACATGCCAAAACTTAATGAGACCGATGCAAATAAGGGGGCGCGAGGTAGAGTGATTGGTTTGGCGTGTCTGCGGTGGAAGAGGAAGAGCGTTAGTAGGGTATGAGAACATCCTCGCGCCACGAGCCTTCTCGATTTACACCTCATCCTCCCGCTGCTCCCTCCTGAACACTACAAATTGCCACCTGAGCGGTATCGAGCATTGGACAGGAGGGAACTTGGACAGCGGGGGAGACTACTGGCAAGTGTAAGCTCTAAATTCCAAAACTTTACAACACAAACAGCACGAACGCGTGGGTGTGGCGGGTTAATAATAGCGATGTAAAGCCCTGAGAGATGTCACAGCGGCGCTGCGATGGACGAATACAGTGCAGATTTCGAGCTGGCCGACTGAGCAGGACATCGCTACGCGCGTATTGATGAAGCTGAGCTGGAGTCTCACTATGCCCGATCACTCATTCGGACGCCGCGACGCGACCACGCTCATCACACTCGCTCATCCCATTCGGGTGACCATCACATTATATTTCTATAGTTTGACTCAGTGGTCGCATCCCAGGCATAGTATAGATCTTCCGCCCAGCTAGCATTTTCCATAAACATACTCCCAATCTACTCTCGTCCGAGTTCGCTACTTCGTGATCTGCCCTACGTGGCGAGTGATACAATCCCCGTTCTATCGCCCTGAACCCACAGCCAGTAAAGTATCCACACCCTGATCCCCACTACTTTATACCAGCAGCCATCGGGAGGATATACCCAGGATGCTATCCGCTACGACTACCAAAATACTGTCGACTACCACCGACCCAGCAGGCGCTGGAGCGTCGACCACTACCGTGCCATCGTTATCAACCGTGACGCTGGCCTCCAGCACGGCGGCCGCAGCGCCTACGGTGTCACCTGCTGAGATGCCCAACGTTTCCAGTGCGATTCCGTGCAGTTGCCTGTCTCGTTGTTGCCCACACTACACGCTCTGGGCATCGTGCCTGTTACGCAATCTGTACCCGTCGGTGCGCCACCACCACCGGCGGTCTTGCGTGGCACATCGGCAAATGGCGCTATGTTGAATCTTGAGATAAACGTCTCACTGCTTCAAGCTACTCAAACGAGCGGACTGGCGCTTATGATAAACTCCATATGTGATGCTACGTCGTAAGTGCGCCGCGGCTGTCGGTCATCGTTGCTCTAACACCTCTACTACCAGCCCACCTGTAGATTCGCCCGCTAAAGATAAGGTGGAGTAGTAGCACTGTGATGGGTACTTTGTAGCGTTTGCCGCGCGTGGGCGTGCAGACTAGTGTTGGTAGTATTGCGCACACCCACCAGAGCGGTAGTGACTAGCGTGGCAAATGCTAACTTTTTTTTTTTTTTTGATCAGATTTATTCTGCAGCAGTACATAGTACAGGCAGATGCTTACTTGGAATCTCCTACCCACTTAAAAACCACAATTCGATTCATCCAGTTAACTGGTACAGTACGTACAGATCTTTGCGAGTCGCTGTTCAGCTCTTACGATGGGAAGTTCCGTGCTGCGCTGGGCTGAGCATAAGGAGAGGTACGGATGCGTGCCGCGCGGACGGGTGAACGACGCCAAGTGGCAGTCGGTGTTAAGCTGAATTACTGCTATATGACGTGAAAGTCCGGGCGGTACGAGATAGGAAAGTGCGTAGAGAACGGGCGAAAGCGCGAAGCGCTTCTTGATCGATCGAAAATGAGAGTTCTTGTGGCTGAGGCGAGGTCGCGACGGGTGGGTGGGCCCTCCCGGAGCGACTGGATAAGTGTCGGCGAACACAATGAACCTCATCATCATCCTTTTATACAACAGGGCATGGCGGGCGGATTACAAGAAAGTAACCCCGGTTTTTCAAACGTGGCGGCACGTAAAAGAGGAATGAGTAGTACGTGCCGCTTGGCCTGCTCACTCAAATACGATGCTCTAAGGCACCGCTCGTTCCTCGCTCTGCCTCAGACCAGCTACATTCGAGGGCAGATAGGTAGTCAGAAAAGGGTACAGTGAAGGCCGGGCCGCAAAAGAGAAAAGGACTTGAACAGACGACGGGTTTAAGGCTTTGCAGCTGGTGGTAAAGGTCCCGTGATAGGTGTAACGGGGAGGGGTCAGCACTCGTACGGCCTCCTCCCAAGGTTAGCGACTGGTAAATCTGACCGCGGCGGGGATTTTGAGCTATCGGTTTGATAGTTGCTCAGTTGCGGCAATGGGGCCTGTGAGTGCGGTTCATCTGGGTGAATAACCTTCGGGGTAGAAGGCGTCTGGGTATAAAAGTAGCCCTCTGCCAGTGGGAACGGTAGAGGAGGCAGCGGTTGATGAGGTGATCAATGATGTGCCAGTCTCCGCCGCAAGAGAAGTTATGGTCGAAAGTGGTAATGTCCAGACGGAACCGGGCAGCGTGTTTTTTGGGCGTGGAAGGTGTGCCAATGTCCGATTGCAGTGGAGGTGTGTTGGGAGTACCTGTCCTTATGGCGGCCCTCCAGGGGGTGGTGCTCTCCGTCGGGGGTTAGCCCATGGAAGCAATGCTTGCAGGGCTACAAAGTCTGGCGTCCCGAAACCCGTTACCTACCCGAGTCAAAAATCAGCCAACGTAGAAAACGAAGAAACAGAAGTTTCGCGGACGAACAGGATCCCATCCATAGATAGCGGAGAAACCGTCAGTACTGCAGCCCGGGTTAGACCCAGATGCGATATCGTTAAAACCTGCGGCGCCTAGGCCGTACAACCAGGGATTGAGGAAACCTAGTGGTTTCTTATCCGTTGACAGCAAGTAGTCGTTAAGCAGTGAGATTATCCCCGCCACGGCCTATACATTTGTGATTAACTGGGTGCTCGAGCCAGAGTGGAGGGAGGTGGGAAAACGCACTGGTGTTGCGCCGCTGGTGCCGTCCGCTGTAAAGCCATCGTTGCCTATGATGACATTGAGATCGGCCGCCTGAGCGGCGAGATCGGGGATGCCACGGCCGGTCGAGCTACACAACGCACGAAAATTACAAAGGATGAATAGGTCAGGTCAGGGCACGGCAGAAAACGCACTTATAAAGGCCATCATACTTGCTACCGAGCTGCTCCAGGAAGTTGGGTATATCATTGTCCTGGTATTTTGGCCGCGGAAAATAGTTGGAGAAGCCGCCCCCAGAGAACTTCGCCGCTACCTCGGGGTTGCCCGTCGTGCCACCCACGCTAGTTACATAGGGACCTGCAACACCGTGAGCGACCTGGACCCGTGACGGAGTTCCGCCTCCAAGGAGAAATAAAATGATACATACAGGATGCAGGGAAATCGGGGACAAATTGGACTCTTCCAGAGCCGTCATTGGCGATGCAGTCCTCGCCTTTGCCTACGCCGACGTTGCCACTCGGGACGAGAACGCTGGCGCCACGCGCGCCGAGTTCGGAGAACAGGTCGCACAGTTTCTTCGCGTACTCCAGCGGGATATCCTTCTCGAAGGTACCATACGAAATGGAGATCGTCTGCGGGACGCGCTCCTGGAGGAGCACATAGTTGATCCACTGCAGGAATGGGTCGGTGTCAGGGTCAGGGGCATACGCCATTACTCCGCCGGTGCTGTAGAAGATGAGGGAGGTCGGGTATGCCATGGCCTGCGCATACTGCACGCATAGGTTCGCCTCCGCCCCGGGTTTGCTCGGGTCGTTCCCACCGCCGTTGATCTGCACGACCTCGAACGTCGCATCTTCCGCATCTGTGCGATATTTTTTCATGAACATCGTCAAATCAGCTGGGTTTGGATAATCGTCCATGAAGCCCGCAACCGCGAGCACATTTTTGTCCTTTGCGACCGGCACATAGGCGGCCGTCCTATACAGAGAGCGCAGTACCGATGGGGTAACCCCGTGATCATCGCGACTCCGCAGCACCGACCTCGACGCCAGATCCCCAGTTGCTTCGAGGGTGCGCCTCCGTATTGTCTGCCGTCGAGTGCCCATGGAGGCAAAACATGTCGTGGGAACGACGGTTTGCACGTGTGCGTGCAGCACCGCGGGGAGTGCATAACCGACAGTGCGCAGAATAATGCTGTCATTTGTCCCCGCGGGTCGGTACAGCTGGTACGATGCTCCGAGCAGTTCATTGGCCTGGGACACGGGCACGCCGGTCAGCGTCAGCCAGCTACCACCGTGTGTCATTGACATGGTTGATGATGGTATACCATGGTGTTCAAGCCAGGAATTGATGAGCTCGAGGGATTCTGTGTGCGGCGCGACGAGCTGAGCGACCTGTTCCTTTGAGAGGTGTGCACCATATCTGCAACAGAGCAGCGGAATTGTAAGTACATCATGATGGTGTGTGGAGGGATATTGGAGAGGACGTGCTTTGGACTCTTGGGGTCGCTGACCTCGTAGAGAGCATCAATCACAGCATTCTCGTGGTAAGGCTTGAGCGCAAAGTGGAGATCGATGGTGGTGCCAGCGGAGGGGTGACCGAGGGACTCCCAGTTTGGTGGGACGGTACCCCAGGTGTGCTTGACACGTAGGTCATCCCAAGATGGCTGTGAGAGGCTTTGCGTTGTTGGCGAAGGGCACGAGGGCGAGGACAGAGATGACAGAGAGCTGGCGGCAGCGCATGATTTGAGGGTCACCGGGTTATGAAGTGCAGAAAGCTAACAGCATGGGAAGCAGAGGTTTTATCGTGCGTCTCGTGGTCATGGAAATAAGCCTGAGACTCCGCGGCCGTCGGTTGAGAGGGCGACTGAACCCCTAATGCATTTTCTTTCCGGAGAGGCGTGAGTCGGGGAGCATATCCGAGGACACAATGTCGCATAGAGCGCGATACGAGTCACAGCCATTGTTCCGGTTCTTGCTTTACCCAGCATGATATATTTTATAACAAACTTGTCTACAGGTCTTTCCAGGCTGATTACAAATTTCGGGTACAACCGCGCGACCCAACGGAAAGCGAGTCACCCGCCGCTTTAGTAGGGGCAACCTGGATGGAAGTCTGGGGCTCGCGACGGTGACATCATGCGCTGATACGGTAGTTTAGGCGTAGTCCTCAATACGCTCGTCCTCGTTTACCGTGGGTAATTTTTCTCTTCGTTCCGCGGCGGCGGCCTCCGCCTGACGCTTCGCCATCTTCATCCCCCTCACTTTCTCGCCTGCCTTGTGCATAAACTCGGTCGGGAAGACGATCGCTCGGTCCAGCGCGACGGGAAGGCCACGGTGTCGGCCCCGCAACATAACGGCGCAGATGATCAGTTTCGAAAGCTTACTCATCGCGCCGGACAAAGAAAAGTATTTCTTTTTTGTGTGGGCATGCGTTTCGGGGACGAGGCGGCAGGGAGGAAAGAGAGAACAGATTGACAAAGGAGGGAAAGGAAAGGAAAGGGGGGTGACTCAACCGATGGTATGCCGAGGGAGAGCCCGACCGTGCCGTATGCCGAGACGATTTCAAAGACTATGTTGCATGTCAACCGAAAGTGGGAGGTTGAGGATGCAGTAAAAACGACGTACAAACAGCGAAGATGGTAAACCAAGATGCGTTTTCGGGGTTTCTCAGCTGAGCGCGCTGCACTCCACGCATCAGCAAAGCTTGCAATAGAATGCCAGCGCAGACGCCGTGCGTGCGCTCACGTACCTCGACGACACAAATGAGAAATAACGCAAAAGCGAGCCACCACATATCTGTCAGGAAGGGTGCACGCAAGGGCCGAGGTTATGTGCACCGCCAATCACTACGAGGAAGACCTCTCACCGAATGAGAGCTGTCTGCGTGTATGACGCGCGAGATAACGACCCCAAACTGCGACGCGCGAGTCTGTCACGGGGTAATCCCCCTCGTTCTCAATGTCGTCTTCTTCGTCTTCAAAAATGCCAAGAGAGCGTTCCTCGTAAACGTTGGTCGAGCGCACACTGCATTCGTCGCCATCGCCACCCCCTCACGAGTCAACTCATCGGGTAGAAATGTCATTTCGAAGCGCACGCACCTCATGGCGATTGGGTAGGCTGACACGTACATCATCACGAAGTAGACGACTCTGATTGGCCAGTCCAGTCAGAAGAGAGCAGACATGATGCGAGAGTGAGACATACTGCAATGCTGGCGCAAGGGCCGAAATAGCGATCGATTGGAAACCCGCAAATCGCACAGAAACAGCCTGTACGAGCCCGAGTATGAAGCGCCTGCCGACAGGGACTGCGTCGAATACAGGTATTCCGATATTCAACACAAGGAATAAGAACCAATCAGTGAAACTGTACCGTCATTAGCTGTGAAAGATAAGTGAACACCGATGTATGAAGCTCTTACTTTAGGATAACCAGAACCGTGAGAAGAAACCAAGTCTGTCGTGAGGGGAAGAGGTAAATGAAGCAACGTCGTGGGTGATCAAGTAAAAAGTGAAGGGTCTCTCTCAATTTTGATCGCTTCCGTGTCAACTTGTAGTTAATCCATCTGCAAGCATGGTCAGCCGGTTCGAGAGTGAAAGAAGAGTATCTACCGACATTGTAAGTCTTAGACTGACCAGCAAGGGTTTGTTCAACTGCTGAACGGGTTATATAAACCACACGTACAAGATAGGCTGCAGAGAGAGTTGAGCAACAAAGCTTCGAGATCGGGAAGACATCTACTCACAAATCCAGTATTACCAGCAAGCGCCAACCACGCCATGAACATCAGTAGTGGGTATGCGGTTTGAAACGGTATCAGGTTTTGATCGACCAGCGAAAAACCTGTGTTGGCCCACGCGCCGACAACCTGAAAGGCGGAAAACCTGGACGAGAATGCGAATAACGGCTCAGTAAGCGAGATGAATAGCCCAGAGTCGCAAAATTGAAACCCACCAAACCGGGTTGATAACCCGGTGTTGATTTGGAGGCCGAAAGTTGTCCTTCCATTTTGACATTGACATGTAAGGGGCCAACACCGCAATTGGGATCAGTAAGGTGATGAAATAATACTGTGTGGCTCCTTGTTAGTATTATTGGGCCAAGCGGAAGGGCTTACTGACGCCAGAAACAATCCAAAGGAGTGCTGAGAGGGCACGATACTCCACGCCCCCCAACTCCTCGTAGTCGTCATCCGAAAGCCCGATGAAGCGCGAGTTGTGCCCGACACGGGCTTTGAAACTGAGGTAAGAGACGGGACGTGCGCCAGGTGGTACTTCCCCCTGGTCCGAGACGAGGAACCTCGGCGCGTCGGGCATGGTGAGTGTGCGATGAATGTTCCGTCCGAGTGAGGGGAAAAGACGTTGCAAGGTATCTACGAACCAGTTCACTGGGCTACCGAAGCCAAGGGTGTCGTCTTTGTGCTGCGGATTGATGGTTTGTACCGTTCTTCGGCGTGTTAGCCCTGCGTAGACCATATACTCAGCCGACGCAATCAAACGATCTGAGTGATCTTGACTTGCTCACGTGGACGAAGATGCTGTTGCGATTGGTCTTGGTTCGTCGGTGTTAAGGATACCAAGGGTGACTCAAAGACAATGTTGTGCTGGTCGGACACGCTGTCAGACTGGAAATCTGTGTGGTTTCCCTGGATTGGCGTATTTGAGAGATGTATACCCGAAAAATCCATGGAAGATATTAGCTTAGGTTCTGTATCGACACGATGGATCACAAGGGGTGAAGGTGCCATATTATTATGGACTCTACGAGAATTGATCTTCTGTCCTGCTGGCGCTCGAAGAGACATGGTACGGCGTCCAGAGTCTCGCGTTTTAGTACGATCAAACTCTGATTTGATGGCCAGATCAAGGTGCTGCGTGAGGTGTCGCTTGCGGAAATAGACTGTTACCAAAGAGACGAATACCTAGCACGGTGGGCGACGTTATTTTCGAAGCAAAGTGACCCGAAAATGGGACATACAGGGGATCCGACGAGAGATACGAGGACAATGATAACCTGCTGCCATGCAGTGAGTGAACTCAAGTCGATCGTGGCAAGACCAGTGCCCGTCATTCCGCTGACACAGACGAAGAGGGCGTCAGTATAGTTGATGTAGAATCGACCATTCGAGGCAACAAGTACGCCGGCGGACACGATTGGAAGAAGCATGCTGACAGAATCTTCAACGAAGGAGCCCGCATTGTCACTTTGAAACGCTACTTACAAGAGAGCGAGATGAATCCGAAAGAAATTGAGTTCGCGCTCAAACACAGCTCCCCAGCCTTGTCCCGTCCGAGTCATGGAGGTGATCAGGGCGGTAATCCTGTTACACAGAAAAAATACTTTCGAAGAGAGAGTGGTTTGTGGAAAGCTGCACCGCCCGAACAACGAGACAGAGCTGAGGAGGAACACGTTCAAGCCACATTCCCTTTACGAAACTCATCGCAATCATTTTGGTGGAAGCCGCCAAGATCGCTTGGTGATGCACGTGATGTCGGGCTCTTTACGTTTACGCTTCAGTATTTCAAATTGGTCGTCACACGATTGAAATCAAGATTGACATACCCACCCGTGGTTCACACTAAATGAGAATGTCTGGTCAACCCTTGAGAAGCTTTCCAGTAAGCAATTGCTCCCTTCGGGGATGCATACGAAAAAATTGGAACGATACAGAGAAGGATTAGCATGGCCCCTGCACAAGGATGACACGCTGTTTCAGAGTGGTAGACCTACGGGTCTCAATATTTATTTTTGTATGTTCCGATGAATCTAACGACGAAGACAGGGCCATCCCGTCACATTCATTGGGTCGGGAACTTGAGACACTTGTCGTTCCGAAGGCCGCGCACAGATGTGTCCTATACCTCCCATACTACATGCCCCACTTAATACGCTCGCGCTCACCAACCAGGAGGGGATTGTGCCAGTAGTCTATTCGAAGAACCATCATGTATCATGAACCAACTTGAACCAAGGGTGGAGGTGGAATACTTCTTGTGTCAATTTCCCATTGCAATTTCCTATTCCGCGTTCTACTAACTGTTCTACCTCCGAATTGCTTGGGCCAACTCAGAGCGTCGAGCTTTAAGGCCACGCTGTCAAACACTTTTCGCTGAACGGGGACAGCTTGTGATCCAAACAGGGACGACGCCAATTCATTCGATCGTGCGTCGACTGTTTGCGCAAGGAACCTAAGAGAGAGAAAGCGAGCCTACCAGTAGCTGGGTAATTGAAAAGCCTGAGAGGTAGCGCAACTGCGGCCTGGATGGGATAGCAGCACACTCGAGGAGGCACACACACATACACACACACACTCTCTCTCTCCGACCAGAGCACTTGGACAACAAGAGGACGGCATCATTGGGGACATTAAATTAGCAGGAGAATTTCCTGTCAAGAAAAAACGCAGTATCATTTAAAGTCATGGATCGTCTGCTAGTCGTCTGCTTCAAGTTCCTACACTCGAGTCGACCCATCTCGTCCAAATGTCCCTTCATATCTTGAAAGGGCTCGTTACTCAGACAGGAAAGGTGTGAAGGGTTGCGAATACTCTAAGTTTGTTCTCTCTATGAGTGGAGTCGCACGGGTCATCCATCTTGTTCTTGTACCATCACCATATCCTCTGGAGTGGGCGAAAGGTTCAGTCAAGTATACGATAATCCAGAAGATCCGGATACAAACATCCAGCGATGCCTTCCACGATGCCTCCTCTCTCTCCCCTTAGTACAGGCCGCGCGCTTTTAACCCAACCCTGGCTGGCGCTATCTGCACAGACCCTCTACCTGTGACGGAATTTCCCCAGTGTAAGACCTTGCTCACAGGACTTAACCTCTTCACCGCTATCCCACAACTGGTCGTCGAATTTCTATCGGGATTGGGTACCCCGTCATATCGCTTCCACCGGGGGCGCACCGAACGTCATGTTACAGGTTGCCGAGTAGGCAACGTGGCATTTTCTCTAAGTGAGCGGTTCATCGCAGGTGGGACCTAGCTGTGCGCGGCGACGGGCGCGACTACAAGTTCCAACAGGCGGGATTGGAGAACTCAATGGGTTTCACACACCCTCTATCCTCGAGGCCCTATCGCCTCTATGGGGCTCCTTGCGCCCTGTCTACTGTCCCACCCCCTCTTCCGTTCCCTTATCCGACACCCTGCTTTTTCCGTGCCCTTCGACACTCTGTCATCCTTCCTTTGGACCTATCCAACGCCACCACTCCCTTGGCTTTCCCACATCCGATGCTGCGCGCCTTCGCTTTCACAGCACAACCCTGTACACCTCGTATCATATCAAGCACTGCCTATCTGGTCTTTACCCGGGCCTTTCCTCTGGGTTGCAAAACCCTTCAAGTGACCCCGCCTCTAACTGTCGACTTCACTCATCCTCGTCCGCCCCGCAATCGGCAACGAACCCTACTTGATGTTGCCCCCTATGATGGCTCTGCCTATGCTTGAGGAGTAGGTCCCCCATGAGGGGGTTTAGGGCCCACAAGAAGGCTCTGTTAGGTACCGTATGTGATGCATTGTCGCACAGGGCGAGCGACCCCAGCCTTAGGGTCTATAGTCTACCCGTACTCGTTCCGTTCCGAGGCGACGAAACACCTACCCCGTTGGGGCTTTAGAGTAGCGCCTGTAGTCTAGCAACGCAATGAAAGCCGCAAGGCCGTAGCACGAGCATGTAGTAGATAGACCGGTCGGGACCCATCTGGGCCTTTGGCCTGTATCCGGGAATACAAATGGATCGAAAAGAGTCGCGCAGGTCGATGTATTATTGTACTAGTGCGAAAACTACTCGTCAGTTTGTTGGCGTCTCGAATTAATATTGGTCTATGTGGTTTGCGAGTGTGATTGCTGTATTGACTGTTGTTCAATCGTTCCGAGAATGTTGCTCTTATCCTAATTTCCCTTGTTATGTATCGCCTAGTACTACAGTATTGCTATTTTTCTTGGCTATTTTATTCATGATTCTTTAAAATTCTGTCAGAATCGTTTATATCCCGGGCACACATCTCGCGTGCACAGACGAGGACAGATAAGTAGGCAGCAAAGGGTACAGTGAAGGCCGGACCGCAACAGAGATAAAGAAAAAAATTGAACAGACGACAGGTTGTTCGTGAGGTTTAAGGCCTTGCGGCCAGGTAAAGGTCCTGTGATGGTATAACAGGGAGGTTCAGCACTCGTGTGCCCCCCTCTCTGGGAGGTTAGCGACAGGTCAATCTGGCCACGGCGGGAAGCTTTGATCGATCGCCTTGATACCTGCTCAGCTGCGGCAATGGGCCCGACGTATTTACCAGTGCGGCTCATGTGGGTGAATTGAGAAGG
Source organism: Lactarius hatsudake (assembly GCA_024734325.1). Lineage (NCBI taxonomy): Eukaryota > Fungi > Basidiomycota > Agaricomycetes > Russulales > Russulaceae > Lactarius > Lactarius hatsudake. Next base: position 644,438 of record JANSJP010000011.1, on the reverse strand, counting down.
CGTGTGGGTATGAAAGTAGTCCTCTTGGAACGGTAGAGGGGGAAGTGGTGATGATGTGATCAACGGTGTGCCAGTACCCGCCGCAGGAGAGGTTCTGGTCGAAGGCGGTAATGTCCGGACGGAAGCGGGCAGCGTGTTGGGCGTGGGAGGCGTGTCAAGTGTCCGATTGCATTAGAGGTGTGCTGGGAGTACCCGTCCTTACGGCGGCCCTCCAGAGAGGGTGGTTCTTTCCGTCGGGGGGTTAGTCTATGGAAGCGATGCCAGCAAGCGTAAAAAGTCCGGCGTCCCGAGACCCGTCACCTACCGAGTCAAAAAATCAGCCAACGTAGAAAACGGGGAAACAGAAGCTTCGCGGGACGAACAGGATCCCATCCAGCGATAGCGGAGAAACCGTCAGTACCACAGCCCGGGTTAGACCCAGATGTGATATCGTTAAATCTTGAGGGGCCGAGGCCGTACAGCCAGGGATTGAGGAAACCTAGTGGGCTCTTACCCGTTGAAAGCAAGAAGTCGTTAAGCAGTGAGATTATGCCCGCCACGGTCTGTACATTTGTGATCAACTGGGTGCTCGAGTCAGAGGGAGGTGGGAAGACGCACTGGTACTGCGACGCTTGTGCCCTCTACTTCATATTCATCATTGTCTAATATAATGTGGAAATCGATCGCCTGAGCAGCGAGATCGGGGATGCCACGGCCGGTCGGGCTGCACAACGACATAACGCACGAAAATTACAAAGGATGAATAGGCCAGGTCGGGCCACAGCAGAAAACGCACTTATAAAGGCCATCATACTTGCTGCCGAGCTGCTCCAGGTAGGGGGGCACAACAACCTGCTGGTACTCTGGCCGCGGAAAATCGTTAGAGAAACCGCCCCCAGATAACTCCGCCGCTACCTCGGGGTTGCCCGTCGTGCCGCCCACGCTAGTTACATAGGGACCTGCAAAACCGTGAGCGACCTGTACCCGTGACGGCGTTCCGCCTCCAAGGAAAAATAAAACGATACGTACAGGATGAAGGGAATTCGGGGACAAACTGGACTCTTCCGGAGCCGTCAATTGGCGACGCACTCCTCCTCTTGGCCTACGCCATCGTCGCCACTCGCGACGAGGACGCTGGCGCCACGCGCGCCAAGTTGGGAGAACAAGGTCGCACAATGTCTTCATATACTCCGGCGGGAGACCTTTCTCGTCGGCACCATACGAAATGGAGATCGTCTGCGGGACGCGCTCCTGGCGGAGCACATAGTTGAGCCACTCCAGGAACATGTCGCCCGGGGCTGGTTTGTGGGTGTCAGGATTTTCCACTTCTTCTCCGCCGGTGCTATAGAAGATGAGAGGGGTCGGGTATGCCATGGCCTGCGCGTACTGCACATTTTGGTTCGCCTCCGCCCCGGGGTTGTTCGGGTCGTACTCACCGCCGTTGATCTGCACGACGCTGAACGTCGCATCCTCCGCATCTGTGCGAAATTCTCTCATGAACGCCGTCAAATCAGCTGGGCTCGGATAATCCTCCATAAAGCCCGCAACCGCGAGCACATTCCGGTCCGTTGCGGCCGGCACATAGGGAGCCGTCCTGTACAGGAAGCGCAGTACCGATGGCGTAATCCCGTGATCATCGCGACTCCGCAGCACCGACCTCGACGCCATATCCCCAGTTGCTTCGAGGGTGCGCCTCCGTATTGTCTGCCGTCGAGTGCCCATGGAGGCAAAACATGTCGTGGGAACGACGGTTTGCACGTGTGCGTGCAGCACCTGCGGGGAGTGCATAACCGACAGTAGCGCAGAATGACATGCTGTCATTGGTCCCCGTGGGTCGGTACAGCTGGTACGATGCCCCGAGCAGTTCATTGGCCTGGGACACGGGCACGCCGGTCAGCGTCAGCCAGCTGCCACCGTGTGTCATTGACTATGGTTGATGATGGTACACCATGGTGTTCAAGCCACTGAATTGATGAGCTCGAGGGATTCTGTGTGCGGCGCGACGAGCTGAGCGACCTGTTCCTTTGAGAGGTGTGCACCATATCTGCAACAGAGCAGCGGAACTGTAAGTACATCGCGATCGTCTGTGGAGGGGTATTGGAGAGGACGCGCTTTGGACTCTTGGGGTCGCTGACCTCGTAGAGAGCATCAATCACAGCATTCTCGTGGTGAGGCTTGAGTGCAAAGTGGAGGTCGATGGTGGTGCCAGCAGATGGGTGACCGAGGGAGTCCCAGTTTGGTGGGACGGCACCCCAGGTGTGCTTGACACGTAGGTCATCCCAAGGTGGTATGAGAGGCTTTGCGTTGTTGGCGAAGGGCACGAGGGCGAGGACAGAGATGACATAGAGCTGGTGGGAACGCATAATTTGAGGGACACCGGGTTATGAAGGCCAGAGGTGTAGAGAGCGCGCAACAGAAGACTGAGAGCATGGGAGGCAGAGGTTTTATCGTGCGTCTCGTGGTCAAATGGAGATAAGACCCCGCGGCCGTCGGTTGAGACTTATGCGTAGACTGAGCGTACTGCCACTGGCAGTGGGTGACCCGTAGGATCTAGAGCCTCGAGATTATTTTCCGGAACGGCGTGTGAGCTCGGGGAGCATGTCCGAGGACACAACGTCGCATTATTGAGTGCGATGCGAGTCATACTCATTGGTGTTCGTTTCGGTTCTTGCTTTGTCATACTTTTATTTGGCTGATTACAGATTTCGGGTACAGCCGCGCAAATAAATTATCTGTCACCGTTGCTGTAGTAGGGGCAACTAGGATGGCAGTCTGGGTAGTTTAGGCGTAGTCCAGTCTTTGATACGCTTGTCCCGTAAAGTTTCTTCTCGTTCCTCCGCGGCGGCGGCCTCCGCCTGACGCTTCGCCATCTCCATCTCCCTCACTTTCTCGCCTGCCTTGTGCACAAACTCGGTCGGGAAGACGATCTCTCGCCGAGCGCGACCGGAAGGCCGCGGTGTCGGCCCCGCAATATAACGGCGCAGATGATCAGTTTCGAGAGCCTACTCATCGCACCGGACAATAGAAAGGTGATTTTTTTTTGTGTGCGAGTGCGTTTCGGGGATGAGGCGACAAGGAGGATGTTGGACGAGTCAACCGCAGCGCGGACCGTAGCTAGTACTGTAATCTCGTTTTTGGACAGACACTTTCCCGATGTGCGCCCCGAGGGGCTTAATTAACTGTACAGTACCACTTTTACTCTTAAGGCCGTAGATTAGCGTATATGCGCCTCAGTCACTTTTCTTCTGACTGAGGTGGGCCCCTTATTATTCCGACTTATTACTGTGACACTGACGAACTCGTAGTACACGACGTGTGGTCGTGTTTATTAGATAGATTACCACCGCGAATCCAGTCTCTTTTCTTCTGACTGAGTACACGACGTGTGGTCGTGTTTATTAGCTTCCTAGACGCCGTCTAACGCCGCAAAGATCGCCATGTCACAACAGAGGGAAGATAGAATAGTTTGAGAAAGGAGGGAGAGGAAAGAAAAGGGAGGTGACTCAACTGTTAGTATGCCGACGGAGAGCCCGACGGTGCCGCATGCTGAGATGATTTCAAAGGCTATGTTGTATGTTGTATGTGTGTGATATCAGCCGAGAGTGGGGGATTGAGGACGCAGGAAAAGCGACGTACAGACAGCGGAGGTGGTAAACCAAGATGCGTTTTCAGGGTTTCTCAATTGAGCACGCTGGACTCCACGCATCAGCAAGGCTTGCAATAGAATGCCAGCGCAGATGCGGTGCTTGCACCTCGGCGACGCAAATGAGAAATCATGCAAAAGCGAACCACCACATATCTGCAAGGAAGGGTGCACGCAAGGGCCGAGGTTAGGTGCACCGCCAATCACTACTGTAGGAGCCGCTCACCGAATGAGAGCTGTTTGCGTGTATGACGCGCGAGATAATGACCCCAAACTGCGACGTGCGAGTCTGTCACGGGGTAATCCTCCTCATTCTCAATGTCGATGTCGTCTTCTTTGTCTTCAAAAATTCCAAGTGAGCGCTCCTAGTAAACGTTGGTCGAGCGCACACTGCATTCGTCGCCATCGCCACCCCCTTACAAGTCAACTACAACGCTGGCGCAAGGGACAGAAATCACGATCGATCAGAAATCCGCAAATCGCACAGAAACAGCCTGTACGAGCCCGAGTAGGAAGCGCCGGCCGACAGGGACTGCGTCGAATACAAATATTCCTACATTCAACACAAGGAATAAGAACCAATTAGTGAAACTGCACCATCATTAGCTGTGAAATATAAGTAAACACGATGTATGAAGCTCATTACTTTAGGATAACCAGAACTGTGAGAAGAAACCAGGTCTGTCGTGAGGGGAAGAGGTAAATGAAGCAGCGTAGTGGGTGATCAAACGGTGAAGGGTCTCTCTCCATTTTGATCGTTTCCTCAACTTGTAGCATCTGCAAGCACGGCCAACCGGTTCGAGAGTGAAAAAAGAGTATCCAAAACACCGACATTGTAAGTCTTAGGCTGATCAACAAAGATTTGTTCAACTGCTGAACGGGTTATATAAACCACACTTACAAGATAGGCTTACAGAGGGAGTCGAGCAACAAGCTCCGGGATTGGGAAGACATCCTACCCACAGATCCAGTATTACCAGCAAGCGCCAACCACACCATGAACATCAGTAGTGGGTATGTGGTTTGGAACGGTATCAGGTTTTGATCGACGAGTAAAAAACCCGTGTTGGCCCACGCGCCGACAACCTGAAAGGCGGAAACCTGGACACAGTGCGAATAACGGCTCAGTAAGCGAGATGAATAGCCCAGAGTCGCAAATTGAAACACACTAAACCGAGCTGATAACCCGGTGTTGATTTGGAGGTCCGAAAGTTGTCCTTCCATTTTGACGCTAACACCGCAACCGGGATCAGTAAGGTGATGAAATAATACTATGTGGCTCCTTGTTAGTATTATTGGGCCAAGTCGAAGGGCTTACTGACGCCAGAAACAATCCAAAGGAGTGCTGAGAGGGTACGATACTCCACGCCCCCAACTTCTCGTAGTCGTGCATCTCTAAAAGTGGGGGCTGCTTGCTCCAGACTCTTGAGGGTGCAGAATGTCGCTTGGAATGTCGAGTGAAAGTGTGGTCATGAATATTCCAGTATTATTCGCAACAACATAGTACTGTCGTGCCTCGACAACACTGTTTGGGAAACACCTGATACTCGAATTTCTTCCCTTAACTACTTTGTGTTCAAAGTAAGTTACTGCGGAGAAACACAAACTATAAAACCAGGCATAAAACAAAAAACAGAAAGTCAAGGCTTGGTGGATGAGGTCCGGAGGCCGAGCCCGGGCCGGTGAGGGCCGATGGAACTAGAGTCTAACTTAGTACTAGCAGTACTCTGCTACTAGTCGTCTGCTTCAAGTTTCCTACACTCACCCATACCGTCCAAATGTCAAGCCAAATGTCCCTTCATATTTTCATTACTCGGACAGGAAAGGTGTGAAGGGTTGCGGATATACTCTAAGTTTGTTCTTCCCACGAGTGGTGTCGCACTGGTCATCCTTCTTGTTCTTGCCAGTGTACCGTCACCTTATCCGATCTTTACTCTAGGTGGCCAAACCCTTTAAGCGACCCCACTCTAACCATCGACTTCATCCATTCGACTCCTGCCAAACACGTCGGGTTCGAGTATCTAAGGCTGTACGAGAGTGCTGCACACTGGGCAAGGTTGGCCTTAGGCTTTGAAGCCGACTACTTAGGATCTATAGTTTACCCGTACCCGTTCCGAGGCGACGAAACACCCTGTTGGGGCTCCGGAGTAGCGCCTGTAGTTTAGCAACGCAATGACGGCCACAAGGCCGTAACACAAGTACACCGCGTGTAAGCACTGAATAGACCCGTCTGGGCCTTTGGCCTATATCTGGGAATACAAAAATGAGTCGCATAGGTCGATGGATTAGTCCGAAAACTACTTGTCAATGTCCTGGCGTCTGGAATTGGTGTATGTGGTTCGCGAGTGTGACTGCCGTATTGAATGTCGTTCATTCGTTCAGAGAATGTTGCTCTTATTCCCTAATTTCCTTGTCACGCATCGCTTAGTACTATTGCTATTTCATTCATTTTTGTGAGAACTATTCATATCCCGGGCACAAATCTCGCGTGCACGTACATACAGACGCAGATAGGTAGGCAGCAAAGGGTACAGTGCAGGCCAGACCGCAACAGAGAAAAAGAAAAAATTGAATAGACGACGGGTTGTTTGTGAGGTTTAAGCCTTGCAGCCAGTGGTAAAGGTTCCGCGACGGTGTAACGGGGAGGGTCAGCACTCGTGTGGACTCCTCCCTGGGAGGTTAGCGACATGTCAATCCGGCCACGGCGGGAAGCTTTGATCGATCGGCTTGATACTTGCTCAGTTGCGGCAATAGGGCCCGGATTTATCAGTGCGGCTCATGTGGGCGAATTGAGAAGGCGTGTGGGTATGAAAGTAGCCCTCTGGGAACGATAGAGGGGCAGTGGTGATGACGTGATCAACGGTGTGCTAGTATTCGCCGCAGGAGAGGTTCTGGTCGAAGGCGGTTATGTCCGGGCGGAAACGGGTAGCGTGTTGGGCGTGGAAAGCACGCCAAATGTCCGAATGCAGTGGAGGCGTGTTGGGAATACCCATCCTCTATGGCTGCCCTCCAGAGAGGGTGGTTCTTTCCGTCGGGGGGTTAGTCTGTGGAAGCAATGCCTGCAGGCCTATAAAGTCCGGCGTCCCAAGACCCGTCACCTACCCGAGTCAAAAATCAGCCAACGTAGAAAACGAAGAAACGGAAGCTTCGCGGGACGAACAGGATCCCATCCAGCGATAGCGGAGAAACCGTCAGTACCGCAGCCCGGGTTAGACCCAGATGTGATATCGTTAAATCTTGAGGGGCCGAGGCCGTACAGCCAAGGGTTGAGGAAACCTAGTGGGTTCCTACCCGTTGAGAGCAAGTAGTCGTTGAGTAGTGAGATTATGCTTGCCACGATCTGTACATTTGTGATCAACCGGGTGCTCGAGGCAAATTGGAGGGGAGGTGGGAAAACGTACTGGTACTGCGCAGCTTGTGCCCTCCACTATAAAGGCATCGTTGCCTATGATAACATTGATATCGACCGCCTGAGCGGCGAGATCGGGGATGCCACGGCCGGTCGGGCTGCACAACGCTCGAAAATTACAATAGGTTAGGTCGGCCCACGGCAGACAACGCACTTGTAAAGGCCACTATGCTGGCTGCCGAGCTGCTCCAGGTAGGGGGGCACAACAACGTGCTGGTACTCCGGCCGCATAAAATGATTAGAGAAGCCGCCCCCAGAGAACTCCGCCGCTACCTCGGGGTTACCCGTCGTGCCGCCCACGCTAGTTACATAGGGACCTGCAAAACCGTGAGCGACCTGTGCCCGTGACGGCGTTCCGCCTCCAAGGAGAAATAAATGATACGTACAGGACGAAGGGAATTCGGGGACAAATTGGACTCTTCCGGAGCCGTCATCGGCGACGCACTCCTCGTCTTTGCCTACGCCATCATTGCCACTCGCAACGAGGACGCTGGTGCCACGCGCGCCAAGTTGGGAGAACAGGTCGCACAATGTCTTCGTATACTCCTGCGGGAGATCTTGCTCGTCGGCACCATACGAAATGGAGATCGTCTGCGGGACGCGCTCCTGGCGGAGCACATAGTTGAGCCACTCCAGGAATGGGTCGCCCGGGGCTGGTTCGTTGGTGTCAAGGTCATACGACTCTTCTCCGCCGGTGCTGTAGAAGATGAGAGGGGTCGGGTATGCTATGGCCTGTGCGTACTGCACATTTTGGTTCGCCTCCACCCCGGGGTTGCTCGGGTCGTACCCACCGCCGTTGATCTGCACGACACTGAACGTCGCACCTGCCGAATCTGTGCGAAATTCTCTCATGAACGTCGTCAAATCAGCTGGGCTCGGATAATCCTCCACGAAGCTCGCAACCGCGAGCACATTCTGGTCCGTTGCGGCCGGCACATAGGCAGTCGTCCTGTACAGTGAGCGCAGTACCGATGGCGTAATCCCGTGATCATCGCGACTCCGCAGCACCGACCTCGACGCCATATCCCTAGTTGCTTCGAGGGAGCCCCTCCGTCGAGTCTGCTGTCGAGTGCGCATGGAGGTAAAATACGTCGTGGGAACGACGGTTTGCACGTGTGCGTGCAGCACCGCGGGGAGTGCATAACCGACAGTACGGAGAATGACAGTGTCATTGGTCCCCGTGGGTCGGTACAGCTGGTACGATGCCCCGAGAAGTTCATTGGCCCGGGACACGAGCACGCCGGTTAGCGTCAGCCAGCTGCCACCGTGTGTCATTGACATGGTTGATGATGGTACACCATGGTGTTCAAGCCATGAATTGATGAGCTCGAGAGTTTCTGTGTGCGGCGCGACGAGCTGAGCGACCTGCTCCTTTGAGAGGTGTGCACCATATCTGCAACAGAGCAGCGGAACTATAAGTACATCATGACGGTGTGTGGAGGGGTATTGGAGAGGACGTGCTTTGGACTCTTGGGGTCGCTGACCTCGTAGAGAGCATCAATCACAGCATTCTCGTGGTGAGGCTTGAGTGCAAAGTGGAGGTCGATGGTGGTGCCAGCGGAGGGGTGACCGAGGGAGTCCCAGTTTGGTGGGACGGCACCCCAGGTGTGCTTGACACGTAGGTCATCCCAAGATGGTGTGAGAGGCATTGCGATGTTAGCGAGGGGCACGAGGGCGAGGACAGAGATGACAGAGAGCTGGTGACAGCGCATGATTTGAGGGTGGCCGGGTTATGAATATATGTATGCCAGAGGTGCAGAGAGCGCTCAACAAAAGACGGAGAGCATGGGAAGCAATCGTAAGTTTCGTGGTCAAATGGAGATAAGAGCGTGATGTGACTCCGCGGCCATAGGTTGAAACTTGCGCGTGGACTGAGCGTACTTGGTGATCTAGAGGCTAACTAGAGCGCCGAGGTGCCGGCCAGGTACACTGCTCACCCTCTAGATATTTTATCTGGCGGACCCTCCTCCGGAATATTACAGTAATAATCTTCTAAACTCGAAATGCCGGGATGTCGGACCCAGTGGGGAGCATGTCCGAGGACACAACGTTGATACTCTAAACCGTCACTGATCGCTAGGGAACGCGTGTAAGATGTACAGGGTTTTGGGTGTGAAGCGTTGCAAGGCGTCGCGCAGGCCTCCGTGAGGCACGGGCCGTCTTATATGGGTCCGCGGTGATTGGGGACGCGTTGGCGTCAAGTTGCTAAAGCCGCGCGCGAGCCTGAGCGCGACGAGGTCGGGAACGGAAATGGGGTCGGTGGCCAGAAATGGTCGCTTCGGCGCGGCGAAAAACGTCGCAGACATGGCCGCCAGGGTCTGGAACGCGTTGGGTCCGAGTCGCTAAGGCCGCGCGCGAATGTGGCCAGTGTTGTACAGCCTAACTCGGGCCGCCTCAGGGTCAGTTGGAAGGTCATTCTGAGTGTTACGGGTTGTGCCGACGGCCCGCCCAGCCCGAAGTTGTGATAAAAAAGGAAAGTGGCATGTCACATAATGTGACTCTAACGAGTCACTAGTCACTCTGACCACCCGGTCGCGGGTCTAACCAAGACCCAGGTCCAAGCCCAGGTCATGACAACGCTGGCTGAGGCCTGAGCTTCAGAGCACGTGCAAAAGTCGCAGGAGAGTGTGTTAGAAACTGCAAAAAGCTCAAGTGCACTGGCCAGGGAGAGCACTGGCGTATCAACACCGCCGCATAGAGCGCGATGTGAGTCACAGCCATTGTTCTGGTTGACTGGTTCTTGCTCTGTCCTTTCTAGCACAATATATATCTTTCTAATTGTCTACGGGGGGCCAGTCTCTGGAATTTATTTGGCTGAATACCAATTTCGGGTACAGCCACGCAGATCATTGTCTATGTAGACCCACCAGATTCCTATGGGAAGTCACCCGCCGCTTTAGTAGGGTCAACTTGGATGGCAGTCTAGGAGCTCGCAATGGTGGCATCGTGTGCTTGTCGCAGCATAGTTGCTTCCCCAATACATTCGCCCTCGTTGACCGAGTGTGAATTTTCTTGTCGCCCCTCCGCTGCGGCAGCCTGCGCCTGATACCTTGCCATCTTCATCTCCCTCACTTTCTCGCTTGCCTTTTGTACAAACTCGGTCGGGAAGACGATTGCCCAGTCGAGCGCAACGGGAAGGCCGCGGTGTCGGCCATACAACACTGGCATAACGGCGCAGACGATTAGCTTCGAGAGCGGCGTGCTCATCGCACGCTTCGCACCGGACAAAGAAAAGTTTTTCTTTTGTGTGTGCGTGTGCGTTTCGGGGACGAGGAAAGAACAGGTTGAGAAAGGATGGGAGAGGAAAAGATTGAAAGACTGATGGTATGCCGAGGGACAGCCCAACTGTGCCATATGCTGAGACGACTTCGAAGACTATAGTATGTTGTATGTGTAGTAATCAAGTCGGGGTGTCAACCGAGCGTGGGGGGTTGAGGACACAGGAAAAAACTACGTACAGACAACGAAGGCGGTAAACCAAAATGCGTTTTCGAGGCTTCTCAGCTGAGCGCGCTGTAGTCCACGCATTCGAAAAGCTCGCAATATAATCATGCCAGCACAGACGTGATGCGTGCGCTCACGTGCCTCGGCGACGCAAATGAGAAATAACGCAAAAGCGAGTCACCATATATCTACCAGAGAGGGCGCACGCCAGAGCCGAGATCCTTAGCTGCGACGTCAAACACTACTATAGGAGGTCTCTCACCAAATGAGAGCTGTCGGCGGGTATGACGCCCGAGATAACGACCCCAAACTTTGACGTGCAAGTCCGTCACGGGGTAATCCTCCTCGTCTTCAATGTCGATGTCGTCTTCGTCGTCAAAAATGCCAAGCGAGCGTCCCTCGTAAACGTTAGTCGAACGCATACTGCATTTATCGCACCCCTGAAACTGTACCATCATTGGCTGTAAAGGTAACTAAAGACCGATGCATCAAGCTCTTCAGGATGATTAGAATCGTGAGAAGAAACCAGGTCTGTCGTGAGGGGAAGAGGTAAATGAAGTAGCGTCGTGGGTGATCGAGTAAAAAGTGGAGGGTCTCTCTCTATTTTGACCGCTTCCATGCTGACTTGTGGGTAGACCACCTCCAAGCACGGGTAGCGGTCAGTCGGTTCGAGAGTGAATAAAAGTGCATTAAAGAAACCGACATTGAAAGTCTTAGACTCGATCGACAAGGATTGGTCTAGCTGCTAAGCGATTTATATAAAACACACGTACAAGATCGGCTGTGGAGAAAGTGAGCAACGAACTCCAAAATCGGGAAGACACTTACCCACAAATCTCGTATTACCAGCAACATGAATACCAGCAACGGATATGCGGCTTGGAAAGGCACCAGGTTTTGATCGACCAGTGAAATACCTGTGTTGGCCCATGCGCCAACAACCTGAAAGGCGGAGAACCTGAACACAAGACGAATGACGGCTCGCTGAAAAGCGAGAGCAATAGCCCAGGATCGTGTAAATTGAAAACTACCAAACAGGGTTGATGACGCGGTGTCGTTTCGGAGGCCGGAAGTTGTCCTTCCATTTTGATATTGACACTGTAAGGGGACACCACCGCGAACGAGATCAACAGCGTGACGAGATAAAACTGCATGAGTCATTGTTGGCGTCGTTGGGCCCAGTGGAATGGTTTACAGACGCCAAAAACAGTTCAAAGCAGCGCTGAGAGGGCGTGGAACTCTTCGAAGTCATCCCGATGAATCGCGAGTTCTTCCCACATGGACGTCGAAACTGAGGAAAGAGATGGGACGTGCGCCGTGTGGTACCTCCCCCCGGTCCGAGACGAGTAAGTCGGCGTGTCGGGCATGGTGAACGTGCGACGAACGTTCCGTCCGAGTGAGGGGGAAATGTGATGCAAGGTCCCCATGAACCGGTTCACAGGGAGACCGAAGCCAAGGGTGTCGTCTTTGTGCTGCAAATTGATGGTCCGTCGGCGTGTTAGCCTGCGTAGACAATATACTCAGCCAACGTAACCGAATGATCTTAACTTTCTCACGTGGACGAATGAGCTGCTGGGCATGGACCCGGTTCGTCGGCGTTGCGGATACCAAAGGCGACTCCTAGACAATGCCATGCTGGTCGGACACGCTGTCAGGCTGGAAATTTGTGTGGTTTCCCTGGATTGACGAATTCGAGAGAAGTATACCCGCAAAATCCATGGAAGAGATCGGCTTAGATTCTGTATCGAAGCGATGGATCACAAAGGGCGAAGGTGCCATATCACTATGGACTCTACGAGAATTGACCTTCTGTCTTGTCGGAGGTCGAAGTGACATGGCACGGCACCCAGAGTCTCGCGTTCTAGTACGCCCAAACTCTGATTTGATGGCCAAATCAAGATGTTGCGTGAGGTATCGCTTGTGGATATAGATTGTCACCAAAGAGACGAACACCTAGCAGACGATGGCTATTTTCGAAGTAAAGCGACCGGACACGGGACATACCGGGGATCCGACGAGAGACATGAGGACAACGATGAGTGATGACCTGCTGCCATGCGGTGAGCGAGCTCAAGTCAATTGTGGCGAGACCAGTGCCCGTCATTCCGCTGACACTGACAAAGAGGGGGTTGATGTGGAATCGACCATTCGAGGCTACAAATAACTTACGCGAGTTACGCCGGCGGACACAACTGGAACAGAGATGCTAACCAAAGCGTCAAGGAAGGAACCCGAATTAGCAACTTGAAACACTATTTACAAGACAGCGAGAACAATCCGAATGAGGTTGAGTTCGCCCTCGAACACAGCGCCCCAGCTATGTCCTGTCCGAGTCATGGAGGTGATGATCCTGTTACCCAGAAAAAATACGTTCGAAGAGTGTGTGATTTGTGGAAAGCTGCATCGCTCGAACAACGAGACAGAGCTGAGGGGCACCAGGAACCCGTTCAGGCCGTCGCACTCCCTTTATGAAACACATCATGATCCTAGTCGTAATCATCTTGGTGGTTAGTAACTTGAATGCCCGTGACGTCCGGTTTACGCTTTAATATTTCAAATTGGTCGTGCCCATTGAAACACACACCCGCGGTCCACACAAAATAGAAATATATGGTCAACCCTTGAGAAGCCGCCCAGTACCAATTGCTCCCTTAGGGGATGCATACGAAAAAATTGGAACGATACAGAGAAGATTAGCATGGCCCCTGCACAAGGATGACACGCTGTTTCAGAGTGGTAGACCTACGGGTCTCAATATTTATTTTTTTCACGTTCTTATCCAGTGGTTGATACCCATCCCATATGCATGCCCCACTTTCACCGTACCCTACACCTCACCATTTACGAACTGTCTAACTTACTATGGGCTTACAGTAAGTTGGTACGGTGTGAATACAAACTTGAATGCTTGTACAAATGGTTTTTTTAAATAAATAAAAAAGATTGCGCCAGCAGGAATCAACGCGTGGAACAGAACGATATGGACGAACTGAAGCGGAACCTCACAAAATGTATTTCAACACGGGGGGAGCAATTATATGTCTGAAGATTTGAGGGAGGGTTGTTGTACAAGATAAAGAGAGTAGTTATCATGTATGTACTAAGCAAGGTTCTGAGTAAAAAAGAGGAAAAGGGAGAGCAGTTCGAGAGTTATTTTTACAGGATGTAAGTATGTATTGTACTGTGCGGATAGAGAACAATTCAATTGCTGCTCGAACGTGCGGCTCGTTAATAAAACTTGAATTGAAGCCACTTTGATAATAAGTGGAGACACGTGGTCGTCGAGAGGGAGAGCTCCATGGAGAAAAAGGGTGAAAGGGTGGCAAGGAGTCAAACATGCTCAGAAAGCCCCTGAGTTCAGACTAGGTTTTTTGCACTCGCAGTGCCAGTCAGGGTATGTCAAGTGGCGATACTTTATCGATAAGCGCCCGCTGACACGCGTTTGTAGCGTGCGCAGGCCCGTGAAAACTGGGAACTGCCCCAACAATAATACACTTAAGAGAAGGAGTGAGCGAGCGAGATTTCTAAAACAGTGCAGAGAGAACAAGTTGTCAGCGTACAAACGATAAACGCAGATCGCGCCAAAGCGACCAAGACCTGGACAAACTTGAAGACCTTGACCACTGGCAAGACCGTGTTGTCCGACAGTCCGAAGGAGTGACCAAATCAGGTGCAGACAAGCGGTTAACGGAATGTCACTTGAAATGCAGATTCATAAAGCACTTTAGTTTAGACACACGTGTGTCGAAAAACAAAGTGAGAAGGGGAAGACAGGGTGCAGGGAGATGTCACCTGACAGACGTCAGGTAATTCTCACCACTTGACAGGCAAAAGGTGACAAGCAAGGTTGTACACAAGATATTTCGGCAACCTGTAAACCCCGGTCAATGATCTCACTCGCTAGGAAGGTCACTAGAGCCATCATCTCGTTTCCTCACTCGTAGCTCAACACGCCTCGAAGACTCGTGTGTAGTTCCGTCTACGTTGCGGCGTTAGCCTAAGCATTCAGTTCTCTTGATCTATGCATGTGCCCCAGCGCGTTTATGTCCGTCTGTCAGGACCTATGCTGAAACCATCAGGGAATCCATGACGTTATCGTTAAAGGCCCATCACTTTCTCGGGGTCATCCTATTTGTCTCTGCTCTTCTTCGTCTGTGGAAGGAATGGTATATTCAATAGGAATTGGCCGCTTCTGGACCTGGTTACACGTTGTTTCCAGGAATCAAACCACGGCATTGTTTTTTTTTTTGGATCCATTACACGGCATTGTATTCCCGGGGGTCTATTCAGTCTACTAGAATCACAACGTGATAACTGTCACCATTCATCTAATCAGCCGGGGTCGACTTACTGCTACTTTCAATCGATGGTGACTATAGAAGATAGATTGGATGGTCCTATGGGAGAGTTCCTGCTGACATTGGTTACTTGCTCATAGAACTCGAAGGAGCACGCACATAGGCACGACAGGAATGAAGGGGCGAAGTCTACAATATCGTGAGCGACTAGACCAGGCACCTTGCAAGGCACGGTGAGAGAAAGACCTCCTCTCCACTTATGGCCTGGAAACTGATGGAGATCCATAGAATATACTGACGCCAACTCGTTCACGGAACTTTTGACCACGTTGGTTTTGATCTCGTCCAGGCATATATAAAGGGGTAAATGTGACGGCCATCTACCTATCAACTTACTACCCAGTTCTCAACTTTCTACCCAGTTCTCAACTTCCTACTCATGTCTTACAGTATCGCGGCCAATACCCGTCTCGCTGGTTTCGCCCAAGGAACTTTCCTTGACGACCTGACCAGCCGTACGTCGTTTCCAACATCATGGCCAACGTTGCCCCACTGTTACAATGCTTACCCTTTTATTCTAGCGAACGTCGGGCAATGGCCTAAGACCCAGGCCATCCGGGCTATCACCAACGTTGTCGTTTACACTGGCGAGATTATCGATTCCGTGAGGATCACCTATGCCGTGGATAATGGTGGCGTTATAAGTCCGGTTACCTCGCAACATGGCGGTAACAGCGGATCCCCGACTCTGACCTTCGCCGTTAGCGGTAATGCTCATTTTTTGATGTCCAAATTTTTGTTCACCCCAGGAATTACATTGCTCACAGCTGACGAAAAAATCCTCGGCGTTTATGGTTCCCGGCTCACTGGTACAAGCCTTTACGGTAATAATAAGTATGTACTCAGGATTCATTTGCATCACTTCTTATATGAGTAATCTGCCTCCGTCATGCAGCATCACCCAACTGTCGTTCGTAGTTGTAAATTCCGCCGGGGGCACCCCACAGGTCAAGGTTTATAGTAAGTTTCAAGGATGTATGCATTGCCGATCTATAACCAAAATCGTTACAGCTGCTACGGGAACCTTCTTTAACGCCACAACGAACTCGAAATTCGAATTATCTTGGCCCCTCACGGCAGCCTCTTCATACACCTTTACCCCGCGTAAATAACCCGTCCATTCTGTCAATATCTCTACTAATTTCGTACACAGCCGGCGTGAACAATGCCTTCTTGCAGGCCATAGGGTTCTCCAACGCTCTGGACAGGGCTGACGCCACTTTACTTTGATCGAATAACTCTCACGAACCGAATCCGACCTCAGATGTCGCGCTTGCTTTTTGTTTAGGGTCATTGTTTAGCACGGTTTAAACGTTGTGAATTACAATTTGGAAAGAACACGAAAGGTGTCTGTCTGGTTCAGGGTGACAATGCCAACATGGACTATTTATCTCACGCCACCTTACCTGGGTAAGGCCGCAAGGAGTCTGTCTCATTTAATAAGTGCAAAGGACTCCAGATCAGGCCCTGGTCTCGAACGGCGGGATAATGGTGACACTGTGACACTTGCATGAAGGTTCCCTAAACATGTGATATGATGGTCTAACTGCTGTCAGTGGTAAATCTGCCGCATCGGGGCCCTGTGCAGGCGAAGGTAGTGACTGCAGGACAGTTACTCTGTCTGGGATCAGAGTCGTTGGTTGCTCACTAGCGCCCATTGCTGGGTTGCTTGCCGCGTGAATCATCGCCAGGGTGTAGGAAAACTCACGGAATCCGGTACAAGGGAGGCGGAGAGACACTGGGCTAGATAATGATAATTTCTGTGCTCGCGGTAAACCACCGATAGCCTGAGGCAGTATGCGGGGACGACGCCGACGCCCACGTTCGGATAGGTGGCTCGAGCGTTCGTCAGGTGTCGACGATTACTGTAACTTACAAAAACCCTTTCCAAGGACCTATAAATGGGTCGTGCCGTAACCTTCTGTAAGTGGCCGACCGTCACGATCCTGATTACTGTAATTCGACTGATTGGCACAAGCATGCCACACTCAGTTTCAGCTGGCGCGTGCCAGTGTGGGCTTACTGTACTAGTAGCTATTGCGGTGTGATTGTGTAAGGATTTAGTGAGGCCAGCAGCTTATGTGTGTGAGGAGAGCGAGTGTGTGAGAGTTCTGGAGTAGGGCTCATGCTCCTATCTCCGCAGATCCTGGTTATTATTCTATGGTAAGTTAATGATTACATAATTGACTGGTCTGGCCTCGGGTTTTTTTTTTTTTTTTTTTAAAAAACCATTTATATTCCGCAGCAGTACTTAGTACAAGAACGGTCTCCGCCTCTATAAAGAGAGCGGAATTTAAGCGAGCCATGTAAACGTAAGCTAGTTCTCACGTGCAGTCCAGGGTAGGTAAAGTAAAGCAAGGCACCTTCCAAGGAAGCCGGTTAACGAGGGCCCTCACAGGCGAGGTGTGTAAGTGCAGTCCGTCTGAGACTGTGTAAATAAGGAGGTGAAACGCACGGCGACTTACGACGGCCTTTGATAGGCGGGCTGCGTGGTGCAGGGTCTTCCAGAGTGCGGTCGATCGCCGCGATCAACCATGATCAGCCGGGGGTTGGGCCCCAGCCTCCGGTCTTGAAGCCGCGCCGGTCTGTTGAAGGAATCGGCAAAACGCGTAGGGCATGTCACCGTCACCAGTAAAGAGGTCGATGGGAGGGGTCGAGTCCTCCGGAGTGCGGGATGTGAGTGATCGTGATGAGAAGAGCTCACGGCGCTGGGTTACGTAGCGCGGGCAGTCATACACGATGTGGTAGAAGGATCTGTCCCTGAAGCCACATGGGCAGTGGGACGCTGATGGGGGCAGGTCGGGTCGGTGAAGGAGTGTGTAGTCAGAGGTGAAGGAGTGAAGGGTGGCGAGTTGGAACGCGGTGCAGTGAGTGCGTCGTGTGATCTGGACGTAATCCTCGCTGGGCTTTTTGGGGGGTATGGCAGCCAACCATATGGGGTGATTGCGGCCGTCTGGTGGGTGTGTGAAGTCGATGGAGTGGCCATAGGCTCTTGGGCCGAGGCGGGTTGGGTGGTTTTGCGCCTCGACCCATTCTCGGCACCAGGCGCGGAATGCGTGCGCTCTGGCGGCCTTTTTGACGAATGCGGGGGACTGCACTCGTCGGAGGGATGAGGTGGGGGTGTGGGTGCATGCGTCGCGGGCGGCTAGCCGGGCTTGGGAGTCTGCGGGTCTCTTCCGGTCCTCCTTGGACCACACAAGCGAAAAGCCTGTGTCCCTGTTAGTAGAGTAAAAGGCCGTCAGCGCGTTATGAAAGTGAAGGACGTCCGATTGATGCGATAAGGAACGTGTGTTGGTAATCATAGTGATCGCGGTGGGGTCTCGGGAAAGTATGTAAACGTGAGATAGGGGTGCACGTGAGAACTCAGCTGAAACCAACTCGGCAGCTTTTGAGATGCCGAAGAGGTGGACGTCATGTTGTTCCACCCCTGTACCGAGCGTCCACGTCTGTGTACGCGGCTCCGCCTCCCCCTGCCATATGGTGATGGCCGTTGCTCCTACCACCTGGTTGTCAGCACGGTTGCGGTTGGTGATCGCCCCGGCGACTCGGATTACTAGCGTACTTCGGTTCGCCTCCGGACGGTAGAGTCCATTGGTGAAGTGGTTCCGCTCTTTGGGGTCCGACGGCCCTTCAACGGATACATGCGCCTCCCAGTTGTGTACCTCCCAGGGGGCGATGGCTGTGACGTCGACGCGCTCGGTGAGCATAGGGTCTACTCGCGCGCCGAGAGCCTCCAAGGCAGTGGGGCGCTGTTGCGTTCGTCCTCCAGACCGGACGCGCAGTGCACTGTTGCACACCACCCCTCCGTAAACGGAGTGTGGGCCGCTCTGGACCGGAGGGAGCCAATCGCTGCCGAGGCGAGCGATCAGCTGAGAACCCCGGGGGACACGGAACAGCCTAGTTGCGGACGTAGAAGTTAGCTTTTCGAAGTAATGTCGGGCCGGGAGAATCCGAAGAAGTTCATGGAGGGGGCCTCGTGGGGCCGTCCGGAAGGATCCGGAGACGACCCTGACCCCCTCGTTCATAACTACCTGGACCTTTTTTAAAAGTCCGATCTTCTTTCTTGAGGACATCCAAAGTTGGCATCCGTAAGACAGAACGGGCATGCATACTCCGTTAAAGAGTAGACGCCAGTTTGCCGTGGATATGCCCCTTTGGGAGTTGCTGAGTACCTGTAAAGCCCTCAGGGAAGCACGTGCCCGATTGCACATCGTGGTCACGTGCGGTTCCCAGTCCAGGCGGTGGTTAATGAAGAAACCGAGGTATCGTATGGTGGGGGACGAGGGAACGTGGTAGTATGTATGTAAAATGGGGTCAGGTAGAAGGAGTGTGGAGGGTGGTTTAGGGGTGGAGCGTCTGGTGCCAGGGGGGGTAAAGTAAATGAGTTCTGTTTGTCCGGTTCACATGCTAGGTTAGATCTACGGAGCCAATCTTCGCACTGGCGGTACCGTTCTCGGAGGGTCTGATCGACCTCCTCCCAGGTGTTGCCGTGTGCGAATATGATGCCGTCGTCGACATACATACCTAGGGTGGAATTAGTGTAGTCTGGGAGGAGTTTGAGTAGTGTGGAGGTGTAGATGGCGGAGAGGATGGGGGAGATGGGAGACCCCTGCGGCGTGCCGATTGGTTGGAGTTGCGGCACGTCTAAGGTGGAGTTGAAGGAGAGCGAGGCAGTGCGGTCGGATAGGAAGGAGTTGGTCCATCTGGTGATCGACGTCGGGAAGCCTAGTAGTTGGAGCGTGTGGACCAGACGGTCCTTGTTGACGTGATCGAAGAAGCCCTTGATGTCGAACAAAAGCGCAGCGCATTTCCGTTTGGTCCGGAAGGCGCATTGCACGTCATGTACAAGGGCTAGGCCTGCGTCTAGCGTAGAAGAGAAAGCTCTTGTCCCGAACTGATTGGTGGGGAGGAGGTCATGGTGGTCGCAGTCGTAGAGCAGTCTCTTTGCTATGATCTTCTCGAGCAGTTTGCTGATGCACTCTATTAGTGAGATTGGTCGGTAGGCTTTCGGCGCGAGGTAGTCATCCTTTCCGGGCTTGGGGATGACAACTACTATGGCGTGGCGCCAGGCTTTCGGATGGTACCCTAATGAGGCACAGGCGTTGTACAGGTGGATGAGGTGGTCCGAAAGGACCGGCCATGCCTTCTTAAGGATCAGCCATGACGTACCCGACTCCCCCGGGGCGGACTTCGAGCTGGCGTCGCGAAGGAGGGGGTCAACCTCCTTGTAGACGATAGGCTCGGAGGGCCTTGTCGGTAAGTGGGGCAGGTCGTCGTGTTGAGCTGGTTGGATTTCTCCCAGTGCGTCCGGGGTAACAAAGAACCGTCTTCCTAGGGCTTGGGAGATGTGCTGGTGTTCCGTGAGAACCGTTCCGTCCGGTTTGCGCAGGGCCGGGATGCCCAAGAGTCGGCGCCCATGGCGCCATGATGCTAACTCCCAGATGTTTCCGATCGAGATCTGTCGGTTGTAGTAGTCCCGCTTGGCCGTGCGTGTAGTTCGCTTGAGTTGTCGTTTAGCTTTGCGACGTTTGGGTGAGTCATGTCCGACTCATGTGTCGTATCCCGAAGTGCCTGCGCAGCTTGTCCGCATTTCTCATTCCACCATGGATGACCTCTGGCCTTATTGGGGAGGCAGATTTCCAGGTGTGTGTGGCAAGCGTTGGATATGGCGTCCTGTACGTCCTTGGCAAAGTCGTCCAGGTGCTGGTGAGTGGTGAGGGGGTGGAGCGGAGGAAGGGCGGCGGAGATGTCGTCGCACCAGGTGCGTTCCGCGTCGTCATCGTCGAATTCGACGCGGAATGCGTTGCCGGAGGCTGGTTTGAGTCCTCGATGGGTGCCTTCGATCGTCCACGTGGATCAATCACCAAGACGTGGATCATACTCCAGCGTGGTCGGACCCAAGCGAGGAGTCCCAGTCGACCTGGGGTGGTGGTATGGCGTCGAGCGAGGCGAGTGCAAGGTTGTGCCAGACTAGGTCCAGCACGCTCTCGCGGTCGCCTGTCGCGCCCTTCCGCGTGGGAACACCGGGCTCCGATGCGAGTTCGAAGGTTTGGACCATGGCCCAGGTGTCCAGGTCTCGCGATCGGGGGGAGGGTGACCAGCCCCTCGGTGACCAGCGGGGGTTGTGCATATTGAAGTCCCCAACGAGGATCGTGGGGATCGTGGGGTCAAGATCTAGGGTTAGTAAGGAGCGTAGGGCGGTCGGGTCATTAACGTCATTATAGAAGTTTATGATGCATAAAATGAACGTATGTAGTTGGGCTTCGACTATCATTAAAGAGGGATGGTAGGCGAGGTCGAGTCGTGGGATGATACGTACGGGGTGTACTCTGCGTGCGGAGTCCAATCTGCTATGTTTCCTAGAGTATATCATAACTTTAGAACGTTTATCATGGGTAAAATAGGGGTAGGTCAGGTTCCATTTGGGGTGTTTAGCCCCGCCGAGCACCTCCATACCGTCCTTAGCTGAGTCCTTGCGCGCAGTTCCAATGGTGCCAAACCAGGGTTCCTGCACGCATATAATGTCATCGGTGGTGTTGAGTTCAAGAAGAGAGTGCATGGTGTCGTTGCGACGTCGCATGTTTACGGAGAGTATGTTTGTCTCATGCATAGGAGGCGAGCGCAGCGGTCGAGCTAGCGTGCACGTCAAGGATTGCCGTCCACATATCACTGTCCTCCGTGGTAGCTTTGGCGAGGCTGAAGAAGGAGTATGTGCCGTTATGGGAGTAGAGGTCCAGGACCGCTTCTACGATGGGTTCCGTGATCTGAGGTGGGGCCGCGGTGCCGTTAGCCTTGGCTTCCAGTACTTTGAACTTGATGCAGGAGTTGACAAGAATACGAGCCATGCTGCGGTTGTGTGCGGCGTCCTCTGGTGAGATGATGGTTTCTTCGAGGTCCCCGGGGTGGGAAAAGTATTGATCTCGGGGGATGGTGGATAGGAGGTAGTTACGGGGGTTCGCAGGGCCCCAGTCTTCCTCAAATCGTAGCAGGTTGCTGGTGGCGCGTTCAGCGTCACTCCCCGCGATCTTATTGATGGTGTGCATAGTAGTAAGGGGAAGGCCGTACTTGACCGCCCACTGGAAGTGAAGGGTCCATAGTGCGGTGACTTCTTCGTCGGATTCGTGTCCGCCCCATGCTACGTGAAGGGAGCGGAGGTCCTCCGGGGTGGGTTCGTGGCCAAAGAGTTGTTTCATGGCCACAGCGCATTCTAGATCAGTAGCTACATGCCTCTGGTAGATGACCGGGGCTTCGCGCCATGTGGGGGGTGTAGGGTAGACTCTGGGCTTGTTGATGGGGCGGGCTGGTACCTTGGACGTGAGTTTTCCCATTTTGGCAGGGGCGGGTGGTGGGGGAAGCGTGGAGGGGCCAGGGGGGCCAGAGGAGGCGTATGCCGCGGATCCGGGGATCGCCGCGTTGGCTGCGGCCGCCTTCGCTTTTCCTTTAACCTTGCGGGTTGCCTTCCTCGAGACTGTCGTGAACTGTCCCTCGGGCTCTGGCTCTTGGTCCCGTTGCATGGGTATGAGCATTTCCCAATTAGGGGTCTCATCTGGGCGGTTGGCCGGTGTCTTACCCTTGGCAGAGGGTTTGGGTTGGGCCGTCGTTGACTGGGGTTGCTGTGGGGGTGGTGCTAATGGGGGGGGAGAAAAACCCATCTTGAGTTTGCAATGAGGGGAGCAGGCATTGTGTCCTCCGCCACAGTTGATGCAGGGGAAGAGGCATCGGCATTCCCCGGCCTTGTCGTGGGGGCGGGGGCAGTGGTTGACGTGGTCGTTGGAGTGATGAGACTCCCCGCAGATAAAGCAGCGGACTGCATTCTCAGGTAGGGGGCACACTGGAGAGTTCGTCGCGTGGCCTATCCGGTGGCAGCGGCCGCATAGTTGGATTGTGGCAACGTCGCCTGTCGGTACGAAGCGTGTTTTCTCATTGAAAAGAAAAACGCCGTCCCTCTTGGCTCGTGCTGTGGTCTGCCCGTCTTCGTCGACGTATGCAAACTTGACGGTCCCTTTGGGTTGTTGGGCTACGTTATGGATAGACCCCTGCCAGTGAGGTGCGACACAAAAGATCGCGTTTTCGAAGGCTGGGTTGCAGCGCAGTTCTTGTTCGAGTTGGGAACCCGAGAAGACCGTGCCTGAGGAGTCCGTTGTAGACGTATCTCGAATTTGTGCGAACGTCCAGCCGTCATTCGGGACCAGTTGGCCCGTCATCAAGGGCCTAACGAGTGTGTCCCTGAGCGGGTAGAGTGCTTTGAACGGAACTTGGTCCTTAAATGTATAGACGAAGTTGTGTATGGACTTATTCTTGTTGGAGGACCATCTCCCACTGAGGAGCACAATACGGCCTCCCGTGAGGCGATCGATCTCAGTGCGAGTGTCCGCGATGATGGTGGAGGGCATCATGCGGCGTATCGTGGCTTCCATGACCGGGTCATCGAGGCCTTTGTGTCTGATGACTGTGACCTCGGTGTTTCCAGAGGCCGCACGGCGCTGGGCAGTTTCGGGGCGAGCCTTGCCCGTGGCGAAGCGGAAGGTGCCTCCAGTGACTGCTTTGGCTTGGTTGGATCTTTGTTGTTGTTGCTGGACACCCTGCTTCGTAATGTTGGCCCAAGACGGGGGCATGGACGTAGCGGGGGTGGGTTTGCCTCTAGCATCGACGTTCAAGTGGACTACCTTGTCGGGCGGGGGCTGGAAGGACTCCCGGACGACAGTGGGTTGCACAGGGGGTGGCGGGACAGTTCCCGGTGTGTGGATTTCTTCTGGGCGGTCGTGGGGTGCGGGGTCGTTGACCCTGGGCACGGGCCCAGCGGTCTCGCGCGCACCCGACGCGGGTACCGAGGTATTGGAGAGAGGGGGGGCTGCCACCGCCCCCTTTCCTTTAGCCTGGTTACCTTTCTCCGTCTGGATGGTGTTATGTTGGGGGGGGGCGGTCAACAGGGACAGCGCCTCGATGCGACGGTCCTGCGCTTCGAGTCGGTCTGTGAGTCTCGCCTCCAGCCCCGAGATGGTTGCGTTGATTGCAGAGAGGATCGCGGCGAGGTGGTCAGGCTGCTGCGGTTGGGGCGCGCGTGCTGGTTCCTCTAGCGTTGGTCTCTCTGTGGTCAACGTGGCCGGGATAGGAGCCGTGGGTTGCTGCTCTGACAACGCGTCACGAGCAGCCCCCTGCGGTGGGGCACTGGGATTGTGCTCCCGGGAATGGGGATTGTGGGTGTCAGGAGTGACGGTGTGTGCGTGGATCGACGCATGGAGACCTGGTCCCGTTGCGTAGATGCGGTCGGTGGCGACCTCCAGAGCGTAGTCGAGGTCCTCCTCCATGGGTTCTGGGAGGGGAATAGTCGTGGCTAGGGGGGTTTCCGCCGGGGTGGTAATTGGGAGGAAGAGCAATTCAGATAGGGGGGGGTACAGTGCCGGTTCCTCTATCCGATATCTCTTTGTTCTGACCGGGGTAGGGGTGACATTGAGGTCGGGAAGGGAGGTCGGGAGGTTGGGGGGTGTGGAGAAGGGGGTGTCTTTTGGTGTGGGAGGTTCCGCGGATAGGTTGCGACCGTCCACTTCGAGGGGGGTCAGCGCGTAGGATGTGAACAGTGATTTTTCGGCTGCGTTTGAACCCTCGTCCGCCAGGACGACGTTGCACCCGAAGTGGCGTGCTTCCCGTCTCAGAGCTGTTAAGTTGCACGCCTTGTGGTACGCAGACTTCCAGTCCTTGACGTTGGCAGCGATCGTGTCCTTGAATTCCTGGATATCTTTTTTGAGGTTAGTCGCGAATAGGGACTTAGCTTCTTCGTATTCCCGTTTCGCTTGCGAGTGGAGTTCTTCGTGCGCTTTGTCATATTCAAATTGCACTTGGAGTTTGAGGGCCTCGAGTTCATCCGAGGCGGAAACTTTAAGGGCGGAGATCTCTTCCTCTAGTTCCTTCCTGACTTGTGCTTCGGTGGTGGACCGGATTTCTTGGGCGATGGTTTCCCGGAGTGGGCCTTCGCCCCAGAAGGGGTCGTTGTTTGCGATAGAGTCCTTGATTTCCTGGTGGATGCCGGCGATGCGTGCTTCCACCTGAAGTTGAACTTCCTGCTGGATGTGGGGTTGGGCTTCGCGTACCACCTGGGAGTTAGTGATTGGTGCTGCAGCCCGGGCTTTCCCCTTGTTTGGGTGTATGCCCGGATATTGAGTCTCGAAGGCTGTGTGCATGGCCTTGATGAACTCATGTTTATACAACGCGCGCCATTCATCCGCATTCTCCAATGCCTCAGCGTTAAGATTGGCGAAGATCTCGGCCTTGACGGCTTCCTTGATCTCGCCCATGAATGCTTGATCGAGTCTGGCGGACTCAATGCTTTCAAGGATTAAGCGCTCCCTGGTTGCCGCGGTCACCTGAGCTCTGTCCGCCTCCGTCAGAGGGGCAGGTTCGGTCAGAGCAGTGGCTTCCGGGACCTGATGCATGCGGGAATCCAGTAGCGTAGTCAAGTGGTCAAAATAAGAGTCCGGGTATGACTTATCTGGATGGTTGCGGTTAGAACGGTAGAGACCGCCTAGCTGTTGACACATCAGAAGGATGGCGCCCCCCTCCGTCAGAGGGTGGTCCAGGTCCTGATGGAGTGGGAAAGAATCAACGCCGCTCAGTAGGCGGGAGCCGGATCGTAGTGACGCGGGCGAGCGTAAAGCTCCCCGAAGTATGGCTGCTAGGAGGGCTAGGGTGAGCCTCATCCAGGACTGGGGGGTGATGGCCTTGACCATCGTTTCCCCGTCGTGGGAGGACGACCCAGCATCTAGAGCGGTGAGTACGCAGTTTACCATGCAGTTGAATTCGTTCTTGGTGGTGGGCAGTTCGTGCCCTTTGCGAAGCTCAATAGGGCCGCGCAAGACGTACGTACTCCACCCCTGTAGGACCGAGGAAACGTCCTGTTTGATTTCAGTCTCCAAGGTCTTGTTGAGGTCTGCGAGGAATTCGTCTTCGTCTCCGTCAGGGTCATATCTGGACATGGAGATTGCGTTCGGGTCCATTGGGTCGGACAGGAGCCCCGCCCGTATGGCAGCTGCGAGGTTATGCCACTTGAACGTAAGATTATTGCTAGAGGGGGGGTTAGGTATGGAGGGCTGTGCGATATCTGAAACACTCGATTCCACGGTTGCATGGCTCCAAACCAAGGCCTCGGACCTGGCCCGCGATCGAGCGCGAGGCGTCTTGTTTGAGGTGGGAGTAGTGCGGCCGATCACCTCGATCTCCTCCGGTTGCGGGGGGAGGTCGGTCGGAAAGGAGGGCACGTTGGCCCACAGGAGGTGGGAGTCAGATGTGCTTGCTGAGGGGAGGGCCTGTTGGAGGGCCTCCTGGGTGTGGATGCCGATCTGGGTGGTCAGTATAGCAGGGAGGGTGGCCTCCTCGCTCTCTGGTGAGCCCATTCGGCTGTCCTGCGGGGATCGCCCAGCCGCAGGGGAGTTGTTGTTGGAAGAGATGATGATAGGTTGGGGGGTGGGTGCCGCATCGTCCCAGAAGGCTTGACCGTCCCTTCTAGCGGGTTGGCCGTAACCTGAGGCGGTGATTGGGCCGTGGATGGCCTGTGCGTATGCTCCCGAGTTATTCAAGGAGTCATTGGAGGGAGTAAGGTAGGTGGTGGGTAGGGCGGTGAGTTTAGACGGTGAGTAGAGGCGGGGATCGTCCCCGGGAGGTGCTGCCATGTTGGCTAAAATGCTGGGGAGTCGCGAGGATACCAGGCGTTATTCCCAACGGTGAGGAGGCTAAGAATTGTCTGCAGTACTGAGTAAACTAGAACCAGCGCCAAAGGAGATGGTGGTGGTACAAAGGAAAGAAGGGATGGTCTGGCCTCGGGTTGTCCGATCCGGCAAAGTTCCGGGCTCAGATTGGCTCTCCCACCTGCTTGCTTCAAGGGTGAGAACTCTGGCCCGGGGCTACCTCGACACTCAGATCTCAGCGCTCACCGGCCTCGCATTTCCGAGTTCGAGTCTTCCCACCACTGCATTATCACTGACTAGGCAGAGAGCGCCATGTATCATGGGTAGAATCGATACTATATGTCAAAGTCCTATTCTGCTCTACTCCTTCGATTTGCTCAGAGCGTCGAGCTAAGGCCTTTCAAGGCCTCGCTGACGAACATGTTACACTGAACGAAGGAAGGCGGGATGCCTGTGACCTAGTAATCAGGGTTGATGCCAATTCGTCCGGTCGTGTGTCGACGGCTTGCACGAGGGGTTCAATATAGAGAAAGCGAATCCCCTGCCGGGTAAAAAGTAGTGCAACTGTGGCCTGGATGAGACTATCTGGCACACCGGGGGATCACACACACACCACGACGCTCCATCCGACTAGAGCACTTGAATAACAAGATGGCATCAATGGGGGCATTAAATTGGCAGGCAAATGGCATGTAACAACAAAAAAAACGCAGTATCATTCAAGTGCTGAAGGTCAGCGTAACGTCGCGAATTTTCAGCTGTACGCTTCGCTCAGCCGTCCATTCAAAGTTTACGTGTTCGAAGGTCTCCTCAAGACTCATGACAGCTATTTAAATTGTAAATTATCGTAGGACAACGAGTGTGACCGAGAGGGAACTCACCCGCCTCGCCGACGTTGAAATTGAGGGACTTGAACGGTTCGGAGCCCCCGTGCCCCTGTCGAGGCGGAGCGCCAGGGTAGAAGAAACTCGTGAAGCCAGTGCCGACCTTCCAGACTAGGACGACTCCTTCCTGCAGGGACACTGTCGCAAGGCGCCGGCCATCCGGTGAGAAACTGCACGCCGCGAGCGCCTGCTTGTGAGACTCGAGCACATACAAGCGCGTGGCCGTCTTGAGGTCGTACATCACGATCGCGCCCTCGCTCGTCCCCACGGCGAGGCGCTGGCTTGCCGTGTGGAAGTCGATTGTGGGAAAACTCCGCGCGGGGAGGGGAGGGAATCAGCCAGTAGACTCGAGCGTCAGTGATAAGGGAAGCGGGGCGCACGTTTTCACGACATGGCCGAGGATCTCGGTTGCCGTATCGAGGACGGCGTCGCGGTTTGAGGTGGAATTGGGGTCCAAAGACTTGACTACCGCTTCCACGAGTTTAGGAAGATGAGGGTAGATAACGAGAGGTTTCTGAGAGGACATCGGTGACGCTGGACAGTACGTAAAAATCTTGATCAACGACAGACCTTGCGAGTGAGAAAGGCCACCAGTTGTAATACGGACTTTCGATGCTCCAGACTCTGAGGGTGCAGAATGTCGAGTGAAAGTGTGGTCATGAATATTCCAGTATTGTTTGTCACGACATGTAGGACTGCCTGTCGTGCCTGAGGTCCAATATTTTGAGCGGTTATGCTTTCCTTTTTTGAACTCGTGGCGAGATTGAAGAGACTCCGTATCATCTCCATAGCGTCGATGTAATGTTGCCAGACAGCAAACCCACGGGAACAAAGGTCAATCGCCAGCGCCTTGCAGGACACATCGCTCTCGTGAAGGTATGTCATCACTGACTTCGATATAATGTTCAGTGCACTTCAAGTTTCCATCAGAACGTTCCCAAAAATCGTGAATAGGCGAACGTCACCTTGAAGAGAGTAAGTTGTATTGACGAGTGGCAATAAACCCACAGAGCAACAAAGCCTTTGCGGCGACAGGTGACCGTCTTTCAGAGTCCGGAAGTAAGAACTGGCACTATATGATCGCCCAACATAAGCATAAATACCAGACATTGCAGGGCCAGGACGTTACAGGAATGCTGCCACCGTTCCACCAGGGAGATGGTCTCTTCGTCTGTCAAGCTAGCAACTCCGGCGTCAAAGAGCGTTCTCGCTGCCAACCGCAGCTCGCCTGCGAAGACGATACAGAGAGGGTTAGTCGAAAAGCAACGACAATGAACATTATACACAGTACCTGATACATCGAACCACCATCTGGCGAGGAAAGAAAGGCTAGGAGGTATATATGCTCTGCCAACTGAGTGGGGAAGAGATGTTGCATAAAACGTGATGACGGTGTTGACGCAGTCCGCCAGATCTTGAGTCAAGACTTAGAGATGCGACGACCCACCATCCACCCAGGACTCACCCTCAAAGTGTGCCAAAGTGCGCAAGCAAGCCGTCAGGGCCAGCGCCCTGGAGGCAGATACCTCTCCCGAGACGCACCACTGGACTTTGCGGGTTCTCCGATACAATCACGGAGCTCGCATAGTTTCTGAGTGTGACGGAAGTCAGAGTGGAGGCTCGCGCTACGATTGAGACGCGAACCTATGAAACCCAACGGATGCTAGAGTAGCTGGGAGAACCAATTGCTCTCGACAGATCACGTCGATATCAGGGTTCAAGCCGGGGGTATGAAGAATTTGCAGAAGGGAGCGCAAAACCCCGGCCGTCCGCTCGCGAGTCCTCATCTCATCTCCGGCCGTGGATTTCGCAATGGATACGGCACGTGAGAGGAACGATTCTAGATCCACCAGTATCGTCGAAGCTTCCATAATACCAGCACATTAATCTTCCGGGACGTAAAACAGGAGAGCGTGAGACGTACACGAGTCAGGTGAAAAGGCAGACAGAGTGGAATGGGCGCTCCCGGCCGAAGGCGTATCGAGCAACGACCTGCCCATGGAAGTGAGAACGGTGCACGAGCAGCGACTATATACACCGTGACGGACAGTTCCTGCCCAACCGCCCTGGTTGAGTAGCTCCTTCGCTTTCTCCATATTCATGGACCGCCAGAACTCCAGGGTCTTGACGTCCCAAAGCCGCGCGCGGTCATCACCGTATAAAAGAAGAAGGTTATCTCCGCCAGTGCAAACCTTGATAAGAGGTGCTGGGGAACCAGGGACCATGTAAAGGCTACAGACATCAAAAAAGTAGCGCCAATCAAATCATAGCGACAAACGGCTCACAATTGATAATCGTCCAATGCAATGACGGCGATTGTGCCATCACCGGCAACACAGAGCAAGCAACCTCTCAGCGGACCTCCTTTATCGTATCTAAGGTGCAGGACACGCTGAAGCGGTGAGATGAACAGAACCCATCGGGCCAGTGTCTTCATGGACCTGGAAGGGTGACCGTTAGATGGCCGTCTGGAAATCCCTAGCGTCGTCCTTACTCTAGAGACCATATGGCGACCGAGCCATCGTCGGCGCCGCCGACAATGAGCCTTTCTCCGGTTCTGTCATTTTGGGCGATGTGCAGACCAACGATGAGGCCGTCCAATGGGATATCCGAGACGTCTTCAGGCGCCAATTTCGAATTCAAATGAACCAACTTGGCGAACGACGACCGACCGATGGTACCGTCGCCTAATCGCACCATTATCGGTAAGACGTCACGGGTCAGGCGATATTATCATACTGTAGCCCAGAACGATATGCGTGAGCTCCAATGGAAGCATACACGTTATGTGTTTGTCGCCAGGGACGTTTGGTCCTTTGTCGTGGGATTTCCACAACATCGTGCAGTGTCCATTCTTTCCTGCTCTCCCCTGAAGAATTTGGGGTGTGTAGCTCGATCCGGCGCCGTCCCTGACGGCTGATCCCCGTAGACAGTACGGCAGTAGGAGACAGTGCACAAAATGCCTGAGTTCCACGTACTGCCGCGGTGCTAATGACGTGCGAGCTATGAGGGGCAGTTCAGCGGATCCACGTACTCAGCGGAAAATTTGTCCTCGCACTGTAATATGCCAGGGCTTCGCTTGTCAGGCACCCGGTCGTTGTTCGGATCCACCAGTAGTCTCAGTCTGGACACCTCGTATCGGTTCTAGAATATTCAAATCAGTGTTCTATCATAGTCAGGGCGGCCTCGCGAAAATGCATGAACCGTAAACCCACAGAGTAGACGGCGCAATACGTATCCCAACCGAGCCACGTGACATCCCTCAGCCCCTCGCTAGTCGTTCCCAATGAATTAATCACAAGTCGCTTTGAGTCATATTCAAGTGCCTGAAGACAAGTCAGAGCACCACTTTTAGGATCGATGAGTCTCTCACGTATAGCTCAGAGTCTGACCACGCAACACCCCGTATACAATCCCTCATGGCACGGAGTTGAAAACCCCTCAACCTTTGATCGAGTTTCAGCTCTCCGACATCAAGAAAATCTTCTAATAAAATTCTACAGCCTTCTCTGCGTTCGTCAAGGGATGCAGGACGTCCTTGGGACGGTGCGCCCCCAGTTTTGAAGGGGTTGAATGTGGCCAACCCCACGCTGCTATTGTTGTCTGGAGAGTCTAGCTGAATGGCAGCAGGAACAAGCACGATACGTTGTACAATGAGGTGATTTGACGTGTCAACATGGAAAACCTTCAGCACATCTGGGCTTTCGTTGGCACCTCCCTCCCATGTTAATCGTCTCGACCACATACCGTGTTCATCGGTGCAGAAACCGACCCCAGCAGTGGGCCCTTCAACCAACCACTCGCCAGCCTTGTCAAGACCGAGCTCTTCGTCCCCTTTGTCAGTGTCGTCTCGTAACTCAAAGACTGCCACGCGAGATAATTGTTTTTGGCTTGTACTGTCGTCGTCTGTAGATGACGACGAAGTGAATCCCCCACTGAGTGCCGCAGAGGCAAGAATAACAACCGACTTTGCGGCCATAGTCAGTGAGACGATAACGATCTACATCGAGCGCTCATACCTCTCCAGCCTCGTGGACGAACAGCCCTCTCCACGTCCAAGCTGCTCCCGAAGGTTGAACTTCTTTGGCCCCCGCTGGGGCAACTGCTGGGAGATGAGATATCTGCGATGACCAGACACATGACCCATCCTTAACAGCGTACATAGAGAGGTCACTGGAGATGGGGGTCAGATGGGCTGTACGAAAAGGGAAGGGGCTATCGTCATACCCTTGGGACCTTAGGCACACAAAATGCCGATGATTTGCCAGCGCGCGTAAACCTACAACCGGGTTTCCTGTGCCAGCGCACCTAGGAAAGATGTGACACCCCAAAGAAAGGTGATATGGCAGACGGGAGGGTGATGAGGGAGAACTGGGCGAAGGGGGGGTAGGGAGGGTAGTAACGGAGAGCGTCGGAGAGTGCGTTGCACTTAGCAGCGACCTTGCCTCGCTCCGTCGAACAGAACCAGAAGGTGACGATAGACCTTTGGACAATCCAGCTTGCTTCTCAGCAGCAGCAGTCCGATCAAGAGATAAGGGGAGCCTGTCCCCCGACGCTGAATCTCTGACACGCCCCCTCAGCAATTCTTTCAGTTTGTCAGGCTCCTCGTCAAAATCTACATAGTTCTTTGGGGCTTGAGCTTGCTCGTCGGAGATTCCTGAGACAACGCGGGCGCGAGAAGTGAGGGAAAATGGGGCAAGAGAAGATGTCGGAGTTCTTGGGCGCGAGCGGGAACGAGAAAAACGGGCAGAGGTCGGGCTGGATGGCCTTGACGACAGGGGCTTCTCTATGCCGATTGGGTGAGGAGCATGATGGGGGCTCTGGCGTAGGAGATAGAGCGTGCCGTCTTCGCACCCGAGCACCACGCCATCTAACGCGTCAAAAGAAGCGAATTGTTGACTTGTGGGAGAGGCTTGGCCGTTTTTCAGCCAATATGTGATGGATGACACATTTGCGACTGAAG
The DNA here is from genome assembly GCA_024734325.1 of Lactarius hatsudake. NCBI lineage: Eukaryota > Fungi > Basidiomycota > Agaricomycetes > Russulales > Russulaceae > Lactarius > Lactarius hatsudake. The sequence continues at coordinate 612,080 of JANSJP010000011.1, read as the reverse complement.
AGGCCTCGTCTACGAGTATGCTTGCGCAGGAGGAATGATCAGGAGGCCCCTCTGATCTCGAAGTACTCGCAGCAAGAGTGAAGGGAAGTACAAGAGGGACCGAATTCATGAATCGGATGGGAACTGACCGAAGACTCGGGCTTGGATCCGTGAGAAAACGGTCAAATAAGACTCAGGCTGATTCTAAGTTACAGGGATGGTAAGACCGAGGGCAATTGACCCTTTGGTGACGACACAACCCCCTAGTCACGTGGAAGCATGAACTGATGCCGAACGCGTACGTGTCACCTCTTGTCCTGAGACATGTCGAGTCCAAAATCGAGTTCGGATCAGTTCGATGCGCTCATTGAACTATTGGCCACCGACGACGCGGCTGACGACTCAAACTTTCACATCGTTCCCGAAGGTGCCGCGTCTACAGGGCTCAGAGATACCAATGGAAAGCTAGACTACACCAAAATCCGATCACTGTTCCAACAAAGACAAACCAGCAAAAATACCGAGCATGTCTCATCTTCCGACCCATCCTTCGACCCCGATTCCGAGATCAAACTGCCCTGAAGTAATTGCGCACGTGGCTGGCACATCCGAGTCGCTCATGCAGTCAGCTCTAGATCGTAGTCGAAGAGCCCACGGCTTTGGCGGACATATCTTCCCCTGTCAAGCCACAAGTGGGTCGAGTCAAGCGGGGTTCGTTTATTCGCCGTATCGTGAGAGTAGAGTTGTACCTAACAAATGTTTGAAGGAAGGCAGCATTCCCGATTCGGATGCTCAAGTTGTCCTCGTTCCCCAGGTTGGCGCGTTGTTCCCATGTCAAATCTTTCCCATTTTCCCACCGTAAAATGCGCACAGGACCCCGAAGATTCTGTGGTGCACAACCTCGAGGACGCACTCTCCAAGGCTTATGAAGAAATCGCGGAGCTCCGACGTCAAGTCCGTCAGCTCGAGACTCAAGCCGCTGAGCTATTCAAACCGAAATCGCCTGAAGGTAAGCTTTTTAAATCGCAAGCGATAGTGGTTCGTTGCAGTAAAATACCCTATCGACAAGATCCAGACCCGGGCGACATTCGTGGGTACGTTTCAAAACCTGCAAGCCCGACCCTGAGCAATGTGAGTTTTCATTCACCGGATGTTTTATTCGTTCGATTGAGTTGATCACGAAATAGGCGTTTGGGACGGAGCCACTCGCGCCACCCGGCGTGGATCGCTTGGATACGGAGCACGCAATACGGTTTCTAATCAGGGTCGATGAATTAGTATGGCGGCGCTCTCGGTACCCCAACGGCCCCTCGGCGCCGGTGTTTTCACAGGACAACGTAGACGCCGTCACGCAACGTCTCATGTTGTGGGAAAGCATCATCAGGGCACCGGGCCCTCGATAATCTACACGAAAGCCCCATCACAAAAGCTTCTGTGTCATTAACCCCGCGCGTATCAAACCCGGATATAGTCCCACGCCCGACATGGCGTTCCCGCCGACCTCTGGGTCCGTTTTGTTCGAGAATCTGTTAGTTTGAGCCCCTATATCGTCGGTGCTACGGATGTCGAAACTAGCATCAGGCTCGGGGTATGGAACCTTTTTTTCGAATCTGTCCTCCTTTGTTATTCGCCACGATTGGTCCCCCCCTGGATCTGCCTTCCCACCGTGACCCTTCTCGTTCCATGAGACAGTTTACCCAGAGGGGTAAGCACGGCTGTGCCATACCTTTCCCGCAAGCCATCAGTACCAGCGCTGTGGTAAGCCGTCAATGATCGTGGCGATGGTTCCTCACGTTCTGTATATTGTATGGATCACAGAGCGTTTCCGAAACTTTGAATGGGGTATATATGTGGGCTGCTTGGCCTTACCGATGCGAACCCCCACGGCGCCATTACCGTTTCCCCACCTCTTGTTGAGATCATCACACCATTACCCGCCGATGTCCACCCCCGCAGTACTTCACGGCCTTACCTTCGATCTCCAGAGCATCAATGACCTCGCCTTTGACGAGGATTGCGAGATCTTCTTGCAACTAGGTAGGTCCAGGCACTCGGCGACCCCGTGCACAGACGAACCTCTCTAGGTCTCTTGGCTTTTCTTGCGGCCTTCATATGGTTCATGAATAGCAAGCGCAGTTGGCAGGAAATATTTGAGACGCTTAACGGGTCGTTGTCGGTGTTATCTGAAGGTGAACGCACACGCTGTCTCGAGACTCTGCCCAGTATCTCATCCGAATGTGCTGAAGGCTTTCTACCCAATTATTCTTAGTAATCGCCGAACGTCCCCATTTTGTATTTGTGCAGACATACTATATCCATCGAGACCGCACATCCACTCCCATGCTATAATCACATTTGTTCAACACTTCAGCTCAACTAGGCCGTGGGGTGATCGATCTCGTGAACTGCAACCACGTGAAAGTTATTACAGTAAGTAGCACTAACGTACAGTGCTCGGCCTGGGTTTAGCAAGATGGAGTAATTTCCAACTTTCAACAAGCAGAACCAAAATGGGCAGAACTGACGGCGACCGGCCGTATCGGATTTATCGTCAAAATCAAGCTCAAACTTCAAAACCCCCACCTCCATCCATCATTGATCGCAGTTCGCTCTCTCGTCCGTGGTATCGCATCTATGCGCAGTCAGTTTTTGTTTCTTACGTTATGTGTTTCAAGTCCTGTGCAGAAATGCGGTGACCGGGCCTGCCCTCATGTGGATGCTCGACCATAGAACATTTTGCTACTTAAACACAGGAATTGAAATGTCCGAACGCTCAGAACTGGCCCCCTATGAGCCCGCCAGCCTACCCGCCCCCGCCACCAGGACACGGGGACCCGCCTGGGCCCACCTCCGCATTTGCACCCTGGCTCGGGACCATGCGGCCTCACAGCACATGAGTGGCACGGGTTCCTCATATTTGTAATTTTACGTGAGTGTACCCAGCGCCAGGCCCGTTTTGGTGTTATTCCGGTCTTCTCACTCGTCCGCAAGTGATGCTCGTCTTCCTTATCGCCGTCGTCGTCGCGTGGTACCAGGACGAAGAGATCTCGGAAATGTGGCTCCGGGCGAAGCACCGTGTCCAGGTGGTCAGAACGGGTGCGCCGCCCCTTTTGTTTCCAGCGTATCGTTGGGTGATTGAGATGATGCGTTAGCGTGGCACGATGAGCTGCTCAAGCACGTGCTGCGGCAACACGACATGGAAAGCGACAGACTCATTACGCCCGGTCCCGGCATCGGCGCGCGAGCGCATCCCGCCGTCAATTTCATCTTGGCGTCCCTTTTTCCCTCGATGCGCCATGCGCCAGGCCCGTCATAGATATACGGTCTTGTATTTGCCCCCGTCTTTATCTCTTAACGCACTTTATGACTGTGTCGCAATAGCTCACCATCTTTTTTTTTTTTTTTGGATACACTACAGTACCATCACCCCGCAATCCGGTGATTAGACCTTACGTATATATACCACCCATCTGAGAAGAAGCCTCAATTTACCCCATGTACGCTCCACCTATTCTTAGATCCAGTAGAAGTCAATCCAATCCACACGCTTCGTTTGAGCACCGCCGCGGGATAGGGCAACACTCGTTCAGATATGGGACTGCCTTTGTGATACAGCTGGAGGGGACGTAGAACAGCTTTGACCCCGCACAGCACAGCACACTGGGACAGCCCACCGATCCGCTATCCGACCCGGAACGTCCGGAACGCTCGAACAAATTGAACCTAAAACGAGGAAGCCCCATCCTATATTTGTTGCGACGATCAATCGCACTCTTGGGTATTAGAACCTTGGTTTTGAACCCCCATTTTGACGGGTTAATTTTCGGCGTTCACGCGGTCGCGGCGTAGAGTTAGATTGGGGGTACAGCAGTTCTGCAAGCAAGAACACACCAATTACGCCAGTGTAGCGTTAGGAGCAAGTTACGTCTTGCACGCACGCTTTACTTTCGCACACTGGCCGTTATTCCCACCATCATGACGGCACACGAAACTTGCTGTCCTTTAGACTTCTTTTGTATGTTCTCCTTCGGTCTTTCTTTTTTTCACGTCGCTTAGGGCACTCAGACAAGCAACAACAACGACGGACTGACTCACCGGGGCGTTCATCTTCTGACTTATAGGAACTGCTCTAGGGACTCTCACAGTATCCCCCGCGGGATGGAAGCTAACGTCCACAATTTCTAGAGCATCACCACGCCGCGCTTAATGACGTCGAGACGCCCAACCTCGAGGCCGTTTCTTGTAATCGCTCCCAATAATTTTGGGGTTGATTGCTTATGCAAAAGTGCTACGACTGGGAGATGTCGACGCTTGTGGAGGTTCGCTGCGTGCCCCGCGCGCTTTGGTACCCGAACGTTCATTTGTAGCAGGTTGGACCTCGTCGGCGCCACCGCATATACACAGCGCCGTTTTCGGAGGTGAGATCTATAATGCTTTCTGGCCTTTCAGACGTTCTTTCTCGAGATCTCTCATGAATCATGATCGATATGCTCAAACCATCTTAGATCGTCGTTCGATTAGGTAAGTTTCGTGTCTCCAAGTCTCTGGTAATATCGTAAAAATGTGGAAAAAAAAATGAAGCGCGCAATAAAAGTCCAAGAGCAGATGTTATTGAATATGTCCCGAGTCAGAGTCCGTGCAGCATATTTGTGCGTAGCAATGGCGACGTAGGCAGGTAAGAAACACGACCAACACGCGTCGCCGATTCCTACGAAGGTCAAGCATGGAATATTATCCCAAAGGCACCGAGCTTAGCCAGCGCTGGAAGGGAGTTCGATAGGGCATGCCGCATTGGTGACAGAAGTCGCAGTCGAATGCTTGGTAGGAAGGCCAGCGATGCTCATGTCAATGTTGAGGCGGAATCGAAGGTCTGACATCGGATGAGTCATCAAAAACCGTTAGCGGTGTGATGATGATGACGGACCTGGTCGTACGCCACCGGTGTACTGGATTTTGCTTTTGCAGGCATTGTACCAATTGATCCCTACAAAAGAAGGGTCAGCTAAATACGTAAAAAGGGAAGCGCAGACTGACATGTTTGGTCGCTATCGTTCGTCGCCACATACGTGAAGTTGATGGGTATCTGTATGTTTGTGAATTTCTTTGCTGGGAACTTGGTGTGGTTCAAGTGACCCGTCCCGACGAGATGGAACGAATCGAGGTCGTACAACTGCGCGTCCAGATGTTTGAAAACGAGTGGTAGGAAGTTCGAGCCGGTGTCGACCTGGAGTGACACGGCAGCCGGGAAGGAGAAATTGGCGGGGAAGCGGCTGAATTCCACCGGAACGGACTGGTTGAACCAGCCGGAGGCGGACACAAGAGGGGTCTGCCCGTTGATGTTGAAGCCCGGCACGCGCGGGATAGTGAAGGCGAGCACAATGCCAATGCTAGAAAGAAAAATCGGTGTACAAAAAAAAAAAGGCGCGTAAGGGACAACGTACGCGGCACAGAGCCCAAAGAGGAAGAACACGAGCGTCCGGCGGGTGAGCCATTTGCGACCAAATATGCCGTATTCTCCACGATTGAACGCCTTCCACTTGCGCCAGAGATTCTCCTTCTCCTTCTCCCTGCGCCCCCGTTTGGTCATGCCCTTCAGTTCATCCTTGCCCCACTCCGCGCCGAGCGCGGGTACGGTGACCATCTCGACCGGTCCTTGAGTGTTGGGCTCTTCTTCCATTTTCCCCGTAAGCTGTGGTGAGAGCTGCTGATAGCTGCCATGCACGTGTGAGCCGTGATAGCTAGATAGCTAGATAACGCACCTTGCTTCATTATTGCCGATGCCAAATGCATGACTGTAGCGGGGTCCCGCATTGTTGAAGTCTGCATAAACATCCCAGCCATCTTCGTTAGGCCGTTGCGCCTCGTCGTTGCCGCCCTTGACGGGTTCCTCTCGCCCAGGCGTCAAAGAACGACATCCGATTGTACCCGGCACCGCTCGTGTTGGTGGGAACAGCAGCACCTCTTGGCAGTGTTCCGGTGATCGTGGGGCTGAAAAAGGAAGAGGAAGAGTCACGGCGGGCTCGGGGGTCAGACGTTGGGGCTGGCGCGACGTAGTCTCTGTTGAGGGCATCCACGGAGGACCTTCGACCACCGTAGAACGAGGACACCATGGATTTTCTGTCGGGATCCATGGTGAATAGCGGGAATGTGAAAGAGCGTTGGTGTCGTAGGCAACAGCGGTGAAGGATAGGCGGTTTGGCAGGGTCCGACCTTGGTCCGCGTGGCTCTGGAAATTCACACGCTGCTGGAGCGCAACGACAATTGCCGCGGCTCGGGTTGATCCGCTGTTGATACCGAGTCATACCTGGCGACTTCCTATCTTTTAATCTGCTTCGAAACACTAACTGCCAATAATATCGCTTGAAAGAGAGGCGGTATTCCTCACAAGTCAAGCCTATCGATAACACTTCAATATAGGGCTCTAGTATACGAAAATGAGGATGACTCGGTCACGGTACAACACGGGAGGTTGCATGGAGAACCTCCTCCAAAAGAAAAAAACGAAAAAGGGGTATGACAGTTCGGACGATATTGATCATCGTCTGAACTGAGCATGCGCTGTTGCCGCCTCCCAGGACCTCCCCTTCTGTGCATATCGCTTTGGTGTGGGGGATGTAGGTGCTGTCTTGGGTGTGTCTGTGTCGCCCTTCTCCGCGGCTTTCGCTTGGGAAGCAACGAGCGTGGTGTCTGAAGAGTCTCATTAGCCACCTGGAGGGTCCTGTGCATAGCGCTGTATCGCTCACTTGATTCATTGGTCGGTGGTCTTTTTGTCAATGAGCCGGGTAACAACGAACTCAGGATCTTGTTGACCCTGCTTGACGAAGGACCGCTGGGTGATGAGGTGCTGTTTTGCTTGGAGGACATGGCTCGGAAGGTGTGTGGTATGTGGACGAATCAAGTCAGGGTTGGTGTGTCGTGAGCTATCTTGCCCCCTCACCCCTTTTATCCTGATATGAGTCAGAGCTGTGCCGAGGTTGTTAGCCGAAAGGTGTTCCAATGCGGGGGAGTCACCAAGGGAGGGTCTCGTTGATGAGTCGGCCGTTATTGATTCCGTTCTCCCCTTTGCGGCATCGGTGGAAGCTACACTATGCCGCAGCGCCCACAGTTAACGCTCCTATGACTCCTTGAGGCTTTCAGATGACCAATGACCAGGCACAGGTTCGATTTTTTGTGACATGCGTCAGAACCACACATAGCACTGTCTTTCGGCCGATCTACTGCTAACTGCACCATTTTGGTGAGAATATAGGTTCCGTGGATCTTTGCGATAGTGGCGACGTGCATTGGCTTTACTGTAATACATTGGCGTTCCTGATTGTACCGCCCAACGCACAGCCAGGGCGCTGGCCAAGAACTTCGGGGGTCCCGCCCAGACTGCGAACAAATGCAGTTCAGTTGTGGCGGTAGTCACAGTTAGTCAGGTGTGCATAGCATCTGTGCGCCTTGGTGTCCTTTCCCGAGCAAAGCTTGCGATAACAGCAGCGCACCAGGAACCGCACGTAACCTCCTCTCCTTGTTGCGCGCAGAAACAACGCTCGCTCGAAGAGCCGAGGCTAGCCTGAGAGTAGAGTCTGACATGCAGCGCCTACGCGGAGGAGCTCCCCGAAGGTCAACGGTCTCCTTTCGAATGTCGATTTTCCAAACCCCGGGGCCGCATTTTAAGATGCGCGATGCAAGAAGCCACTTGTGACGCACGCATTACTGACTCACTCTCGCCGATCCCAATGATCTGCCCTGCACTAAGCTACTTTACTGCTACTTTCCGTAGTCTTTCCGCACTCCGGTGGCCCGCGGGTATAGCTGCCTTAATAGCAAGCTTGCTCCCCCTGCCAAGCCACCTGCTCCACCACCTTGTACTCCACTGCTACCGTTTTCTCTCGTGACCAAAACTGAAACCAGCCGGGCGAGGACGGGCAAAGCGTATTTGTCCTTGAATACCATTGAGCCACTTATGCACATACTTTGACCAGAGCTCAACCAAAAGGTGGTAATACACTGCTGATGGCGGGGCTCCTCGAAGTTATGGCCACCACTGATGGAGTCGCCACTAACTTACCTCATTATGTACATAGTTGCACGTGTCCGCGTTGAAAAATCGGATTGGTTGTAAGCTGCACTGGATCGCAAAATATTGGCTGGGAGGTGCACTTCTTACTTCTCGGAGCATAAGCATAAGTGCGAGCAAGTCAGTGCGCTAGAGTTCCGAGGCCGCCGCCGGGATGTGCTTCTAATATATAAATCCCGAGAGCTACTATCATAGTACGCGGTTAATTACCGTGCATGTACGATGCACCAAGTTCAACTGAAGCGATGCACGGCAGTCATCGTGGGGCTGATCAATTCCTCCCCATACTTGGGCAGCTATTCACAGCTGCACGCCTTCAAGTTAAATCGCTGGCAGGCAGGGCCGGGACCACTTCGAACCTGAAGAACGCTGCGTTATATTTGCTGGTTCTCACACTGGCATTCCGTTAAACCGGGGACCGTCGGATGCGTGTGACTTTCACCGTTTGCCGTGCTTTGCGACTCGGACTCTTTCATTCGTATAAATAGTAGTGAGCTCGGGTCCCCATTAACCCTTGGACACTATGGCCGATGACAACTCATCCGCGCCGAAAACGACATGGTCTTCCTTGCTCACTCAGATCTATTTGACCGACAGGCGTCCAGTCAATGGTTCGTACGACCATCGCGCCGTTGAGGCCAAAGCGCGCGAGGTGACGAAGGGCAACCATGGTGGGTACTGATTGCATGCATGCCGATCTGATGTATTTTCCCATTAAACGAGTGCGTCGTCGTCGTCAGCTGCCTACATGTACACCTTTGGCAGTGCCGGGACCAGCAACACATATCGGAACAACCTCGAGGCACTTCGGCAATGGCGCATCGTCCCTCGTATGCTCCGCAATGCCACCGACCGTAACCTTGAAGTATTCGGCGCCTACTCGCTTCCTGCACCCCGAGCTGACCCGGTTCCCTAGACTACCTTATTTGGCGTCAAGCTCCCCTCGCCGGTGCTCATTGCCCCTGTGGGGGTACAAGGCATCCTGCACAAGGACGGCGAGCTCGCCACTGCGAGCGCCGCAGCGAGCGTCGGGGTTCCGTTCATCATGTCGACCGCCAGCACTCGTTCTATCGAAGCCGTAGCCAAGGCCAACGGCGACGGGCATCGTTGGTACCAACTATACTGGTACGCATTTCGTCTTTACGGGGCAATAACAATGTTTATAATGTACTGCAGGCCGCGCAGCAACGAGGTGACGCTCTCGATCCTGGGCCGCGCCAAGGCGGCGGGCTTCACTGCGCTCGTCATCACGCTAGACACATTCTTGATCGGCTGGAGGCCTCATGACCTTGACACCGCGTACCTCCCCTTCGCCGCTGGCGTTGGCGTGCAGGTGGGCACGTCGGACCCTGTATTCATGCAGCGCATGGGCCTCCCGGTGCGGCCGGACGAGCGCCCCGCGTTTCCGCTCAATCTCGATGCGTTCCGCCAACGCCTCGCACCAGGGGCCGACGACGAGCAGGCGGCCCTGACGCTCAAGCTCGGCGCAGGGTGGCTGCAGGAGGCCAATTCGGGCCTGTTCCGCACGTGGGAGGATCTCGAGTTCCTGCGTGCTAATTGGGATGGGCCCATTGTACTCAAGGGCATCCAGTCGGTGGACGACGCCCATGCGGCTATGGACGCCCAGATGGATGGCATCATCGTGTCCAATCATGGTATGTTCAGCAGTCATCCAGATCACTGTCCGTCGTGCTGATGGTTTGCAGGTGGACGGCAGGTGGACGGCGCGGTTTCGTCGTTCTCTGCGCTGGAGAAGATCACAGCGTCGTCGAGGGTGCTCCGCGCCCAGACGGAAGGAACGTTCACGGTGCTGTTCGACTCGGGGATCCGTCAGGGAAGCGACGTCATCAAGGCAATTGCGATGGGCGCACAGGGCGTCTTGGGTACGCACATCTTGATTAGCTATGACCACCCTATTAATTTGGATTGCAGTTGGACGGCCGTTCATGTATGGGTTAGCCATCGCCGGGGAGCAGGGCGTTGAGGAGGTCCTTCGATCGCTCCTCGCCGAGACGGAGGTTACCCTCGGGCTGAGTGGCTACAAGAGCATCGAGGAGATATGGGCGAAGCGAGGCGCAGTACTGGAGAAGGCGGACGTATTGTCTGACAAGACGAGACTGTAAGCTGAACGATGTCGAAATCTGCAAGACTGTAACATTGTGCTTGTACGTCTTGCTCGATTGTAAAATCACTGTGCGAAATCCCAAACGCTCGGTTCTCATTCTGTTCATTACCAAAAGGCTCGGACCGCTATCGTAGTACGTACTGGTCACGGTGCTCGGTTCGCTTCCTTCCTACATACAGCACCATTCTCCCATCGCTGAAACTTCCTTTATGTAACTGACCCCGTCGCACGTCGTGCGACCTTTCCCTTGCTGTGCTTTCGCCTTCGACTTTCATTCGTATGAATAGTGGTGTGTTTAGGTCCTACGTTTTTTTTTTTTAAATCCATTTACGTGCGCCTTGGGGCCTAATACCCTATGTAGCACGACTCTGTCAAACTTATTACATGTCGGAAAGTCTGCATCCGGTTGATGTTCTGAGTATCGTAAGTCCCCCCCACTCCCGGATGGGAGTGGCTTAGCTTCCCGTCAAGCGATAAGTAAAGTGGGGCGGGTGGTCCGCCTTGGCGTGAGTTGCGAGTTTTGGTGTGTGTCTTGCGCGGTCTTGGTAGCGTGGTTGGGGCTCGCTTCTACGTCTTCCGCTTTGCTCGGCGTGTCTTGAAAGGGCGTGTGAGGCCCGGCGAGTCGTGGGGATGAGAGTGCGTGATGATTGTGAAGGGTGTGTGGTGTCGGTGAAGTGTGGTGAGGTGAAGTGTTCCGTCTCCGTTCGTCCGTATCTCTTTTCACCGCGTTCCTTTCCTGCCCTATCTCCGTTGCCTGTCCCGGCTTCCTGTCTCCTGTCCTTGGCATTGCGCCTCCTGTGAGAATCTTCCTGAGTCTTGTATGAATTTGATCAGAGGTATGATCGTCTTGGGGTCTTGTAGTAGCTTCGCATATTGCCTTTCTGTCGCCGTTTTTCTCTTGAGTAGTGTCCAGCGCTCGTGCGCGTAGGCAGGACAGTCTAAGATGAAGTGTTGCGGCGTTTCTGGGCTATGACCGCAGGCTGGGCAGTTTGCGCTTTCTGCTCGTTTGAATCTGAAAAGGTATGCGTTGAGTGGGAAGTGTCCCGATCTCAGTTGGAATAGCCAACTGGCTCCTTTTCTGGAAAGTTTGGGGTCGCTCGTCAGCTTCAAGAATTTCTGGGAGGGTAGAGTTGGATCTATCTGCTTAAGCCTGTGTGCTCGCGTCGATGCCTGCCAGTCGTTCTTCCACCAGGCTTTGAGCCTTTCTTTGAAGTGCTGTCTTGACGCTGATTTGTTGGTCTTGAGGGGTTGCCGGAGGAGTGGCGGGAGGGCGGCGGGTGGTGTCGTCTTCCCTCCTGCGGCAGCTTTCGCTTCCTCGTCCGCTTTTTCGTTGCCTTCAATGTTTACGTGCCCGGCTGTCCAGCGAATTGTTAGCGAGAGTTTAGATCCCCCTGTTTTACGTAGCTTCGACGCTGTTGTGCGGAAGAGGTCCGCTAGGTAGTGCCCCGAGCTGCTGCCTGGCGATGTTACCGCTGAGATCGCTGCCTGGTTGTCTACACCGAGCGCGATGTTAGTCTTGTTTTTCTTCTCGGTCTTGATGAGATGGAGTCCTAGTAGGAGTCCTACCAGCTCCGCCTCGAAGACTGTGTGCTGTTCCACTGAGCCTAGGTGGTAATGGAGCGTTCTCGTTCTTTTCCTGCTCTAACGAGTACCGCTGCCGCTCCCACTGCTCCGTCGTGCGCTGATCCGTCGGAGTATACTTTTATTACCTCGGTCCCATCCTTATCAGCTTTGATCGACGCCTTTTTGTTCTTGGCGATGTCTAGTCTGAAGGGGCGTTTGTGGGAGAGGGCCGGGTCTTGTAGTACGGTGGGGATCTTCTTGAATGTTTGCGGTTTAATTGAGAACGTCTGCATGAGATGGTGTAGTGGGGATTTGTGTTTCTTTACTTTCCCGTTTGCGCATCTTTTT